>JANQBM010000222.1:39000003-39017835 GCA_025594535.1 Erythroxylum domingense
TTTAAATTCAGATTAAACTAGAAACATATATCTACAACTTTCATAAGGAATCGAATTTGATTTATGTCACTAAGGATTTTGAAATTTGGCTTGAATTGAGTTCTAGTTATTGTCCACAGTTAAGAATAATTTGTAATATTTTAGGTATAACTCTTGGAATAATGAACCAAATTAAATTAACTTTATTTCATTTGAAACTTAATATATAGAGGAACATTTGTCTAAAAAATGCTAGGTCAGAATGACCATACAAAATTGATCCAAAAACTTGTCCTATGAAAACAACTGCTTGGAGGTTTCGGGTAACTTATCTTACAATTGTGGGAAATGGTTAGGAAGTTGAAAAAATTGATATTTTGTGCAATTGATGAATTGTATAAGATTAATTTAATTTATTTGGTACAATAGGACTTAAATGTACTTACTTAAGTTGTGTTTGAACTTAAATTGATATTTGATGTAATTGAGTAATAATTAATTTAATTATGCATTATTAATTGAGATGATAATGTAAAGGATGTAAGGTTTACAATGTTGAATTGCTTCGTGTGATCATAAATGAATGATTTCCAAAGAATTACGTATTATGAATTGGACATGGATGCTTGTGAATTGGGAATTTCTGTGATAATATTGTGATAAGTATGGACCATTAATTGTCCGAGGAGTTTGATAGTTAGGATTGTGTTGGAAGTGCTTTCTTTTTATGTGAATATACATAATTTGTGATGACTCAATACCTCTAGTGATGCATTATTGCACATACTTGTAATTGTATGACATGTTAGTTTGTTTGAAAATCAGTGAATATATCAAGTTTAACAAAATGGAATAAAGTAGTATGTGTTGCAATATGTTCCTCATATGAGAATTCTGAAATGAACCTGTTTTGTTTTAAAATTGTTAAGTCCTAGTCGTGGGTAAATAGGCATGCTTAGAAAGGTCTGCATTTGCTCCTGTGACACTTTGGTGTCTCCTATTTCTGACATTGCGGTGTCTCCTGTTACTGACACTTTGGTGTCTCTTGTTATTGAGACATAATTCTCTCATGTTTTGTGATACCTATCACGATATCTCCTGTATTAGTCTCGTTACCCACTTATGTATAAAGGATTAACAAACTAACTTGTTTTGTATTATGTTATATGCTCAGTTCTTATATAGATAAGTTTTGATCTGAAACATCTGAGCACTGTTCTGAAATCAGCAAATTATGTTTTGTTACAGACAAGTTTTGTTCTGATATTATAATATTCAATTTTGAAATTGGTGAGTTTTGCACTGAAGCAAATATGTAACCTGTTCTAAGATGTTATGTTTTGTTCTGAGATTCATGATATTTTGCTTCGATTTGAAAATGGATAAGTAAACACTGCGTATAACCTGATGTGATTTCGAATATGTGAATATTTGGATGACTGTTTGAAACAGTTATCAGCTTATATCATGTTTAGTTTATTCCCCACTAAGCTTTATGCTTAGCACGGTAGTTTAACCTTGTGTAGGTTCAGATAGGAGGGTTTGAAGACTAGGACAATAACAACCGCAGTGGCCAACGAAGAATGTGTTTTGTTTTGGGAATGTATGTTTTGGTTGTATGTAATAATATGTGACATGTTGTATTTTGTCAAAAGTTTGTAAATATTGTAATACAAAGGGTATTTGAACTTAAGATATGTACTGTTTTATTTAAGGGTTTGTAATGTAATAACTTTAATTCAAGATGGTGTTGTAATTGAAGCATGTATTCGAATAAATTCAGTGTGTTAGTTAAATTCTGTTTTATAAGTCGAATATGTATGAAAAGGTAATAATTGGCTGTTTTAATTTTGGCAATGCTTTGTATTGTTTTGATATGTTTAAGTCCTATCTTAGGTAACATCCACATATCCTTACAGGGAGTATTTGGGTGTTACATTTAGTTCCTAAAGCCAAAATTTTTAATGGAATCACTTTACAGTTCATGGTTCCTTTGGTTTGTCCATTTTATTCTCTTATACACTCAAATTAACAGTGACAGTAACAATATTTTGTGGCTTCTTAGGATGCTTGGTTGGATAACATGGCAATTAGGCTTGAGCTTGGACTCAGCCCCGCCCAACCCAACCTAAAGTGACTAGGCCATGTGCTTGAATTATCCAAGCCCTGCCCAGCTAGAGACCTAATCGGGAATGACAAAACAACAACGTTTTAAATCAAGCAGGGTCAAATTGGACCACCTTGGGCCTATCAGGCAAGCCTGAGCCTCTCCATGGCCTGGTCAGCCAAGCCCATTGCCATATCCCCCTGTGATAATGTTGTATATCATAAAGACAGATGCGAACCCTTCTCCTGCATCAGCTTAACCAACTTTAAAATGGGGGAGCCTCTTAATGCAATTGTTCTATAAGAGGGAACTTACAAAGTTCAAAGAAAGCTTGTTACTTGACTTCTTCACACCCAGTTCGACTATCATGCCATCTGACAATTTGTTCTTTCAAATTTCCTTTTTCTTATGTGTCAACTTTTTTTTTTTTTTCCATGAAACAAGCATCCGTGTGACATTCACTTCTTAGCTTCAAATCTAATTGAAGGCTAAAATGAACAAAAAGGAGGATTATGCATTCTTATCAGAGTCTAGAAAATGGCAAGTTCAAATTGGTAAGATGAACATGTTTTCCACGTTGCTCATTTTTACATGACAAACGGAAGATTTTAGGCTCCAAGCAAAGGTGGGTGTCCTGCAGCTAGAAGCAAGATAGGTCACGGATTTTCCTAATGTGATACAAGCTAATATGCCCCATGTTTCTGATGTCCGTTTTTCTACTAGCAACTGACCATCTGATACTAGGTAGCCAACATGAAACTATTCTTTTACAAAGATCAAGTAACCTCACGCTCTACTCAAGTTACTTTCATATTCGGAAATGATCGATTTGAATGTTCTTCACGTTTTGTTTCTTATAATCACTGCGGTTTCTTGTCGCAAAGAACCTTCCCCAGTTGATTTCCTTAAATTTTGCAGGGTGTTGCTCATTTACTAGCTCATTCACTGGCTTTACATTAACGTAGTGAGAAGGGAGGGAGAAGAATGTGGTAGAAAACCTTTACTTCTTGGAATTCACGACCACCCTGTGTTCTAAACTCTCGTATCTGTCATTGCTCCAGACCTGCGTTGCCAATTCAAATATTACTGCTTTTGTCTAATGCCCAGTACATGATTTGAAAGAATCATTTTAATCATTAATTGTATATATAGGACACGATTACACTTACTTCCAGCTACACAATTTACTAAGTACAAGTTACTTGGAAAGTTGTAAAGTATTCCCAACACTTTCAACGTTAAACCTGATAAGAGAGATCTCTATCACTAGCTGCTTCAAATAACCATTAGTGTGGTTTTCTACTGCCGAGGAATGCATGTAAAACTTATCAGGAACTTCTAGTACCTGAAAAACATCACCAATATTGATGATGTAAGCGTCTGGAGTTGGTCTAACAGGAATCCATTCTCCATCCCACTTCCGCTTAAGTTCTAGTCCACCAACATCATCTTGAGCAATAATGGTTAAGGCAGTGCCATCTTTGTGTCGACCAATACCAAGAGCTAGGTGAGGGGCAGGACACGGGGGGTAATAATTGAGCCTGCAAAAGCTAATTTGATCTTTGAAGTAGCCATTAAACCAGCTAGCAGGTAATCCTAAGCTCAGAGAAATGAATTCCATTATCTTGTTAGCCAGTTCAGCCATTACTCTAGCGTACTCTTGACACACTTCCCTGACAATACAACGAATTAGTCACCTCAATCAAACACACAAAACTGTGAATTCCAAGTTTGTGAATGAAACGGACAGCCTTTGAATTCAATAAAATATCCTTTCGAGAAAAATGAAATATTTGTCGAGTTAAGAACACTGAAATATATTCTACAGCAACTTCTCGAGGTTTGAGTGCAGGACAAAACATAACCATACCCAACAAACCAGATACCTGAATTCAGGAGGATAGAGTGGCCATTGATTAGTCAAAGTCCTTAACTCCTCACTATCGGGTTCACAGGAGGCGGGAATCATGGTAGGCTCCAACAGCAAGTAATCAAACACTTCTTTCCAGTCTCTGACATTCTTAGTATTCTCACCATCATGATATCCCATTGGATGCACCTCGTCTCTCTTCACCTTCCTTTTTTCGTCAGATGTCTGGTGATAGAACTCCTTTGCCACCTGCTGCATCTTCTGACGCAGCTCTCTGGAAACACCATGATTGATCACTTGAAAGAAACCCCACTTCTGGCAAGCCTCTCCAATATCAGAAACAAGATTTTTTGTTTCACTTGGAGAGGAAATTGAGAGATTGATAACCGGGATTTGGTCAGGTTCTTGAGGTTCAAATGTAGGCCTGTGCTCAGGGTCTTGGATAAATGCTGGATCAATGTCTCCCATGGCTGTGCAATGAGTCAAGATCAGAACTTGTTAATGTAAGTCTTCAAAGAACAGAGTTTGGAGATACGTGGTGAGGGTTTTGTAATGATGATTTGGAGCTTCCAGGTACATTGAATATGGACAGTTTTTATTCAATAAATGTAAGGTTAGAATGAGATTGCTTATCTCCGCTTCTGTTCTTATTAGATGCCACCAAGTCTCTTACGCGGATGTGGGACAAGGAAAACCCAAAAATTACAGGCTTTTTTTGCTGACGGTAAATATCTGTTCTTTTATAGTTAGATGTGGAGAAGTGGAGCAAATTAAAAGGAACAAATACTCTGCTATATTAATTTTTATCTTATTTTATTAAATTTTATTTATATATTTAATTAAGATTTATATAAATATGTGAATAAAATTAAATCGCATAAAATTAAGATACTGTTAACGAGAAGATTTCATTTAAAATTAGAGATGTAACGAAAAATTATAAATGGCATCATGACAACTTGTTAATCACCATAGGTTATTATTAAGAAATTACGGCAGGTTCAGTCCCACATGCACAAAAAAATAATAACAAAAAGACCACATGCACAAAAAAATAATAACAAATTCTTTTTGTTTAATTTCTTAAAAATCGAGATTACTTAAATTATATAATATGCAATCAATGTAACAACTCATGATTGCTCTTTAACACCATCCACATGTATATGTTGAAAGATTTCTACAAGTTGTATAGTGGTATAGAGAGTATAACTCTTAGTTTTGAAACTAAGCCTAATTATAAACTCTTTGGACTTTTTAGTAGTTTAATTTAAATAAAATTATAATTTTAATTAAATTTTAGTTAGAAATAACTAATTTTAAATAATATTAATTGGATTCAACTAAGATTTAATATCTCATATTTATCCTTATTTATTAAATACCTCATATTTAATCTTAAAGTTTTCCAAACTTTATAATCAAGTTCAAACTTGATTAAATTATCTTTTTTCTCATTAATCATTCTTTGTATGTGACTTATTAGATTCTTAGAATAATAATAATAAATATAAATTATAATCACAAATCATATTTAAAATTAGATAAATTAAACTCTTTTAATTTTTAAATTCTCTAATTAAATAATTTATATCAATAAATTAAGATTGGCATTTATGAATATCTAAATATTAGAAATGTTAAAGTGGTTTTAATTCAACCTTTTGTGCGTAATTTTTATATAATTCAGTCATTTCATCATACAATATTTCGATTATATATAGACCATAAAATTATGTCTACTCGATTTGAGTTGAATCATGTTAGTTCTCCACCATTAGTAATTAATTTTATTAATTACAAATGAAAATTATTTTCAGAATGTCATTCTACCTTGGCCAAGGATTTCTCCAATCAATGCCAATTGAGAATAACCTAACATCCTCCTTAATCACTTTAGGGTGATGAATCCTATATTGATCACTTAACTATCTCCATATAGCTCATGTTATATTAAATGACTACTATTAACTTATTCTTAACTAGGATAGATCATAAGTAGTACCAAAACATATCAATTCTTTTATAAGATACTTTGAAGATATCAAATCAAAAGATTACTTATATAATAATTACAATGAAAATTCATATATACATATAAATAATGTTACAAATAAAATTATTATACTGGGTTAGTTCAGTAAACTTATTCTCTAACAAACACCTACATATTTGTTTAAGTATCTTCATATTTTAGTCTATGAGATTACTTACTTCATTTATAAGGAAGAAACATAATGTGTTCTAGTCTTTTATGCTTTATTAATGTCCAATCTCAATAAAATATTGTCTAAAAATAATTTAGGAATAAAATATAAATGTAATATGAATCTCATAATTATAATATCATTATAATTTTTTATAATGTATATTTATCTCATGAACTTTATGTTATATATTAATTAATTAAACAAAAATGTATAAGATAAATAATTCATTTAAGTAATTATGTCATTAAACTACAACTAACTGATTGATTGTAAATCATAAACCAGTAGTCATATGGTACATTTAGTAAAAGTGTTTAAGAGAAATAAAGAGAAATATGTGGTCAACTAGGTGTTAAAGAGATGACAAAGGAATCAAACCATTACCGATTAGGAATAAGAAAGAAATTTTTGCTTATATTCAAGATATGGTATGCTAACTTCTATAAAGATAGAATAAGAAGTGTTTCTCACTTATAAGGAAAAAGATATTACTTAAAACAATTGCCTAAACAATGTCGAGCAATATCATGATGTAATTGGTTAAAATGAGGTAACTTGTGTTAAAAGAAGAGGTATAACAACATAGGCTATAAAGCCATTCATTATTTTAATATAACATTGTTAGGGAAGTAAGATTGGAGATTAATCAACCATCATGATTCCTTAGTGGCAAAGATTTTCAACACTAAATATTATTTGAACTCTAATTTTTTAGGATAAAAATGGGAAGTAAACCAAACTATATTTAGAGAAGTTTTCTCATGGCTCAAAGTGTGATCAGAAGAGGATCTAAAAGAAGAATTGATAATGGGAGGCGTATTTTAGTTTGAAAGGATCCTTGACTGCCTAAGAGAGAAAGTTAATTTTGGGAGGGAATATTCGGTCAATAGAACATATCAAATGATATACTAAATAGGGCAAGAAAAAAATGGTATGGAAGTGAAACTAGTTTAGGCTAAGTTACGAAAATTGAATATCCCTTCTAAACTTATAAACAAAATTTAGAGACAACAAAATATTATTTACCAATAAGAAATAAACCTAGGACAAGAAAGATGTGAATAGAAAAAATATGTCCAATAGGTAAGGATGGAAACCCAGAGTAAAAGATTTAACCTAAGCTGACTGGACTTCTTCCTGAACTCGAGCTTTTTCCTCGAAAAATTCAAGCCTCAGGTCAAGTTTGTGCCTAATATAATCCAAAACCCAACTATTTGAATCCTTTTATTCCATTAAATAAAAAACTAACATTTCAAAATATTAGACAGTTGGGTGGTATCAAATGGTAATAAAAGTCTTAACTCTACCAAAAAAAAATTGATCTAGATGAGTTGTGGGAGAAGAAAATGGCATGGGATAGGCATTGGTGACCAAGTTGGCAAAGGTGACCAAGTACATTATGCTTCTTAGAGCTATGGCTCTACCTAATTATGCTTCTTTTTCTTCTAAAAAAACCATTAATCTTCTAAGCAAATTCTTCCTTCAGGTTCATTTTATTTTACTTATGAATAACTTTACTATAAAAATTATTGCTTGTTTACCTTGATATCTCAATCTAAGATTCATTGTAAAAATGGCATTTCTAAAACTTTGAGTCTTAGATTGGGTATTTTCTTTCTTTATTTTTCTTCCTTACAACTATTTTCACCATTATTACAATCGATGGAAGCCTTTTGGGGTGGGATACTTTTCCTATGACTCTTTTGTTCTCTTTCATGTCCATGTCTTCAAATGGTTTTCATTATCTACTAGGTATAGTTGTCTTTTTCTTACTATTCCTTGCTTGTGCTCTATCTCTTTTAAGGGTTTGGAAGACAACACTCATCTTCCTAAGGTGATCAAGTTTAGGATTGAGTTGAATGGCTTGAGTAATTCAACTCAAATCTAATTAAAATTTCAATCGTGATTAAATTGAAATAACAAGATCAAGTTGAATTGAAACCATAGGTGACTTGAACCCAGTCTGACTTATTTCCAGCCCTACTATATATAGAACTAAACCAAAAACCAATGTGAATTCATTAATGACTTTCCCTTTTACAATAGAGTGTTAGGAAATTAAGGGCCTAAATTTTCTTAGAGAGGATGCTATATCTTTCTTAAAATGGTTAAAATTATTCACAGTTTCCCCCTCAACCAAGAGTGAAGTTATTCTTTCCAAAAATACTTCTTATGCCAATTTATGAAGACATAATGATGATATGACGTGGAATTTGACAAAATAAGAACACGTTTTTATATAAAAAGAGAAACAAACAAATTACAAGCATGGTATATCATGTAAAAGATATCCTTAACCCATGGAAATAGGTGAAAAGGAAGTGTGAAGGCTCAAACCAAACTTAAGCAGAAGATTGGAGCAGTTTATAATGGAGTAAACTAGGAAAAGCAGTAGTCAAACCCAAATAAAAATTTACTTATTTCCCATACATAGAAAAGTCTGTAGTGGAATTTATTATCCAAAAACATAAGGAAGAACTGATAGTAGCTAAAATAATTGTCTCAATATCAATTATTAACTTATCGTAGTATAGACAACCACGACTAGAAAAGTATTGGGATAAATAAAACAATTTGGTCTATTTAAAGTAGTGGTTAAAACAAATACACTTTTGTCAACCAAAGTTTTGACAAGAACAGTACAAATTCATCAATGATAGAACTAATAGTTGAAACTATTTGGACTTATATAAAGAGTTAGAAACCATCAATTTTTAATGTAAGAATAGGACTGCTTTATTCATATCCTAGTTAAGGCAACAATTTCTTATGCAAGTTCTATAGTTTTGGAGTTTTTTTTTCTTAAATACTTTAAAGGGTTACATACATAAAACCCCTTTTTTAATTTATTTTTTTTACAATGTATCCACTGAATTTTAAAATTCATCAATAGCTTCTTTTTAGTTTTAGTTTTATAATATTCATCAGCCTAACCATCAACTTCCATTAGAAAACCTAATGACTAACTCTGAAGTGACATATTGTTTTGCTGCATGGCATTACATATGGTAAGTAAAGTGTCACGTAACAAGTATTGTTGTGTTGCCTTAGGCGGTGTCAATTTTGCAATCCACGTGATGTCGTATGAGAAAGAATTTCATAGAAATAAAGATAAAGTCATCTTATTGTAGTACTATGAAGTCATCTTAGAGAGAAAATCAAAATTGAAGTCGTAGTGGACGTTACAAAACATTGGTAGTCAATTGGATAATATAACCATTATTGTTGAAAAATCTTCATCCAGATAAATTAACGTTCGTCAAAGTTGTAGTGGAGAAAAGGGTTGAGTTTAAACTTGGCATATATGATTATGGTTTGAATTTTTAGATTTTAATTATAATTCTAATTTGGGATTTTAATTTGACAATTAAAATTAGATTTATAAGTACATTGACAAAATCAGATTTTAGGGACTAACGTTATATGTTTTAAAGGTTTTTTAGGTTATATTTTATCTTATCTCTTTGTTTTTAGTGTTTATTATTTTATTATCTATGTATTTCTATTAAATAAATTGTCTTTTCTTCCTTTTTTTCTCTATTCACTTGTGTTTATCAATTATAAGATGTAGACACAACAATTATTTGTACTAGTTTCAAATGGTGATCATAGTTTTAGCATTTATACTACTTCTAAAAAAGCAAGAACATGTGATCAAGATGTTTTCACTATATGACAATCGTTACACAATAATGTGAAACTGGAAAAAGAAAGCATAATAGTGTTCAGACATAATGTGCATCTTTAAATAGAAACATGTGTAATCATTCCATAAATGATTGAGATTTGGTTGGGAATAATTGAGACAAATAATCACTCTCATAATCAGTTGTACATAACTAAGTAGATTCATACTTAATATATTTAGACCCAAATGAGAATATAGGTTTAATTGAAGTTATATAGGTTTTAATAGGAATACATTGAATTTTCATTTGTTGATATTACGATAACATATTGTGTCACATAAGATGTGAAACCCCCTGTCAGTATACCTTTGAAAATGTATTGTGGTATTTGGGATTTGGATATGTTCTCTTTCTGTTATAGGTTCTATTTGAGAAATGAATGAAAGTTAAGACTCGAAAACTTGGTTTGAGTGCTTTGATGGTAAATGTTTCAAATTCAGATTAGAAATAACATATAAAGTTGAAGAGATAATTTTCTTTTGGTTTTGAGGTTAACGAGATTCCATTTATTGATCTCATGCTCAATGCTAAGAGGTTAGGATATGGAGAAGCACCAAATTTTTACCTATAAATTATCACATGAGTCATTTAAAGATAGTTCAAGGCCATCATAAAATGATATTGATGACAGGAAGTTGATAAAAGTAATTGAAGAAAGAAAACAAAAGATAGGTAATGTCTATACAGATGGAGAAATATTCTTAATGACCCTATAATAGATATTCTTATTGAGGTAATTAAAGATGATGATGGCCTATTATTCACTGATGCAGGTTTCGAAGAAGCTATTGTTATATTCTCTTGAAGCAACCGTTAAGGCACCCACATATATACCCATTTCAGCGTCCACTAAAGTAGACCTTAAAACATCAAATGAGTTGGAAGACCTGTCATTTAATGATAGCCACTCAATATATTTTAATGAGTTAAGGTATGCAAATGAAGAAATTCTTGATGATATATTTAAATTTGGTAGACAATAAGAGTTTCCTAACATGAGTAAGTGGTACATGGTTAATCAAACTATTGATTTAGGGGATGATAAAATTGAAGTTTGTAATAAAGACATTGGTAGCCAAGAAGGAAGTTCAGATGATGTGAGGAAGAAGAAGCCAAAATATCTTCACTTTTGCTCTTTTAGTTCAGATGATAAGAAAGTTGTTTTGAAGCAAGGAATGATTTTTTATTCTTTCAATACGCTTAGAAAGGCTTTGAAGAACATGAGTATCCAATATAACAAATAAAAGGCTGACGGTTATTGTAGAGTGCAAAAAGAAAGGTGTGTGTAGAATATATGCAAGTCTTAAACAAGATGGGAACGTCTTTCAGATCAAGATATTCCAAAAAACTCATTCTTGTGGTAGTAAAAAAATTGATTACGGATGGATTGTTAACAAGTATGTGACAAACTTCAAGGATAATCATAGATATTTTAGAATTGAAAAGAGATATTTTACGGGATTACCAGGTAGAGATTTTAGATATTAAAGCTTGTAGAGCAAAGAGGCATGCCTTGCATTTGCTGCTTAAAGATGATAGATAACAATATAGGAAGTTAAGCGCTCACTTCTTAACTCAACTGTAATAGAAAGCAACACTAACTAGTTGCAAAAATGACAACAAACACAAGAAGCAGAGTACTGTCAGGAGTTATTGGCATTGGAAGAATGCATAGGAGATGTGAGCACACGGCTAATTGAGTTAAGTTAATGGAATGCAAGAAGTATCTGGCTCTTTCAAAGGAATCTCAAGCAGATGTAGAGCCATACTTTATCTGTCAGGTATGAGTTGGTGGACTGATGCACATAAGTGTCTTAATCTCTTACACATTTAAATTGTGTTATTCATTTTTTAACTTTACTCAGATTCACTTTATCATATGAATAGGGAGGATGTTGATGTTGGCATGCTAGAATATGGACATGACTTTCACTCTGTCTGTATTAAATAATGAAGAATCTATGGCCCATATGAAAGAGAGAATGAGTCATTAAGTTCAAATTTAATTATTCTTAGTTAGTGAATCCTTTAACCCAACAAGTTGGCTTGGTTGTATCCTCTTATTATATCTTTTCTTTTTGGGTTTAAAACCATTTTTACGTGCTCATGAACTACACCTTTTAATGAATAGAGCAACTGCTTGCCATAAATGACAGTGCAATTGATAAAAAGATTTGTCCAATACCTTCATAGATGAAGAAGATATGTGAAATAATATATGATCATAGATTTTAATTATACAATGTTAGTAGCATTATGCTCGTAACTCTTTTAACAGTCTCATATACAAAAACGAAACCAAATATAAGACAAACTAGAATTCACACACACCATAATTCCCACTCACACAAACTTGATCGACTGTTAATTTTTGTTTCCAGTGTAATCTTCACCACGACTTCGATTTTAAATCTAGTGACTTCCAATTAGATTTTGAATCCATCGACTACCACAACGACTTCAAACAACTATAAGTAGACGAGGTCATCTTTGTTACACGGAGTATTTGCTCATGTGGCATCATGTGAAGTAACACAGTTGAATAACCTACACATCTTTCTTTACGTGGTAATTAAGTAAAATACGAAGTCGTTTTAAAGCTTGTTGTAGAACTTTCAAACAAAAGTAGAGAACGGAGCATAGGA
The DNA here is from genome assembly GCA_025594535.1 of Erythroxylum domingense. Taxonomy (NCBI): domain Eukaryota; kingdom Viridiplantae; phylum Streptophyta; class Magnoliopsida; order Malpighiales; family Erythroxylaceae; genus Erythroxylum; species Erythroxylum domingense. Next base: position 39,012,504 of record JANQBM010000222.1, read on the forward strand.
AAGTTTAAAAAACGAGGGGCATATTACAAAAGGCTCAAACCATAGGACAATACACAGATAATGCGCATAAGCAAATACTACCTTGCCAATACACAGATCATGCGCATCAAGGCTTATGGCTCAAACCATGTCGTCATTCGATCTTTGATCTTTTGAATCTTATCGGCATTCTAATCACATGGTCACAAGACACTCAACATTGATGGTTATTAATTTTTCGAACGAACATTGGATGGTTATTAGCATTCAAATTGGACTCTACAACGATTCTCAACAAATAAAGATTATCATTTCGATTTGGATTTAGGTCATCTGCAGTGAAACCATACCTACATAAGAAGATTTATGTACAAATGGAAGTAATGATCAGGCTGTAGCCATTGAAGATTTATATACAAATACAAGTAATGATCAGGCTGTAGCCATTGACGTGAAGATAACTACGTATGTCAAATATTGGATTCCATCCTGAATCTTGGCCACAGCTGTGGTTCGATCAGCTCGCAGGTTTTCAGACAAGGTCTTGGCTTTTTCCTCTATTGATGCCTGAGCCTGGGGAAGTTCTTTAAGGGATTCAGCTGTAGCACCCTTGAGAGCAGCAGCGTAGGCTTCAGCTACATCAGATATGGCTGATAACACACGAAAAACAAGCTATTACCTGCTTTATCTCCATGCATATGAAAATAGGAAAATTTCCGAGGACGTGGCAATAGCACAACACAAGATATACAGGAGCAATATCAACACTTCGTGTATGCAACAAAAGACTTTGATCCAAAGTCAGTTGCATCTTGTAATGACATGAAAATACTAAAAAGCCAATAAGAACCTGTCATAAAGCTGTTGGAAACTGCTACCACATATCCTGTCATAGATTGTGCCTTTGTACGGATTATCTTAGCCTTTTCAAAAGAATCTTCAGGCCAGTCAATATTTACTATGTCCCAGTCACCATCTTCTTCCTGAATTTTGTTAGCACTAGATATGATGGACTTACCTAGCATCAAAAGTCGTGTAACTGCAGAGCAGCACATTTCTGAGATCCTCTGCATATACACACATCCATCCAATAAGAACACAGTAAAGAAAACGACTCACAAACTGTAAGAAACAAAAAAAGATAAAAGTGATAAAACATATATACATGAACTCCCTCTGAATGAAGAGTTTCTAGCCTGCCAGCAGTCCTTTGAATTACGTCATTAATGTTTGGTCCCGCTAAGGCACTAGTGAACCTGCAAAATGATAGTAAAGGGTTTAAGTGAATCAGAAAAGACAACCAGAAGTGCATAAGAGCAGTCATACTTTTATCAACCTAAGTTGACGGCTTTCAACACTGGAATCACCAGTTAGGTCAGATCACATTCTACCCAAAATGCATAGTCCAACATATCATAGCAGGAAACAAAAGTAAAAATGGGTATGCAAGGTCATGCAATATCCAGAGGACTTGAACAAGGGAAAGATCAAAGCCAGGAACAGACAAACTTTAATTGGATGAAATAAACAACAGTCTTAATATTTCAGCCTATGCAGTTGATGCAGCAAAAGGGAAAAAAAAGAAATGCTAAAAGAAGCCAGAAAAAAGAAAAATATGCCAAAACTAATCCAGAACATGTTATTAATCAAAACAAATTTTTACATAGTGAAGTGTAGAGATTGCTTACCCTGCTGCCATGTCAGCAGCCTTGCTCACACTAACATCATGCAGAGTTTTCACTTCATCACTACTTCCTTCAGCTCCCATCTCAATTGTCTTTCCTTTATCGAACTCTGCCTCTTTTAAATCCATTTCACCACAACTAAAAATTTGTTGAACAAGTTTAAGCTTTCCATCATATGCAGACTTCTGATCCATTTCCAACTTAGCTTTTCTTCGGTTAAATAACAAGGCATAGTGGTTTGACAATGCCTCTAACTCCTGAATACATTAAGATTCAGAATTTCAATACTAACTATCATTTCAAGAAGTAGATTTCAAAGAAAAAAGGAGCATAAAGTGACCTCCAGCTGTTCAGGACCTCCATATATATAGAAACACCTATCAAATGTCACATCCTCAAGCAGTTGATCTTCATCAGCATCGTTTGCAGAGCCTATAGAAATTCTCTCAACTTCAATGCCAGTCTCAGTGATTAGCAAATCCATGGTCTCCTTGCCTACATACTCAAGCACTTGCATGCCCTTTGTTGTAAAAGCTTTTCCAGTCTACAATATGATAACAACAATAAGAAAGGATTATAGCATTGATATACGAACTTTTTAGTTCCAAACCAACCTCGAGTATAGATGGTGCAACAGAACCAGTTGCTCCTGGTAGAACACCTTGCTGAATTGATTCCGCAAGATTAGCAGCAGAATGCTCAATCCTAGAAATAGTTATAAGAAAGAAAAGACGGCACATATAAGCAAACAGAAGCGAAAATACTTGCAACAGTGCTACTGTGATATATTCCCTCTTCCCTTCACATCCCTAGGATATGCATCAAAGATCGCATGAACCTTCACACTATACATCAAATTTTCTCATTACTGACTTCCAGCATGCCTTAAAGATGTGAAGGCACGGTAAGTTTAATGAGATGATACTCTATATGTTTATGGACAATAGAGCCTTCAAGAATGAGTAATAATGCATGTCATTCCACACAGTGATAAATTCACATCTTATATAAATTCCACAACCAGCATGTCTAGGAAGCAATATAGCTGCAAGGGAAATTGAAAAAACTTCCAAATACTAATCCATCATGTTAAAAACTTGATTCAGAAAGTATCAATTCATTGATATACCAAAAGATAAAAATAATTAAAAAGCGTCATTTGAAAAACTCTTTTCCTTCCACATGATACTACTTATAAGTCTATTCATGGAAAATATGAAACTCAAATTCCTTCAAGGGACTCAGATATTGGCATTAACTATTAACTATTACCAATTTTCTATTAATCATGTACACTTTATCAACAAGGTTTTAAAAAAAAAGTGTCCAACTGTAAGCTTACTTTTGAACAAAATTGGAACCCCCTCTCAATGCACTTCCTAAAGCTTGCCATGCTCCTGAAGCGAAATTCTCCACAGAGTGATCAAGAGCCTTCAAACCCTATGAATATGAACACAGAAGTGTTAAGAGTAGTTAATAAAACAAACAATTTCAACATAGAGAAACAGATGACAGAAATTAACAACCAGTGAATGAGGAACTTAGACTAGTAAAGGCATTAACAAACAGCATCACAAAAGCAATATAATTGTGATATTAAGAGAGCGATTATAAATTGAAAACAGACAAAAGAATGCTTGTAACTAGAATGGAGAATCCATGAAAAGTATAGTTGCAGGGAAGATGCAATTGAATTGCAAACGGTGTCATAACACAATGGATCACATTTGAAATTTTAGCACAATGACCTGGTAACAGTTCAAAACATCATTGCTATACAGGCTACAACAAGAGTCACATATATAACATTCACAATGGCAATCATAAAACTTCCAAATACAACCCAGATACTCAAAACATTTCCCGACAGAAATGCTTCTTATATCACAGAAAAGTTCAGAAAAAGATCAAGTTGAACTTGCCTGGCCAAGGATAGAATCCTCACTTGCTTTCTCCAAGTTATCCAAAGCAGATTTCCGTTTCTTCTCATCCTGATCTCCACTTTCTTCATTGCTTGAAGACTCCTGTCTCTCATCTTCTCCCTTGGAAGATTCTGAATCGTCCGCAATTTGCATATCTGCAATGCTCTTTGCAGCTTTCTCTGCGGCCACAGCTGCCTGTATCCAGGTAGAACGACTAAGCACTAATTCAAACAATTGACAGGCCACGCCAGAATGAGATTATCAGATGGTGAGCACAAAAAGTTTATAAAAGTTTCCGTCTTTTGCGAGGAACTACCTTTACAGAATCCTTTTAGTGACTCTACAAAAACAAAAAAAAGAAACGGAAAAGCAACTGATAGCACTAGGTCACGTCTAACCAAGATTTTCACTGCGTATCCGTGTCAGAGTTCATAATTTTCAAGCACAAAAGTTCCAAAATTTTTCCACTATTTTTAATTTGAACATCAGAAATAACCAATATTTTACAACATGCAGTTCGACCATCCACTAATCAACGCAGTTGTCAAATCTAATTCCATTTCCCACAAACTTGGCACTCAATCACGAGGATCGACAGAAATAACCATTAAATTGAATCCCATTTTCAATCACTTTACTCTAGAACTCCAAAGCAGTCTAACCCAAAAAATAGATCTGACACGAAATCGGCCATCAATGCTAAAAATTGAATCTTTACACAGTCGAAGAGATAAAACAAAAACATACACTTCGAGAGATCTCTCCAGCAGCCTTCTGGAAATCGGAAAGAACAGATAAAGAGGAGAAACCCCAGCCACCCCATCCTCCGCCACCCACCGGCTGTTGCGGTTTCCGCTCGGGCTCTACATTATGCTCTGTTGTCTGTTGTTTTTGTTGTTGGTGGGTAGGATGGCCTTCAGTTTTAGGTGGGCTGCTGTTCTCTTCCATTTGGTGAGTAGTGAAATGTGAGTTCTAAGCAATTTGTGAGAAAGACAGATACAGAGGCTCTGAAAATGGAGCCATTGAGAGGGGCGTCCCAAAATTCCGCAACGTGGAAACGAAGGAACTTGACGAGTCCGGCTTCGTTTTGATGAAATTTTCCTTTTGTTTTCTTGTTTATTTTTTTCCTTTTTTTTTTCAATCAGCTTTTAGAAATATTAATTATAAATATAATGCATTATTCATGCACCAAACTCTTCGTCCAAAAAAATGTTAACGGAATGAAAAGATAATAAAATTTGCTTTTGATTTTATGAGGATGAGCTTTCATTTGAACAAAGAACTCTAAAGAAGAATGATGGAATGGAAGAGGGATTGACTCAATATTTGGTACTCGCCGGAATTACCGTAAAGGCCGAAAAATAATACTAAATTATCAATTTTGATACTGGGTTCAAATACTAGTTAGTACTGGTCGGTATTATAAATACCGGTTAAATACCGGCTAATATTGAAAAAATTAAAAAATTTAGGGACTAAATTGCAAAATTTTTAATTTTAAATTTAAAAAAAAAACAAAAAGTTTTGAAATTTTTGTTCTCCCGTTCGGCTCCCTCCCCCCTCTCTTTTCAAAATTTTAAATTTATTGATTAGTTTAATTTTTATTATAATTTTTTATTTTTATTTTTAAAATAAAATAAATATCTTATTACTAATAATAATTATATAATAAATAAAAATTAAAAATAAATATCATATTTATTAATAAAGTATTAATAAAAATGTTTAATTTTTAAAAATAAATAA
>JANQBM010000222.1:39017935-39028028 GCA_025594535.1 Erythroxylum domingense
GCATGAGATGTGGTAATTTACCACATCTGGACCCGTTTCTTTGGTCCGACCCGTTCTCTGGAAACGGGATGTTACAGCCACAACTATAGAGGCATCAAATTATTAAGTCATACCATGAAGCTGTAGGAGAAGGTAATTGAGAAGAGAGTTCGGCGAGCTGCTTCTATATCAGTCAATCAATTTGGATTTATGTCTAGTAGGATCCACGACAGAAGCAATTCATTTACTCCGTAGGCTCATAGAATGCTACAGGGAACGACAACAAGATTTACATATGATCTTTATTGATCTGGAGAAGGCATATGATAGGGTTTCAAGGGAAATCTTATAGAGGTGTTTAGAAGCAAAGGGAATTCCTATGACCTATATCCGCGTTATTAGAGATATGTATGAAGGTGCATTAACTAGCGTAAGAACAATAGGGGGCGACACGGAAGCATTTCCTATTGGTATTGGCCTACACTAAGGCTCCGCATTAAGCCCGGTTCTATTTACTTTGGTATTAGATGAGCTTACCAAACACATTCAAGGAGAGGTACCTGACGATATTGTCCTGGTAGATGAGACCCGGGCAGGAGTCCATTCCAAGTTAGAATGTTGGAGAGAAGCGTTAGAATCGAAAGGTTTTAGAATGAGCAGGACTAAGACGGTGTATTTAGAATGCAATTTTTCGAGAACCCAAACAGCCCACGAAGCGGCGGTAGCTATTGGGCCTGACGTCATACCACATAATCATAGTTTTAAATACCTCATGTCAATCATCCAGAGTGATGGGAATGTCGATGAAGATATAGTCCATCGTATCAGATCTGGGTGGGACAAATGGAAAAATGCCTCAGGGGTCTTATGTGATAAAAAGATTTCTTTAAAACTTAAAGGTAAGTTTTACAGAATGGTGATTAAGCCTACCATGTTAATAGGGCAGAATGTTGATCCGTCAAATGTCGACATACAAGACAATTGTTAGTAGCAGAGATGCGTATGCTCCGTTAGATATGTGACATTACCAGACGAGACAAGGTACGTAATCGGGTCGTGAGAGACAAACTACAGGTGGCCAGTATTGTCGACAAGTTGCGAGAGACTAGACTTAAGTGGTTTAGACATGTGAGCAGAAAATCCCCTGATGCTCCGATAAGACGATGTGAACAAATAATTCTTAGTAGCTACAAGAGGAGAAGAGGCAGGCCATACAAGAACTGGAGGGAAGTGGTCAAGAAAGATATGACAGAGTTAGCCCTCACTACGGAAGCGGCCAAAAATAGAAAATTTTAGCAGAATAGGATAAAGGTAAGAGAAACCCTTTAAAGTCCACCAAGACAGTCGAAAAAGTTTATTAGGAGTTGTTTATGGTAACACTCGTACGATGTTTCTACAGCATAAATGGCCTTAAATGCCTTTGCTAGTTGCGAGTCATAATCCAACCGTTCTGTCATATTTCTGGTCTTTTCAACGCAGGTGTAGGGGAAAGGCCCAGAATGGATGTTGGAAACCATGGCATAACCGTACTCAGAGGGTTGCAACACAAGTAATCCTAGTACAACTAAAGCAGAGCAGAGACGTTTTTGTTACAGCTTATCAGCACAGGTATACAGGAAAGATCCAACAAGGATGACGGGCACTGTAGGCTGGTCATACACATAAGGTTGCACCACTAGAACTCCTCACCCACATAGAGACGAGCAGAGCCGATCTGTTGTAGTCTATCAGGTATTTAGCAAAACTAGGCTCCATATCAGGTATATCCTTTGTTCCTATTTCCTTTCCTATTTTTCTTATTTATTTGTTTATATCCGAATTTAATTACATGTCATAAAGTATTTGTTTACACCTCTTTTATCCTTTCTTTTTAACTTATCCATTTTTTCCTTTTTACCCTTGTTTGCCTACATCACTTTTTCATTATCGCATTTGCATGTGGGTCTACCAGAAACAGCCTCTTTACTATGTAGGGGTAAGGCTGCATATTATCATACCTCTCCAGACTCTGCTTTATTGCAGGATTTCAAACTGGACAATGATGATGATGATGATGATGATGATGACATGAAAGGTGTGTACTTTTAAAAGCCTAACATTAGCTTACCAAGCCATCCATTTAACAAGCCAGTCACCAGAAAGAAAGGACGAGGAAGGGAAGCTGTCTATGAATATTTGTAATAAGAAAATTAGTATCTCTATTCCCAAAAGGGTGAAAATGATCATACCAAAACCAAACCTTATCTCTATTCTCAATCTTGAATTTGATACCAACATTCATTATATTCCTCATCTTGAGTATTTGATTAAAGGATCAAGAATTTGACTAGTTTAACCTAAGGGACCAAAGCCTCTAGCTTTTAATTATATACGTATGCATCCATTTCATCCAAATATATTGGGGATCAAAGAACAACCTCTATATTTTCTTCGCTAGAAGCATTTTATTTAAGCTTCTTATAGAGATAATGCCTAAGCCCCTTCCTCTTTTTTTAAGCACACATCAAAACATTTGACCTTCGTACCTTTATTATTATCCGCTATCCTTGTCTATAAGAATTTAGGCATCTCTCAATGTCTTTAATCAACTTTTATGGCAAGAACAAGTGAGCACACCAGTGAATATGCATACTGTTTAGCACTAAGTTGATCGGTTGGAGTATCCCTGCATAAGATAGGAAAAAAAAATTCGATGGTTAATTTTCCTTCTGATTGCATTAAATAAAGCCTGACACTCTTTGTAGCTTATCCTTTTATCTAAGAATGTAATTCCTGAATATTTGAAAGATAATTCTTACATGTTCAATCCTAATATGCTTGTTTGTAGCTCTGGCCTATGAATAGAATTTGCATAATGGATTCATAAAGAACCTAGAAAGTAAGTTAAAAAGATTGAGCGATTTCATGAGTACTTTTAATAGAAGTTTGATCTGCATCATTGAAAAAAAAGATCATCTGTAAAAGCTAAATTGAAAGGATTAAGCTTTTTACATCAGTAGTAAAATTGGAAGCTCTTGGATTGATTGATCTTTGAGGGTAATTCTAACAAGAACCATCATAAAAAATGTCAAATAAGCAAGGAGACAGAGGGTCTCCTTATTTAGGGCCATTGGTTCCTTTAAAAGTTGGTGTAGGATCTCCATTAACTAAGAAGCTAAAGGAAGTTGATCATATACATCCTTTAATCCAAGATATGAAAACCTTTAGGAATCCAAAACTACTAAGTGCTTCTAATATGAAGAACTAATTAACTATATCAAAAGCTTTTACAAAATCCACTTTCATGGCACAACTTAGTGCCTTCTTAGATTTGTAACACTTGAAAAGTTCGTGTGCTATCAATAGACTATCCCTATAATACCTTCCACTTATAAAGGATCATTAGCTTTTGTCTATGAGGGTATCCAGTACAAATTTGAGTTTGTTGGCTAACAGTTTGGAGATGATCTTATAAGCACCATTATAGTATGAGATGTGTCTGAAATCACCTTATGAATTTGGATTTTTCTCCTTAGTATTTTTAAGCTCCTTAAGAATGACTTTTGTATAAAAAATTTGTAAAAATTCTTCGATGAGAATGTTACCCGTTAAAGGCCAAGCTTTTTGAAAGAAGAGAGCACTGAAGTCATTTGGACCAGATGCCTTTTCAGGCATAATCGAGAAAAGAGCATTCTTTACACCTAGTTCATAAAATGGATAAATGAGATAATCTTATTGAATGGAGTTAATGACTTGGGGGGAATGAATTCTTTTAAGACCTACAAATCTCTTTATCTTAAAATTCATATTGTTAGTAATACCATCCTCGATAAAAGATGATATCATATTTCTATTTATACTTTGAACTTTTGATTTATTATTAAATTAATAGGGCCTATTAGTATGCTCAATCAAAACCCTATCTTAACCCCCTAAAAAGAGAAACAAATAAATATTTGGTTTGTTTTTAATTCTTTTTATTAATTTGAAGCCTATGGTCATAACAATTTGATTAAGTTTTTAAATTGCTAACACCTTTAAAACCCAATCTTGAAAACAATTCTAGCCAATATAACCAAATCTAGAAAAGATCAAATGAGTATCTGAAACTAAAATAAGCATAGATTATTATGATTATAAACCTAAAATATGGCATTTATAACTAAAAAAAATAAGGAAATGAATTTTAAATTAAAAATTTTGAAAAGTTGATTCTTAAAACATACTATGTTAAACTTCCTTACGATACAAATGTAATGACCCAAACCAAACCTAAAAGATTTTAAATATGATGCTCATAATTAACATATTTTATTTTAGAAGATTAACTAGAAGCATATTAACAAATAATAACACATTTCATACCTTACGAATCATTAATCAAGGACAACAATATGTCATTTTCATAATACCAACCATTATGTAACTAGGATGGAAAAAAATGCAAAGCAATCTATAGAAATTACTAATACCAACATTTATAAACTTTATGAAAAAAATGACTCTTACCTTAATTATCTTCTGTTCTATGTTTCTTACGGCTCCCAAACATTCTCAATCTTCTTATTAGCATCTTTTAACAAATAAAAAAAGTTATTTATCTACCATGATAAAAGAAAACCAAAGAAAAATGAAACCCTAACCTCTATTGCTACTTCGTAAACTAAAGTGGATCCTAACTCGTGATTGATGAGTAATATGCCATGATATTATATGATATTTTTTATTAATCTCTAATTAGGAAGAAGATGAATAACTGATATATAAGAAAATTCATATCTTTACTTATAACCTTAAGAGATTATTTATATAAAAAATTTATCATTAACTATTATTTCAAGTTGATGGGAAAATTTAATACATTTAATGATTCTCCTCACTCCTTTGAATGTGCATATATGAATAGCCTATCATTGAACTTGGTTCGTTATGTTATCATGTTATTTGTAAATAAAAAAAAATTTGTATGTCAACTCATTTTTCATATATAAATCATGGCATTTCTCATTTTTCATATATAAATCATGGCATTTCTTTATTTACTTTTCATATATTAACTCATTTTTCATATAAAAATCACTATTTTTTTCACTTTTAATGTGAAATTTATTAGTCATTTTAACAAGGAGGGAGTAAAAGAGAAAGCAAACATCATATGGAAAAGCCATCTTGATGACTTAGAAAAGGTTAAGGATGCTGACAAGAGGGAGGGGTAGGAGAGGAGTTTTATAGTGGGAGTGGGAGTGGGAGGCGAAGATTTTCCTTTCATTTAGAGGCTGTGGTATGAGGTCTCCACTTTTAGACAACATCAAACGTTGGTTATTCTTCTACAATCAACACAAATTTGACATTTTAGCCTATGTTTAGATTAGTATATGTTCTCTGAATTATAAGCAAAATAGGAACGAACACTTTGACTAAATCATTTGATTGGTATACCTATTGGAATTGAAAATTGTTATTTGACAGTTATTAATGACAGGTTTTTATAAATTAAATTTGATCTAGATTAAAGTAATAAATGAGCTCAATAAAGGATTTGGATAAATGGATCAAAAGTCCAGTAAAGAAAATGATTATCAATATGGGCAAATTTGCTTATTGAGTTTCAATCTCTTTGTAAAGGGAAGGCTGCATATAATTGATGAACCTCCATTGACCCTCTCAAAGCGGGGAGTCTGGTGTACTGAAATAGCCCTTAATTAATTTTTCCGTGGGAGCCAATAAGATTTCTTCAAATAGCTACAAGGTCTCGAATAGCATACTGGTAGAAGTTTGTGAACGTAAGGTTACTCTAACTCATTAAAATGTTCACGTATTCAAAAAGATGCAGAAAGACGATAACATTATACATGAATTTGCAGAAGCTCTTTAATACGTCGAAAAGCTTATTTAAAGTATCCAAAAGCTTATTCGAGTAGTTGAGAAGCATGTTCATTAAGTTATAGATAGCAAAATAGTTACTTTTTCGCATTATATATGTTTATAAAAGTTTATGGTAGATCTTAGGCCTAAAATTATGGTTTGTGGTAAATTTTAAAATACCAATTACTATGGAAGATTACACGAAAGACCAATGAACTTGTTTTTATCTCCACAAAACATCTTGTTCGAACTTGAATTATCATAGCAAATTACACCATAAAAGCTTAACTTTTGTCAAATTAGGAAGTAGCAAAAATATTCTTAAGACAAAAGGAACATAATATTTAGGTCTTGCATGTTATAAGGAATTTTTGATTAGTGCAAGCAAACAAGTACGAGTATAGCCCTTTTTCTTATTAGTTTCACAAAATTTTACTGTAAATGCTTAATTACTGTGAAGATAATCTCATAGTATATGTTGATCACAAATTGAAGCTGAACTATTTAGATATGGGGGAAACCTTCATACTTACTAAATTAACAAACAAAATAGATCCTAAACATTATACTTATCCGAGAAGGCGATGAAGTATTTGTTTATTTGTCAGTCAATGATAAAGTTTTGAGTGAGTTCTTTTCAAAAACAATTGCAGTTTGGATCTATAAAAGCAGGTGCAATTTGCATTCTATTTCTAGGAATATAAAATAGGATATTCACTATAAAATTAGTTAGATATTTTCATTTGTAAGATATCTTGTATTAAAAGTGCATCTTTTCTGGTAAAGCCATTAAAGTACTCTTGCATGTTAGAGTTTTCTTTCAATTTTATCTAGTATGATTTTCACCTTTGGATGGGATAACTTAAATCATAATATCATTTTCCCCTAAACTCTGACCTACATGTTTTGATGAGGGAAGTAAGCAAACGTAGAACCACCTTATGATGTTCTTTAATAGGTTTTGTATGCTTGCTTATGTTACCACTTTATGATGTTCTTGTATGCTTGCTTATGTTACAGTTAGTATTTAGTATAATGTTTTACATAGAATACAGAAGTTACAGCACTGAATCTAGTAGCTCAAAGAGGTTTGGATAACCTAAAACCTATCAAAATAACCTTTTTTTAGCAATAAACATAATAGGGGGAAATTTTGGCTCATTATAAAGAATTCATAAGTTATAGAAAAGTAAAATATAAGAGAAGGTAAAAGAAAAACTTAACCACAAATATAGCTGATTGTTGTTCCAGGATATAGAATTTACAAATTCACACGTTATTAAGCTTTTATATTAAGGACACAATAACTACCCATCGCTTAGTGTTAAGTTTGATCCTAGAGAATAGTTGCAACCAAATTTAGATTAAAATCTCAACAAGTTCCTTTACGTAATAGATCTTCATAGTAGCAGAACTCCCATAGTATAACTAATTAGATTTTTCAATACATTTCATAGTTAGGATTAGGAGAATACCAAGCAAGAAATCTTCCTTTACTTCTAAGTAATCTAGTAAATAGAGAATCTGGCATCCAAGCTTTCTCTTCTTCTTCAAGCTCCTATTAGGGTTTCGGCATTTCATCTAGTATTAGACGCGACCTCTCTTTTTCTTTATCTACATCTAATGGCCTTGGAAGACCTAACATTTTCCTAATTCCTTTATGTATTGATGCAATCCTAAGTAAGCATCCAACCAAGGAATTCACTTCACCAACTTAAATAATTGAATTAAAATTAAAGCATGTTAAAACTTAATAATAAAAAGGAACATATAGTAAAATTGTAGACAAAAGATCAAATTTGATTCCAACATTTTAATCATAATTCAATTTGAACTCAAACACTTTAAAACATTAAAAAATAATCATAATATTTTGATAACCATTTAATTTAAATATCAACTTAATAGTTTTATCAACTTCTGATTAAAAAATCCACTTAAAACATTTTTTAGTTTTAAGGGTTCCCATTGATAGAAGTGTATCCTAGGTGGCAAGTGGAGCTTAAAAAAAACTTACCAATCCTACTTCCCAAATGATGATGTTTGGGAAAGTCCTAAATGTTTTTGTTTAGCTTTGTTCCACTCTATGCAAAGGTGTCACTGCATATTTTATTTGCATTTTATTTTCTTAATTGTTCTCTATTCTTTATAATACTAAATATCTAGTTCGCCTTTTGTTTCCAAATGTTATAATCTTCTTATGCTTATTAGTGGAAGCACAATTATCGTCTGCTATCTTTTGTTCTCATGCTCATCTTCTTATCTAGTTTGTTTGCTTCCTCTTTTAGTACCATTGCTTACTAAGTATAATGTCAGCCTATCTTCAACATGATCACAGGTGTGTATTATATGAGTTTAATAAGTAATTATATATTTATACGTAACGTCAATATTAAACTCATACTTATGTTGATTAATAGGTTGGTTCACAAGTTGCGAGTTTTTACAAATATGACTAAACAGAAATATAGACGAGTTAATTTAAGATCTTTCAAATTATCTTTTACACTAAGAGGTTTTAAGTTTAAGGGTAAATCTAATATCACTTCAAGAGAATAACAAGCCATAAAAACTAAGAGGAGAGCAACAATTTAGATTAGTGGGCAGCAAATTGACAAACCATACAATTGATGAATGAATATGTTTATCATTGTCATTAGTTGATTTTATAAACCAAGACAATGAACAATTTTGTTTAATACAATGATGATTGTTGTTTTCAATGTAATGAAAGGTATTATTTTCAATGTGCTGTGTGCTTATGCACTCCAAGTAGGGTTAGATGAATAAAGTTAAGTGTTAATTCTGAGAAGAGTTATATGAGGTGATTCAATAAATATCCCCTTATGAGAGAGTTATTCTAGGAGGAGACTTTAGTAGTCATATAAGTGTAACCTCAGACAGATATTTATAGACTCATGGAAGTTTCAAGTGCGGTAATAAGAATGATAATATGACTACTTTGTTGATTTAGCAATAGCGTTTAATTTAGTGATATCTAACTCATTTTTTTAAGAAAAACGAGGAGCACCTAGTTATTTTTTAGAGTAGAATCATAAAAACTCAAATTGACTACATCCTTGTAAAGAAAACTGATCAATATAGTTATAAGGATTGCAAGGTGATACCTAATGCTTGCTTATCAAATCAATATAGATTGTTAGTTATGGGTTTTATAATTTGGGTTTAGAGGAAGAAAAGAAGTTCTAGGAGGTATACCAAAGTCAAATGGTGGAACTTGAAAGGGGATATAATGGAGCAATTTAGGGATAGAGTAATATATGAAGAAGAATGAAAATTGGAAGGAGATGCCAACCAAAAGTGGGAGAGAGAAGTATCTCTTTTAAGGAATGCAATTAAAAATATCTTGGGTGTTTCTCAAAGGCCTAAGTATAGTAAGATGGGGTTTTGGTAGTGGAATGAATATGTACAAAAAAATGTTAAGATTAAGAAAATTGCCTATAAAACTCTAATGGATAGCACCATAGAGATAGAAAGGGTAGTTAATAGAGAAAGTTACAAACTAGCAAAGAAAAAGATAAAGAAGATAATCTCATAAGCTAAAAGCGAGCTTACAAGAAATTATAGTAATGATTGAAAAATAAAATGGAGAAGATTTTATTTATGTTGACGAGAGCTAGGGAATAAAAAGCAAAAGACTTAGATAAAGTTTGTTGTATAAAAAATGAAGTAGGATGGGTGCTTGTGGCTAAAAATGACATCAAGAGAACATGGTAGAGATATTTCTTATGGCTAAAAATGACATCAAGAGAACATGGTAAAGATACTTCTATAGCCTTTTTAGTGAGGGTGTAGAAGAAAACGTCTCTTTAAGTGATCTTAACACATCCAGGATGTCTCATAACTTTACTTATTATCGACAAATCATAAGGGAAGAAATTAAAAGAGCTTTGAGGGAGATGAAGAGAAGAAGGGTAGTAGGGCATGATGAGATACCTATAGAGGTATGGAAGAGTCTAAATGAAGGGGGTTTTACTTGGTAGCCAAGCTCTTTAATGTAATCCTTAAGTCTACCAAAATTTTGGATGAAAAGAGACTTGGTATTCTAATTCCTCTATACAAAACCAAAGGGAATATCCAAAATTGTAATAATTATAGAGGCATCAAACTACTTAGTCACATCATGCAGTTATGGGAGAAGATGATTAAGAAGAGAGTGAGAACGGATGCTTCTTGTAACATCCCGTTTCCAGAGAACGGGTCGGACCAGAGAAACGGGTCCAGGTGTGGTAAATTACCACACCTCATG
>JANQBM010000222.1:39039874-39059507 GCA_025594535.1 Erythroxylum domingense
CATGTGATGTGGTAATTTACCACATCTGGACCCGTTTCTTTGGTCCGACCCGTTCTCTGGAAACGGGATGTTACAGTGCACTTGCGATTTTTTAGCGTAAAACAAGTAGATAGGTTTTACCATCAACAAGTTTTTAGCGCTGTTGTCAGGAATTGAACCCAGGTCATCTGTATGACAGGTGAAAATACTCACCACTATATAACAGAAAATTGGCCTGAAGGCCACCAAGGAAGAGGAGTTCATTTTCTTGGGAATAAGACAGAGGTAAGTGTGATTTAACTTTTTTAGCATTTGGATATTATTCAAGCATTTCGGCACTACTTTAGAGAACAAGGTATCTGTTAACTCCCAAGTATTCTGAAAGAACCACGTTGGGAATCCATCAGGCCTAGAGATTTTGAGGGATGAATTTCGAAAAGAGTTTTTTTATGTCAAGGCTAATGAATGGTAAATGCAGGAGATCCTTGTGTTCTTGGTTCAAGGGGTTATCAAAGAATCTTTTCATGTTTAGCTCATTTTGATGCCCTTCATTCTTACCCATTAAATTCATGAAGAAACTTCTTGTCTGGTTTAAATAAAGCATTCTATTCTAAGATTAAGTTCCCAATTCATCCTAGGGTGTGGTGATTTTGTTCTGATTCTTTTAAGCTCATAGAGAAGCATGAAAGAATTTTATTTTTGAATCCTTCTCTCTAAGCTAATTTATGCGAGCCTTTTGTTTTAATATGGAATTCTGCAACGTCAAAGCCTTTTGGTAATCTTTGAGTCTTTGGGTTTCCTGTAGTCTCACCTGAATATTATGAGGATGATTATAGCATTCCTATTGTGCCTCTTGAAGTTTCATCTTGGTCTCTAACACCTATTTATAATGGGAATTGACAAAGCTTTTGAGTGATTGCTTTACCTTTCTAAGTTTCTACATCAGCTGGTAAGCCCTGTATCCTTCTATTGGCTGATTTTAGCTTGTTTGTACTAGCTCGAGGAAGCCATCTTGTTGAGTGAGCCCACTAAAAAATTGAAAGGCATTCCTTGCGTAAATGTATAAGTAAGATGTTGTATATGTATAAAGGAGTGGTCAAATAGTGAATTTTCTCCAAAATGTGTCGAGGAAGTTGATAATTCATCTAGCCAAGCTTGATTCACTCTTGCTTGGTCCAGCTTCCTTTTAATTAGCAATGTACCCTAATGGTTATTCGACTAAGTAAATACTCTACCAGTGAATCTGAGATTGGTTATTGGCATCTGTTGAAACAAGTTGGTTAGCTCTCTACTAGATGTTATGTGGTACCTCCCCCTATTTGTCTCTTGTGCATTTAGGAAACAATTAAAATCTCCAATTATGAGCCATAAAGTGGATAATAATAAACTAATGGTCTACAACTTCTGCCATAGAATGTTCCTCTGAAATTGAAAATTAGAAACATGCAACAGAGTAATATCAAAAGCTACTTTATTTTTCATCACAAGGCATTTTAGATGTAAGTGTTGATCACTCTTGTCAGTAACTAACACTGACCGTTTATTTGAGTTGAAGAAACAAAGAATTAAAAGGATTCAATATTTGACATTAACCACTAAGTTCATTCTCTGCCTTTTTGATCAAAGGAGGGTCCTTTGTCCCTCTTTCAAGTTTGGTTCCACTAAAAGGCTCAAGCTTTGTTATATAGTCAATGCTTTTTGAAGAAGAAGAATGAGGAGGAGGAGTAGGGAAGGAAAGGAGATAGAGATTAACAAATTATCCAACTGAATACACTCTTTAGCGAGCTCATACGAAGGAAATCCTTGATCTCTACAAGCAAAGGGGAGGAATAAGAGTGAATAAGAACTAACTTTATCATCTTACACACCTCAACCACAGACTTTACACTCGCAATCATATTTTAAGCCAAAAAACTTCTTTTATACATGGGATTAGATTTAAATTGACACTAATAAATGAAGTGTAAGAACATGCTTAAATGAATAAGGTGATTGCTCTTATTTAAATATCTATATGATTTAAAAGTCTCGCGGTGCGTTTACCATAAGTCAATGAAAACCATTTGAACTCCCCTTATTTCTTTTAAAGTTCAACTTGTGAAGTTTCAAAGTGTTGGATCTAGGGAGCCTACTTACATGAGAGATCTTCAATATGTGCCTAGTGACGGAACATATTCATAGGCTTTGACACCACACTTTAACCCAAAACCTTAAGGGCCTGTTTGGTTGGATGTCAATTAATGGAATGGAATGGAACGGAACGGAAGGGAATAGTTTATAATGGAATAGAATATAATATAATGAAAAGTTGTTTGGGAGGGATGGAAGGGTTCATAATGTAACGTAGTGAAACATTGTTTGGAAGATAGATGAAATGAAATATAATGTATAATAAATGACTATTATACCCCTGATATTAAAATGATTGTTACAAAAGGTTTAACGTTATGATTTTAAAACAGAAATTATGTCCAATTAAAAAATCACGGACAACCGTGACAAATATTATATATATATATTTTATTTTAAAATAATAAAAAATTTTAATAAAAGTTTTATTATTTATTATTAATTATATATAATTTATTATTAATTATATAAAAATATTATTAATTGTTTAATAAATATTATTCTATTATATGTTATTTATATTTAAAAATTATTTATTTATATTTTATTTATATAGAAATATATACAAATAATTAAAGAATAATTTTTTTATATTTTCTATTTTCATTAATAAAAATTTATTATTTTATTATTAATTATATACAATTTTTATTAATAATATAAAAATATTATTATTAGGGTAAGGAGATATAATATAAAAATATTATTAATTATATACAAGAGGTTATGGTTAGAAGAAATAATTGGTATTAAGAAAAATTATTTACGGTATATTAGGTAGTATGTATTTATTAGTTTACGTTCCATCCTAAACATCTCAAATTGAAGGTTTCATATTTTTACTGTTTATGATGGAATGGAATGTAACATGAAACCTTCCGCTTTTATCCTATTTTATTTCATTCCATTACGAAACCCTCAACTAAACGATAGAAGTGTGTTACGTTACGTTTCATTCCATTATAAACCCTCCAATCAAATAGATCCTAAGACATTAAATTTATGAGTCGTTTCTACTTATATGTCCTTCTTTAACTCTATCTTTTTTCAGCTTGGGATTTCTACTTACCCAGCACAAAGAAAGTCTTAATATTTATATGTTTTTTAATATGATTAATTGATTGTTTAGTTTATTTCAACTAGGTTGTACGAATTCATTTTCAAATAAGAAACTGAAGATTCTATGAATATTCCAGAATAAGGTGTTATTAATAAGAGTAAGAGATTGATAATTAAAAAAAGATATTAGTTCAAATTAATTGATGAATTTTAAATTATTAATTTATTAGTTGAAAAATTATTATGTTTATCTTACTGCAATTTATCAAATAGTTTATTTAAAAATATAATTGGTAAATTATGATGTCTATCCATAATTTTTTTCATTATGAAAAATAGTTCATAAAATTAAAAAAGGAAAATGATAAGTAATAAGAATTTTAGATGTAACAATGAAAAATAATTCATAAAATTAAAAAAGGAAAATGATAAGTAATAATAAGAATTTTAGATGTAACAATTACTTCCACTTTGATTGAAGTACTTATCTTAGATCATAAACATTGTTCCTTTGCGCATAATTCTGAGGATCCAAGTGGGGTTTCTTAATGAAGAATTAGGGCACACCAAATTGCTGCACTCACGAACTGCCAGATCAGTCTGAGAAATGATTGATGCCACAACACATGAAACCATGTCATTAATGCATCCCTTTCCTAGCACGTAGTAGCTGGACACAAACAAAAAATCAAAAGATGTATATACATATAAATAATTAATCTGAATCCTTGTTTTTCAATTAAGTAATAAAGTTCAATTCTGTCGAATTCTATATATATACATATATATATAAATATAATTTCCCCACGACTTGTCGTCGAGGAGGAAAGGGCGTCGGATAATTTACGAGTCGTCTTTGACCGTTCTCTCAGTTTATTCCGCGCCACGTGCGCGCCAACGAAGCGAAGAAGAAGAAGAAGCAGAACAAAATTAGCAGCAGCGACCAGAGATTCAAACAACAACATCTAAATTTTTATTCTCTCCCTCTCTGGATACAGAGCATAACTGTTGATCGAGTAAAGGCAGAGAAGAAGACGACGATGAGGCCCATGGAGACCATACACGATCTGATCGAAGAGGCTAAGCTTCGAACCGTTTGGTGGTCCCTTTGCATCTTCTTCGTTACTTACTTTTTGTCCCGTAAGTTTCTGTTTCTTTGATTGGATTCGATTTTGGGTGCCTCCGACCAATCCAGCTCTGTGTTCGTGGTTACTGTCACAAGCTAGGGTTTTCCTTTTGAAGTTTGTTAGCAATTTTAAATTATTTATTTTTTACTTTTCTGTGTTTATTTATTTGTCTGTTTTGTAATTATGATACTGTAACGGTTAATTTACTTGAAGTTCTTTTTTCTATTTTCCTTTGTTGAAGTGAATAATTCTTACGTAACCTCAATTTAGTATTTGGATGATTCAATATTTTACTTGGTTGGATTGAGGAATACTGAATGGTTGGTCGATTTAGTTCATTGGAGAAATTGTTTTTGCTGTTGTTGTCTCCGTGGATGTTTTTATAATTATATTTCCTTATTGCAGATACAAGCTCATCAATGTGGGTTAATCTACCTGTATCAATACTATTTGTTTCCGCGTTGCGAGTTTTGTCTGCTGAGGTAGAGTTCAAATGGAAAGTACATGGGCCTGTACGTCCGCAATCGTATTTGTCTCATTTGGAGAAGAAACAATTGTCCCCAAATGATTCACGGCTTTCTTCTTCACCACCCCCACCACGGTGGAAGAGAAAAATAGATTCTCCAGTTGTGGAGGCTGCAATAAATGATTTTATTGACAAGATATTGAAAGATTTTGTGGTAGATTTGTGGTACTCAGAGATTACACCTGACAAGGAAGCTCCTGAACTTATTCGTTCAGTAATCATGGATGCTATTGGTGAGATATCTGTAAGGGTTAAAGAGATCAACCTTGTTGACTTGCTGACTAGGTAAATTCGCCTGTTATTATATGTCAACTAACTGAAAGTTGAGTAGCGAAATAAGTACAATCATTTGAATGGCTGTTTTGCAGGGATGTAGTTGATTTAATAGGGGATCATTTGGATCTTTTCAGAAGAAATCAAGCATCTATTGGTGTTGATGTAATGGGAACACTTTCTACTGAGGAGAGAGATGAACGACTGAAACACCATCTCATGGTCTCTAAGGAGCTCCATCCTGCGTTGATATCTCCTGAGAGTGAGTACAAGGTGTGAGTGGAGTGTTCTGATGATCCACAATTTCTTCCTTTTGCTTTTGACACCTATCTACTTTCCTTCTTTTTTCGTTGGTTAAAACTTCTTTTCTTTTTCATTTTGTTTCCTGACCAACAATAGGTTCTTCAGAAAATTATGGGTGGAGTCATAGCTATATTGTTGAGACCTCGAGAAGCTCAATGCCCTTTGGTTCATACAATTGCTCGAGAGATTGTAACCTGCTTGGTCATGCAGCCCATTTTGAATCTTGCAAGTCCTGGGTAAGTGGTTGAAGTTTTCAGTGTTCATCTTGTTTAGTTCACTAACTTCTCTACAAGATTATAGTTTCACCGATTGCTATTTTCTACCATCTGTCTTTTTCATCTTTTCTTTTCAGAAAAAATATTCTATTAGACATTGTGGGCCAACTTGTGTCTGTTGTTTCAATTGTAGACTAATAGATATTATTGAACCTTTAAGAATTTGTGGCTGTTTTTAGTTTGGAATATACATTATTGAACCTTTCAGAATTTGTGGTTTTTTTTAGATTGGAATATATCATCACATGATTTAAATTGTTAGCACATTATTTGTGCTCTAAGGGATTTCACTAGTTTTATCTTTTTCCCTTAATCAGGTATATCAATCAAGTGATTGAGTACATTTTGGTTGCTATAAAAGATGGTGGTCTGATGGACATTGGTGGTTATCGGTCTACAGGCAGTGTCGCTGACATTAATTCCAACTCTAGAAGAGATGCAGTCATAAGTAGTGAAAAGATTGATTCTTTTGAGGGCAAAAAGAGTTACCAAGGAACTGATATGACTTTGGCAGATGTTGATACTGATAGAGAAACAATAAACTATAAGTTATATCAGCAGCAGGCATTTCAGCCACATAATGCAGAGTGGGCGCGGATGCTTGAGGCAGTAACACAGAGACGAACAGAGGTACTTGCTCCTGAAAATCTTGAAAACATGTGGGCAAAAGGAAGAAATTACAAAAAGAAAGAGAATAGAATTGGTAAAGTAGGGATTCAATCTATGGAAAAAGCTTCTGCTATAAGTAGTGCTGCACGAATAGAAAGTCTGGGGAAGGAAATGATAACCAGCAACTCCCTGATTCTTCCAGCTCCAATGAGTAAATCAGCTGTGGTATCAAACCCTCATTTAAGCGCTGATACAGTATCATGCAGTGAGGAAAAATGTGGAATGCAATATGCTTTGAATTACAATGACTCGTCCCCATTTAAGAGACAGCATATACAACATGAATTGGAGAGTGCCATGCATACTTCTACAAGTGAAAGTAAAACTAGGCTGAAGAGATCAAACAGTACTTCTGCCCTGAAAGCTGAACCTGATAATAAAAGGACATTTAGTGGAAATGTTGGTGGATCCATTATTTCGGAATTCTACAGCCCTAATTCTGGAAGCCGCAGTGATGATCGTGCTGTGAAGAAAATGCCGGACATAATAGTCCGCCATGAGGGACCTAATGTTCCTAAACTAAAATGCCGGGTGAGTATAATTTTTTGCATTTTTTTAATGAGAAATAAGCAATCAGGAAAATAAAAATTGAACACAAATTTCACCTTTTAGTGTTGTTCAAATTACAGGAGCATCTTTATTTAGCTTTGTACCAAATTTGACTGTTGTGTGGATCTGATTTTAGGTCCTACTTGTGTCTATGTCTAAGCAGGTCCTTGGAGCATATTTTGAGAAACTAGGTTCAAAATCTTTTGCTGTTTACTCAATTGCTGTGAAAGATGCTGAAAACAGAACTTGGTTTGTTAAAAGGAGGTATTTTTCTCTTCTTTATGCTATGATAATTATTTATAAAGACCTTCAGATTATTACATGGTTGCTCTTACAATTCCTTAATAGAGAGACCTGACTTACTCTTGATTGATGTTTCAAATTGTCCCTCCGCAGATACAGCAATTTTGAGAGACTGCATAGGCATCTAAAGGACATTCCTAATTACACATTGCACTTGCCTCCTAAAAGGATTTTCTCATCAAGTACTGAGGATGCTTTTGTTCATCAACGCTGCATTCAGCTTGATAGATATCTTCAAGTATTTTACTAGTACCTGCTTTTGGTTATCTAGTTTGAATTGTTTGCTTCATTTTTTCACATCTTAAATCACACTACATTGTCCAGGATCTGATGTCTATAGCTAATGTTGCTGAACAGCACGAAGTATGGGATTTCTTGAGTGTTTCCTCCAAGGTGCAAATTCTGTTGACTTTTTGAACGTATTGTTTCTTCTAATCTCTTTTTTCTTGGTTTTTATTCATATGAAAGCTGAATGCGCCTGAAATTCTTTATGTTTCGTTTCACTCTTGAAGAATTACTCTTTTGGGAAATCTTCCTCAGTTATGAGAACTCTTGCAGGTACGCAGACAGTCTTTCATTACATGTTCTCAACTCTTCACTTAATTAACAAAATACCTGCATCTCATCTGTAGTTCAACTTGTTTTTAATCCAATCCAAGTGGATCGTGCATGCACCTTATAGATGGTGTGTTTTGAATCTCACTTGGCATTTTTCTACCCTTAATTATGATGTTTGAATTTAACCAGTTAATGTGGATGATGCTGTTGATGATATTGTGCGCCAAGTGAAAGGGGTTTCTGATGGCTTAAAACGTATTGTTGGTTCGTCTTCCCCTCTTGATGAAACCATTTCTTCTTCTCAAAGCAATAACTTGTCCTGGCATGCTAATGAAATGAATTATCCTACCTGGAGGCAAGACACACCAGAAACCATGAATAGCATTTCTGATGATGAACAAAGTCATAAGCAAGAATGCCATGACCTGGATGAGGGTGGATCCAGTGAGCACACTGATCAGTGGCATTCAGATAACGAATTAAACACTAAGGGTTTTCAACCTCTGGTAATCAAACATAAGGAGGAGGCTAGGAGCATAGGTTCAGAAAAACAAATGAATTCAGAGGTGACATTTGAGTGGAAGGACCATGGTGGAATACCTCCAGCAACTTCCACAACTTCTAATCGTGCAGAAGATCCAGTTGGGATGCCTCCTGAGGTAATCTTAGCTTGGCCAACATCAAATTTCTGCATCATTTTGTGCTATTTTTGCATGTGAAGATATTAAGTTTACCTTCATTATATTTGAGCAAGATAATTTGTTCTTAACTGGATTATTAGTGAATTTGTTCTTAACTGGATTATTAGTGTGTACTGTCCCTTATGATGTTGACTGTTTTCTGAGCTGTTACTTGCTGAATAACATCTCTGGAATGTGCAGTTGAGTTACCCTTCTATTAACTTACTTGAAAACAAAATTTGCACCTTTTATTATCACTTTGAACTTTGTGTCCACTTTTTTTCACTAATTGCTTTTTTTACTTCTCCTTATGTATCAAAGGTGGATCATAACTACTTTAGTTTTCATTACAGAATAATTCTTTTAGCCATATGGTTTCCAACTAGAATTTCATTTATGCAGTTTACTTATTGAGCAGATCAGTAAAGGATAATCCAAAATTGCCAAAGTTAATTCTGTAAATTATTGTCCTTAATAATAATGGAGGCATTGTAGGGGTTATATTCCTGTGTAATCCGTCCTCTCTAAGTCAATGCAGAGCATGTGATTTTATTTTTTTACTGAGAAGAATGGGAAGAAGTTTTCTGTATTCAACTTAGAATAATACTACAGGTGTTTATATAGGAATACATAGGTTTAAACTAGGAAAATAATCCCTATAATCATGCTAAATCCCTATAACTATGATATGTACATTAACTATATAATCCCTATAATTACGTAACTGCTATATTCTGTAACACTTCCCCTCAAGCTGGAGCATAGATATTGATCATGCCCAGCTTGTTACAAATATAATTAACCCGATTCCCTGGTAATGCTTTGGTGAACACATCAACTAATTGGCTCCCTGTTATAACCTGTTGAGTTGAGATTGATCCATCTTCTAGCTTTTCCCGGATAACATGACAATCAACTTCTATATGCTTGGTTCTCTCATGAAACACAAGCTTATTTGCAATATAGATTGCTGCTTCATTGTCACACCATAAGTTCATTGGTTTAGATTGAACAAACCCAATCTCACCAAGTAAATGACGTAACTATATGAGTTCACATTTAGTCTGTGCCATAGCCCTATATTTGGATTCTGCACTTGATCGGGATACAACACTATGTTTCTTGCTTTTCCAATAAACAAGATTGCCTCCAACAAAAACACAGTAACCTGTGGTAGAGCACCTGTCTGAAAGATCTCCTGCATAGTCAGCATTTGTGAATCCTTCTATAGTGTGGTGACCATTACTTCGATATAAGATGCCACGTCTTGGCACACCTTTTAGATATCTCAAAATCTGAATAAGAGCATCCTGATGTGAGGTTCTAGGAGTTGACATGAACTAACTTACAACACTTACTGGAAAGGCAATATCAGGACGAGTGATAGTAAGTTCAATTTTCCCACAATTTTCCTATATTTTTTAGGATTCTCAAGTAAGTCTCCATCTTCAACTTTTAACTTCACATTTGGTATCATAGGCGCATCACATGTCTTTGCCTCAATAAAACCAGCATCATTTAATAAATCCAGACAATATTTTCTTTGAGATAGATGGATCCCTTTATGATTGCGAGAAACTTCAATTCCTAAGAAGTATTTCAATGGTCCTAAATCCTTTGTTTGAAAACGAGTCCCAAGGAATGCTTTCAACCTTGTGATCCCTACTTCAGCACTTCCAGTGATCACTATATCATCCACATATAACCAATAAATTGCACCCAGAACTAGATGATGCAAAGAACAATGAGTGATCATATGCACTTCTTTGCAAGCCAAACTCAATCATTATAGTACTAAATCTTCCAAACCAGGCACGAGGTGATTGCTTCAAGCCATATATAGACTTCTGTAATTTGCACACTTTCCCTGACTCCCCCTGAGCAACAAATCCAGGTGTTTGCTTCATGTAAACCTCTTAAGATAAATCCCCATGAAAGAAAGCATTCTTCACATCAAGTTGGTGACGTGCCCAATTGTAAGTGGTAGCTAAGGAGATAAATAGGCGGACAGGAGAAAGTTTTGCAACTGGAGAAAAAGTCTCAGAATAATCCACCCCATATGTCTTGAGCATATCCTTTAGCAATCAACCGAGCTTTTAATCGAGCAACAGAATCATCAGGATTCATTTTAACAGTGAACACCCACTTACAGCCAATAGCCTGTTTCTTTGAAGGAAGAGGCACAAGATCCCAATTATGATTATGCTCTAAGGCCATCATTTCTTCCTTCATTGTAGCTTGCCAACCATCATGAGCCAGTGCTACAGCAAGTGATGTTGGGACGGCAACAGAGTCTAAGGAGGCTACAAAAGACTTGGAGGAGGGAGATAAAGCATGATAAGATACAAAAGAAGAAACAGGGTAAGTGCACGTGTGTTTACCTTTACGAAGAGCAATAGGAAGATAAAGGCTAGCATCAGGTAATGGTGAGGAATTTGGAGACGAAGCAGAATGGGTCGGGTCCATGTCTTGGCCGATGGGAGGTGCCTCAATAGACTGTTGCACACGTCGAGAATAAACTTGACGAATAACAGGTCGAGAGGAAGGAGAAACTACATGTTTACTGACAATATCAATAAGAGAGTCGTCCCCTGAATCGCTAGAGTGCGAAGAAGGAACAAAAGAACCGAAGAAGGGGGTATTCTTGAAAAAGGTAACATTAGTAGAGACCAATTAACGACCCAACGAAGGAGAGTAACAACGATATCCTTTTTGAGCACGAGAATATCCCATAAAGACACACTTGGGTGATTTGGGATCCAATTTTGAGATCTGAGGTCGCATATCTTGAACAAAGCAAGTACACTAAAAAATTCAAGGAGCAAGAGGGAATAATGTATGTGAGGGAAAGAAAAGGGAATATGGAATCTAACCGTCAAGAACCGAAGAAGGCATTCGATTGATTAGGAAACAAGCAGTAGAAACTGCATCGGCCCAGAAAACTTTTGGGAGTTGCATATGGAACATTAGTGCCCGGGCAATTTCTAACAAGTGACGGTTCTTTCGCTCTGCTATACTATTTTGTTGAAGGGAAACAATATATGATGATTGATGAATAATACCATGTTGAGAGAGATAAGATTGAAAAGTATGGGAAACATATTCTTTAGCATTATCACTTCTCAAAATGCATATGGATTTGTTGAATTGAGTCTTAATTTCAGCATGAAAGGCTCAAAATATAGTAAACAATTCTGATCGAGATTTCATAGGATAAAGCCAAGTAACCCAAGAATAATCGTTAATAAATGTCACAAAATAACAAAAACTAGATTTAGATGGGATAGGAAAAGGACCCCATATATCAGTATGCACCAAGTAAAAGGAAGACTCAACTCGTTTATTTAGTCTAGGAGAATACGAAACATTATGAGGTTTAGCAAATTGACAAGCTTCACACTCCAAGATAGATTCTTGTTTAGGACTAGGACATAAATTTCGTAAAACTGTGATAGGCTTATGACTAAAACGACAATTAAGTTGCAAAGGGGAAGATGAGCTTGTGCAAACAATCGATCGATGTACTATCTCAAAAGTTGAATCAAGAACATACAGGCCATTCACTAGACGTCCCCTACCAATAATCTGCTTAGTCCCAAGATCTGGAAAAAGACAATAATTGGGATAGAAAACAACACATCAGTTGAGACTTTTGGTGAGTTGGCTGACAGATAATAGTTTAAAAGGGAATTGTGATAAACATAAAACAAAGGATAATGGGAGAGAATTTGTTGAGTTTGCTATCCCACATCCAATTACGAAAGAGGTAGATCCATTGGCTAAAGTAACACAAGGTAAATCAGTAGTAGATTTGATATAAGAGAGAATACCTGTGTTGCCAGTCATATGATCAGCACTTGAGTTAATAACCCAACCATGTGATGAGGTAGAGAGACAGGTAGCAGGGTTACCTGTATTAGCCAAAGTTGATGTCGCGGGAGATGGCTGTTGCGAATCATGAGTGGTCGAAATTTGTTGATAGGCATTGGTTAACGGGCATACTCATCTGCTGAAATCGTGATAGAAGGCGAGGATGACTGAGGAAGGGATAGGATGCCATCCTGAGTAGCCACATTTGCAAATTTTCTGTTATGATTCTTACTCGAGTATTTGGGAGGCTTACCATGTAGTTTCCAACAATTCTTCTTGACATGTCCTTTGACTCCACAATAATTAGAGGTGCGAGGATGCCACTGTTCCTAGTAAGAGAACCACTATTGTTCTCACCGTTGCCATCGCGATTATTACTTGAAATATTGCTCTTTAATGCCTCTAAGTTATTGGTCACCATATCAGAAGTCACATCTCCGTCTTTACAAACTCGAAGCAAACGGGCATATACTTCTGTAAAGGAAGTGTCTCACTAGTTAACAATTGTGTGCGTGCCATGTCATATTCGGAACTCAACTCTGCTAAGAAACACTGTACTACAATTTGCTCCTCTTGTTCTTGCATTTGCTTTATGTCGGCAACAATTGGAAACACTGCTCGCTTTTCTTCAAAGGTTTGTTTTACTTCATAATAGTGCTGAAATAGGGAGCGACCACTTTGTTCCGCTCGATAAATCTTTAACAATAATTCATGAACATGAGACAGGTCTTGTTTGCAAGCATACAAAAATTCCAGATATTCCCATAGTTCTTTTACGCTATTACAATGTTTCACAACATCATCAACAGTTGGGTCTAGAGTATTTTGGATTTGATTAAACAATTTATAATCCTCCGTTAACTATTTCTTCCGGGAAACAACATCATTCTTAGGAGGCGGATTACTAGTTAAATGATCTTCCAAATCTAAGCTAGTCACAAATCTGCGAATATTCCTTTTCCATTGTGCATAATTTTTCCTTCCAATCAATTTCCTATCAATAATTTTGGATGAACCCAACGTAATTTTAGTAATAGTCTTCTTATCCCCACCCATATCACTACTCGCAGCCATTTTCCAATTGACAATATTAAGCAGATAAAGGCGGAAAGAAATGTCAGAAACAAAAAAAAAAAAGAATACCTCAGGCTGTTTAGAACAAGATGCTTCTCCACTACGTAAATATCTCTATGTAAATAAGAAATATTCAGCAACACCACATAAATATGTCATCAGCCACACCAACATAGCAGAAGGGAGCTCCGAACATCAGAAGCACTAAAAAAACATAAGGGAGCTACAACTGTCTACTACACCAACACAGACCAACAATACCCCGAAATTGATCAAATATTCAGACAGGGACAGAGGAGGCGATGCCGGAGGAAGAAATCGGTTCGGAAGATGGTGGCTCAAGCGTTGGCATGTGGAAACGACGTCTCGGATTGGGAGGCGCGTGTGGGTCACGTGCTCAAGATTTGACGACTGGATTTTAGGGGATGGTCGATCGTCACCAATAGTGTCTTATGAAGGAAGAGGTGAAAAAAAAAGTCTCCAAAAAATTTATCACCCACAAAGTCGGTATACTGCCTTATGATAGGGCAGAAAACGAAAGACAGAAAATTGAGGAAGAGACCCTAAAACACGACTAGGCTCTGATACCATGAGAAGAATGAGAAAAAGTTTTAAGTATTCAACTTAGAATAATACTACAGGTATTTATACAGGAATACATAGGTTTAAACTAGGAAAATAATCTCTATAATCATGCTAAATCCCTATAACTATGATATTTACATTAACTATATAATCCCTATAATTATGTAATTGCTATATTCTGTAACATTTACTATTGCGCCATATTTGCATTTTGATACATCCTGATATTAAGACATTGTTCCACCATAAATTATGTTAATAAGACTTAGTCAATGACACCGGGGCTAGCAAGATAAACATCTTGTATTATGATGAAAATCAAGTTGTGCAAGAATCAGCTTGATTTGACTTGATGGCTTTTGAATATCTGAAAAGCATGTGGTTTCTGCATCTCTCTCAGAATATTATGGTGCTCTTTGATTAAGTATCATTACATCATCTTAGTTGATTGATTTAGGGCATGTAGCTCGGATTTTAGGCTCAATTACTTGTAGAAAACTTTGGATGCTGATTTTTATTCTTATGGCAGTGGACTCCACCTAATGTAAGTGTACCTCTCTTAAATCTGGTCGATAAGGTTTTTCAGCTAAAGAGAAGAGGGTGGTTGAGGTAAGTTATTTTGTTATTTTTATTTAGTCAATTGAGTATTTATTAATGATGGAGTTGATGTATGCTTTCTGGTCATTCCTGTCCCAAGTCCTTGGTTAAACCTTCTTCCCTGAATCTAGAGGGAAGAATTTAAGGCTAGAATTTTCATCGAAATTCATGATCTCTTGAAAAATGCCTTTCATCATTGTTACAATCACAATCGTTTATTTTTGCTACATCCAGTTTTTCTTGCCGTTTTTACTTGTCTGTTTCTTCATGATAAGTTAATTGAAAGAAGATTCTTATGAACTCAAAAGTAGTTCTTGTTTGGACAAGTTGCAATTATCACAATGAGTCATAGTGAAAATGCTTTGAGAAAATTTTCTTTGCCATTAGTTTGGCCAACAACTGGGGAGTACCTGATCCCCAATTGGGGTTCAGATGAGTGAAAACCTGACTTCACTGCTAAGTTGAATTGCTTTGGTTGTTAGCTGTGCATCTGCAGCTTTTCTACATTATATGTTGTGAACAGTTCCCTGAATGTTGTGTTATCTGGTTCTTTCTGATTTTATAGATGATCTGAAAATTTGGTGTTTTTATCGTCTCTTTCTTTAGCTTGATTTTTGTTTTCTTGTTTATATGTTCAAATAGCTCATCTTCCATATGTGGTTTTGTTTTTGTTGCTACAGAAGACACGCATTTTGGATGTCAATGCAAATAGTACAGTTAGTGATGGAAGATGCCATCGATGACTGGCTATTGAGACAGATTTATTGGCTTAGGAGGGAAGATACTATTGCACAAGGGATTCGGTGGGTGCAGGATGTAAGGACTTGACCAATGAATTTTATCAATATTTAGAGTGATCTATTTCTTTGTGCCTATTCTATATGCATTCTATACATCCCTTCCTTTTTAATGAAGAAATTGTCAGGAAAAGGTGTACCATGTTTCTCTAATTTGACAGTTCAAGGCCTATAAAAGCTTCATTTGGTGGAGTTTGTTAGCTGGTTGGATGTTGGAGAATGCACATGCATCTCATGTGATATAGGATGATTTGGAATTTTTACAATAGGAAATTGTTATGGTAGTCACGCTACAATTTTTGCCTGTGTAAAAATTGAGGGCATGTTTTTGATTAATGCTCCCGGTTTCATTAATTAAATTTGCAATGAGTGTTTAACGTTATAGATAAACACTTGCTAGTCAAAGATTTTCTGGCCTGCATACCACATCCCTATTGTGCCTAGCAACATGTATAAAGCTACAGTTGGTTTGGAGCTCTATGGGATACTAGAATTTTTAGGATGACTGCTGTTTTCTGGTCTTCTCTTTGTGAAAGCTTTGCCCTCCTATCAGCTACTATCAAGGGCAGACCTAGAAATATGACACTAAATTGAAAAAGTCCTTAAAGGTTGGACACTTTTGAATTTATTCTCTTTATCTTTATGTGCCAATATCGTTAGAACCCCATAGAGAAAAATATAACTTTGTTATACATAATACTAATTATATAGCTTACCCCCACTCAATGAAATCTCTAGCTCCTCCCCTGGCCGGTATGCAGCATTCCTGTAATTCCGTGTAACTGTCTTGTGAAAAAAGAAACAAAGGAAAAACCCTGGTTATCAATCAGAATGCAGTGGGTAAACACAATCGCACTGCAAGTGCCAGTAGTTGAGATGCCTTAAGATTAACATCTGATAGGTGGGATGTACTATTCTAGAAAATTCCTTTGAAAGTTACAATTAGGAGTATATAGTGATTTGGCATCGATGATACTGACTAAAATGTCCCTCTCTTTT
Source organism: Erythroxylum domingense (assembly GCA_025594535.1). Taxonomy (NCBI): domain Eukaryota; kingdom Viridiplantae; phylum Streptophyta; class Magnoliopsida; order Malpighiales; family Erythroxylaceae; genus Erythroxylum; species Erythroxylum domingense. The sequence continues at coordinate 39,056,228 of JANQBM010000222.1, forward strand.
CTTTTCTTCTAATAACTTGACTCTTGCAGTTTCTCTGGCCAGATGGCACATTCTTCACACGAGTGGGGGCTACGCAGGAGAATCTTGGTGATACTCAACTAAACTTGGCCCCCTTTCAGATTTGCCAATATACTAACAGTAGGGCCTCAAATGTTTCCTTTGAAGAACAGCTTGAAGCTTCTCGTCGAGCTAGTGATATCAAGAAAATGCTGTTTGGTGAGTGCAATACTCTATTAAGTTCTCAGATTCAGTATTGATAATTTTGAATCAAGTATGTTTGATGTCCATCTTTGTTTGCTACTCATGTTCCATGGAAGTATTGTTAAGAAAACTGTGGCCTGTGCAGCAGTAATCATTATGTTTGTATGGATGCTATAAGGTTCTGTTGTCAATTCTTCTTCCCAGAAGCTAGTGTAACAAGTTTCTTTATGTAGAAAGGTTGAGGTTGAACATTCCACAGCCAGTTATAAGTGGCGTGAACTAGGCATTTATGTGATTGGAAAGGACGATTTTTTTCTTCAGTATATTAACCATTTTGAGTTGGTTGTTTCTTTGATATTTGTGTGTTTATATTATGCTGGTGTGTTTATGAATGATGCAACAAAAGAAATGACCCTCTTTTCTATGCTAGGTGGAGCCCCAACAGCCTTAGTCAGCTTGATTGGGAAGAAACAGTACAAGAGATGTGCGAGAGATATTTTCTATTTCACACAGGTTGATCTTTGATTGAATTTTACGGCATGTTACCCCACTGGAAAAACTCCATATATATGCTCTCGTTCAATTCTGTGTTCTATGGCATTTTTCTGAACAATGGTACACTTTCTGGCGCTTGCAGTCAACTATTTGTGTGAAACAACTTGCATACGCCATACTGGAACTGGTTCTGGTATCAGTTTTCCCCGAGCTACGGGATCTGCTGCTGGATATTCATGAAAAGAAGCCGGTACCACCTTCACAGTAAGCTAATGGTTTTATTCTCTACGAAGATAATGTGATTCAGCCAAATTCCATGGAGATAAAATGAGGAGTGTCAGAATGAGCTCCAAGAGCCGGAACACAAGCAATTAGTCTGAATGACGTTGGCCATACATTTTGAAATGTAGAGATGGGGAGAAAAATAAGCAAATTCTTTTCCCTTTTTCCGGGAAGTTTTAGATGAAGGGGATAGAGCAGTATAGGGTGTGTTGATTTGAAGTGTACAAAGTTGTAAATTTTAGGTCTTGGTGTATATAGAAGACGTTACTTCTTTGTCTTTTTTCTACCCTAGAAAACCCCCTTTTGTCAAGTATTGACGGTCTAAAATTGAAACAGAAAGTAGGAAGTTCACAAAATATTCATTTATTCATTTGAAAGATGGTTCCATCCTTCTCTTTTTTGTTTCTCTCTGAGCAATCCCTCAGGCATTAGAAGAAAGTTGGAAATCGATTTCTGATGGTTTCAGATTCGGTCACCAAATGGAGTCTGGCGGCCGAATCTTCTAAAACTCATCGAATAGTATGATTCTTTTTCAGAATGTCAATGCCTAAGTATTTTAGTAAGTAGGTTATAGTTAATGCGAATTGTTACGCGTATAAGTCACCTTGGGAGAATTACACCCTAAAAGTTAGCTTGAAGGGTGGGAGAGTCCAAAGCTTTATAAGGCATGTCCTAGAACTATGTTTCCTCGATATGAGACTCGAAACATTCAAATTGTTACGAGTATAAGTCACCTTGAGAAAACCACACCCCAAGCTTTTGGGGTGTGGTTTTCCCAAGGTGACTTATACTCGTAACAATTTGGTATCAGAGCCGGCGACTTCGGAGTAGTGGCCTGGCAAGTGTAATGTGTGTAATGTGTCAGCCATGACCAACGAGGTCGTTAGTCCTGAGGAGGACTAAATGTTACGAGTCTCATATCGGGGAGGCATAGTTCTAAGACATACCTTATAAGGCCTTGGGCTCTTCCACCATTCAAGCTAATTTTTGGGGTGTGGTTCTCCCAAGGTGACTTATACTCGTAACAATTTGGTATCAGAGCCGGGGACTTCAGAGTGGTGGCCTGACAAGTGTAATGTGTGTACTGTGCCAGCTGTGACCAACGAGGTTGTTGATCCTGAGGGGGACTGAATGTTACGAGTCTCATATCGGGGAGGCATAATTCTAGGACATGCTTTATAAGGCTTTGGGCTCTCCCACCCTTCAAGCTAGCTTTTGGGGTGTGGTTTTCTCAAGGTGACTTATACTCGTAACAATTTGGTATCAGAGCCGGCGACTTCGGAGTGGTGGCCTGGCAAGTGTAATGTGTGTAATGTGCCAGCCGTGACCAACGAGGTCGTTGGTCCTGAGGGGGACTGAATGTTACGAGTCCCATATCGGGGAGGCATAGTTCTAAGACATGCCTTATAAGGCCTTGGGCTCTCCTACCCTTCAAGCTAGCTTTTGGGGTGTGGTTCTCCCAAGGTGACTTATACTCGTAACAATTTGGTATCAGAGCCGGTGACTTCGGAGTGGTGGCCTGGCAAGTGTAATGTGTGTAATGTGCCAGCCGTGACCAACGAAGTCGTTGGTCCTGAGGGGAACTGAATGTTACGAGTCCCATATCGGGGAGGCATAGTTTTAGGACATGCCTTATAAGGCTTTGGGCTCTCCCACCCTTCAAGCTAGCTTTTGGGGTGTGGTTCCCCCAAAGTGACTTATACTCGTAACAATCTTCCAAAGTGACTTATACTCGTAACATGTACACTTCGATGCTTTAATTAATTCAAGATATACAAGACAAACAAGTAATGTTACATGTCTCTCCACTCTCGTCATACACGCGATCCACTTTCATCTGACAGAGGAGTGACAGAGACGTAGACTGGTAGTTGTTAAAACTAGTTACCTTCTGATCGTTCAGATGCCAAATTTTGTAGCTGTCATTCGTTCCTAAAGTTCGTAGTTCTGACCACAATAGCAAAATAAATGTGTTGACATCAGGAAGCAGTCCATTGGTCTATTCCAAGTTTCTCTCAACGGCAAAACCAATTCTGTTCTGGAAACCTCTCTTATGTGCTCTTCTTGGCTTTTAATTAGATTAGGTGTTCTGAATCTGATAGGTGCTTAATTGTTAACAACCCACCAGCTCTTCAGCCCATACCAACCAAGCCCATTAAAACGTATGTATGTAGAAACAAAATGGGGAAGGGGGAGTAACAGCTGCCATGTAGGCAAGTTGTTAGAGGCAGTTATGGAGAGAGGATGAGAGGAGGGAAATATAGCTGGATAGGAGAGTAGTAAAAAATGACGATTATTATCA
>JANQBM010000222.1:39074108-39113217 GCA_025594535.1 Erythroxylum domingense
CTAGTTCAATATTGAGTGATAGAGATCCCCTCTTCACAAGCAATTTTTGGAAGGAAATATTCAGGTTGCAAGGAACAGTGTTGAAGATGAGTTCCTCCTACCACCCTCAAATGGATGGGCAGACGGAAGTGGTTAATCGGTGCTTGGAAACCTACCTTCGATGCTTTGCTTCCGAACAGCCTAAACACTGGTCTCATTGGTTATCTTGGGCCGAGTACTGGTATAACACTAACTTTCATGTATCTATAGAAAGGACTCCTTTTGAGGTTGTTTATGGCCGCCTACCACCATCTATACTGCACTTCATTCAAGGAGAGACGCAAGTAGAGTCGGTGGCAGCAGCTTTGGTTGACAGAGATGAGGCCTTGCGCCAACTTAAGCACAATTTACTTTGTGCTCAATCATCAGTGAAGAAGTTCGCTCATGCTAAGAGGAGGGAGGTACAGTACCAGGTAGGTGATTTGGTTTATGTTAAGCTCAGGCCACATTCCCGGCTCACTCTAGCAAGGAGAATCTGTCCTAAGTTGTCTGCCAGGTATTATGGTCCTTTTAAAGTCATCGGGAGGATAGGGCAGGTTGCTTACCGACTACAACTTCCACCTGCGGCAAGGGTACATCCAGTTTTCCACGTCTCTCAACTGAAAAGGGTCATAGGTGACCATTCAGTTGAGCAGGATCTTCCCCAAGGCTTAGAGGTGGATGTTTCAGAGAAAGCTGAACCTGAAGCAGTCCTGGCTTCACGTTACAGCACACCTAGAGGCAGAAAGGTCCAGCAATGACTCATTCGCTGGAGGGGTAAACCAGAAGAAGAAACTACGTGGGAGGACGCAGACTTCATCAAGGGACAGTTCCCTTTTTCCTTCCTTGAGGACAAGCAGCTTATTGAGGAGGAGGGAATTGTTAACAACCCACCAGCTCTTCAGCCAATACCAACCAAGCCCATTAAAACATATGTACGTAGAAACAAAATGGGGAAGGGGGAGTAACAGCTGCCATGTAGGCAAGTTGTTAGAGGCAGTTGTGGAGAGAGGATGAGAGGAGGGAAATATAGCTGGATAGGAGAGTAGTAACAAAAGGACAATTATTATCATCGTTATTAGGAAGATTGGCCTGGGTTGTCCAGGAGGGGGAGCATGCTCCAGCTTTTCATTACCTCTGTATTATCAATATACTATCAATAATACAATCTCTATTGAGATTCCTAACATTGCTGTTCTTGTTTGTCCTTTGCTATGCTTGCATCTTTTGGAAGCTAGCATAATCAACCGAGGCACTGAAAAAATCATCTATGAGCTGGGTTCGAGGATTATAAAATGTCCTTTCCATCCTTGTCTATCCCCAATTTTATTGATTACTTTCATGTCTTAAATTATGAGTGCTTGACGTCACTGCCAAATAATAAAGAAAATAAGTTTTACCCTAAATTAACACAGTACCAAGTAAGGATCAGGCACCGTCATCAATCTTAAAAGGTGTTTTCACTTTGTTTGTATCGACCATTTTCCCTGTTTTGTACAGATATGGGGAAAATGTGACTGAAGTAAATGGAACATCCGAGAATTTTAAACTGGTGAAAGGGTGATTTGTAAACACCAACCACCGTTTGAATACATCTTGCTCTTAACCTCTTAACTTTGGATGGCTGAAAAGGGGGTGTCCAGTGTGGAAGGCTCTGCCACGGGGATTTAGGGACGTCAGATGTACACAGCGTTACCTGTAAAGTGATTTTCACAGCACATATACCTTTCATCTTCGAAGTCACGGCAACTTCAGCATTCTGCTAATGTTCACCATTTCTGGTCATGAATAATAGTGACTCCTAACAATGCTAATTGAGTATTATTTAAGCCTATGTGTTTCTGTCTTGCTTTGCAGACAATCCAATCTTGTGGCCTGCAAAGTTTGGCATCACAAAATGTGGAAGGGCCAATACCATTTCAATTGCTATGCAAGGTAGCTACACATTCTAAATCTTGTTCGTTTTTCAGGTTTTCAAGCAGGGTTTTGTCTCTGTTTCTCATTGTCGTATCTCATTCAAACTTATAGCCACAGTTTGTTCAGAGATGTTTCTTTGGTACACATTCAGGTTTTTTTTTGGTAGCCACAAAAAGTATTGTAGCCTGTTTAGCTTGCAAAAATACAGCTCCATTTATGATCCATGATCATATAAACGAATCAGTACCATCTTCATTTGATGAGGGGCTCAGAAGATCTTGCCAAGTCCGGAAATGGAATCGCGAAGATCTGAATATAGACCATAGAGAGAATATTGCCTGAGATTGGACACTTCATACCACGAATTAAGAGCTTCAAGATTCTTGTCAGTGCCTGAAAATGCCAGTTGTACTCCGACGCCGCAATCAACAATTCCACCATTGCTTGTGCACTTGGCGTTTGGTACTGCACAGTCTTGGCCATTGAAGCAGACCATGTCCTTAGAGCATGATTTGCACCCAAACTTCTTCCAATACAAATTTTGAAGTGTACCCTTCTGGAATTCAAGGACCTGTATCGCATACAAGACGTAAGTTTTGTAGAAACGAGAACGTGAAAATATCATTTTTTTTGTATCCATGTGATTACCAAGGTGAAGCTTTTTATGGTCATTGTACTGTCAGAAATCAATACAGGAATTGATCTTGCTGCATACTTTCTTCCAGCAAATGCCACCATATAAGCACCTCTGTCGACCTGAAAATTTTCTGAATTATATGTACCAAGATGCATGGTTCAAAGCTGAACAAAACCCTAAGAAAGAATTTGGTATCTAATTTCTACAGTTCGAAGAGTTTTATAGTTTCATTGTGTGTCTTTTTATATTTAGAGCATCAAAGATCATAAATAATCTTCAATCAGAAATAGATACATGAGAACACGGAAAAATTTTGTAGAGAGACTAGTTTTGTTTGCTCTAATATTTATGCTATAAGCATGATAAACTGATAACGCTATCAACAGAAATGGAAGACAAAGGATGAGTTTGCATACCGGAGAACTGCCATTGATGGTAAGCAGAGAAAGCTCGTCCACCTTAGGCCTAAATATTGCAACTTGTGCAGTACCTCCAGCGAGACCAAGACGAGAATCACAAGGTGAAAACTGAACCTGATTGGAAAAGAAAGACTCCTTATTGGCAAATGCAAGACCAAATGTGAAACCATCCCATTTTTGCACAGAAGCATCCAAGCAAGGGTCGTAAACATCATTTGTATCTGATGCCGCCTTTGCAGCAATCATTGTCATAAGCAATACCATCACCATCTTTTCTGTTATCCATATTTTCTTCATCCTTTGCATGGATAATGAAAAGAAAAACCTCAAAAGCCTGACGCAAGAGAACTGCAAAGACTGAAAGAGAGACGGATTACGTTTCGGAGGAGCAGAATAAAGGCATAAAGCAGCGTTCCGCAGATGTTGAATATTGACGATCACGGACAGGCTGCTTTTCAGAACCATCAAACACTATAGAATTAAGGAAAAAAAAGAGAAGAAATCGAACAAGTTTAAGAACCTGGCGACGCGTACAATGTATCGAAGAACTAAAACAATTTCCTACAAAACAAAATTTGCTACTTAAATATAGCAAAGCAAGATAGACGAGCTAAACGATGGAACAACAATCTACCTGAGGCCGGTCAACTCGCATGTTACTCAGAATCACCGTTTTCGAGATATAACAATCCTAGAAACTTAGAACATGAAAATAATAAATAAAAAAACTGAGATGTATCAGCATCTAACACACCTTAAAGATATGAGCTTTGAGGTTTCTTCACTGATTTGATGACCAGCAAAGCAACTAGAGAATGGAAAGGAACCTTGAAATACAGATGGGATGGGGAGATTGCGTATTGGGTTTGATGTTGCGTGGCATTTTACTAGGCTTCCAAGTACTAGGAAACAGAAAAAAGATGCACCAAGACGGCTACATAGGCAAGCCACAAGGATCTTATTGGCAGTTGGTCTTGATCTAAATTCAAGATTGTACTAGAAATCAACGTTTACTTAGTCTCTTATTCCATTACGTAATTCTCCTCATCTAGGTTCAATCAATAACAAACGGTCTTCCATATTCAAATCCACAATCTTCCCGATGAAGGGAACCACAATATTCAAGTAAAGTGTGTTTAACACTAAATTTTCTATTAAATTAACTTCCAACTTTGATTTCAAGAGAGAAGAAAGAAGAATTGTTCTTTCTTTTGAGGTGGAGTTGCCATTTTAACCATGTCAACCATGCTGTAATGCTGGCTTCTCTGTGTTTACTACATGTATTTTAGGAGGCCATACGGTAAATATTCATATGCAATGTAGCGTAGTGTCCTAACGGGGTAAGATCTGACTGACACGTGTAGATAGAAACAGTCAACAGGGTCCTCTATTCTGTACTGATGTCTCTGGCCTCTGTTTGACTCAGCGTTTTACGAGTCAACTACGACTCAACTGAGTTTCTGGTTAAAATTTAACAAATCCTTGAATTTACTTTTCTTTCCGACGTCCTCTGTTCCTCTTCCCTCCCTCTTTTCTTTCGTTTAGTTAATAAGATCATAGCAATGATTGGCCTTTCTTACCTTTAACATCTAAGGTCTGGTCAAGGTTAGGTCAATACAATTACCATAATAAAAAATTAAAATTTTAAAGAACTGAGTTGATAACACAAACCCCTATTTTGACTTGCTGAGTCGAGAGTCTTAACTCAACTCGTTTGCCTTGAGATCAAAGTGATTTTTTCTTTTTGAAAGAACTATGCCACTGTTTGAACTAGAGAGAGAGACAGAGTAATATACTAATATAGATCTGAAAGCAAAGGAGCTATCTTTCAATTAGGGTCTTGTCAGACTTTCACGATCTAATTGACGACTACCCCTCACTCTCACTTGGTACTCATAAATTAATATCAAGGTCCTCAATATGCCTAGGCCCTATTTTCACAAGCTAATTCTCTCCAGTACCATTCAAGAGAGGAAGCTGGTAATCAAATCCATCCTTTTTCGCTCTCTCTGTTCTTTTACGTTTCTTTTATCCGGGTAGTGATTGTTTTGAGCTTATCCTGACTGTCTGCAATTCGTATGATGTAAAGTGTAAAACTGGACCCAATCATACAGTAAAATGTTGCTGGCTGACATTATTTAGCTTGTGTTTCATCATGTTTACGGTGTTCTTGCAACCCCCAACCCCCACCTTTTTTCTCTTGATTTGCTGGGTTTCAGGATTTGATTTTTCTTCCCTTTTTTTTAATCACGTACAATTTAAGAAGATGAAGTTTTAAGCTAAATTTAATATACTGGGCTATCATGTTTTGAATCCTTTGTTTTATTTGGGAGGTTTAGCGGCGGAATAAGAGAGATTGGGACAGGGAGAAATGCACTTCCTCTGTGTCTTTAAGACATATACCTTGAGCAATGTTCAAATTTCAATTGTCTTGTTCCTGTAACTGGCAAATCGTTTAGGACAGTAGTGGCTTCTAGAGGTAATGGGATTTTCACATTTCTACCTGGTGTATTATGGTAAAGGAAAAAAATTACTTCTCCAGATTGTTACTGACAATTGTGTTTTGTGTTTCAAGAGCTACAATCAAATTTTAATTTATTTTAGCTAGTAGACTCTTAGGATTGAATATGGTCTAGTCCAGCTAATGTAATCTTCTGCTACTTGGTAAGGTGTAACATCTGAACTTACTGTATCATTCATGATAGTCTCCCTTATCCATTTTTCCTCCCCTGGTCAATAAGAAGAATCTAGACAGCTCCATGGTGACTATTCCACCGTTGAATTTATTGGAAGTTTGAAAAACGTTAGTTTCTTAACTAATATGTCCGTAAAGAGTAGTAATTCACTCATTTCTGTTTCCCCTAGTCAATAAGAAGAATCTAAACAGCTCCATGGTGACAATTCTACCGTTGAATTTTAAATTTGAAAAAGGTAGTTTCTTAACTAATATGTCTGTAAAGAGTAGTAATTCATTTATTTCTGTAATTATGATAATTTTTCTTTTATGAAGAATCAAATAGCAGAGTAGGGGGCACTGAAAAATGTTATATTCTGGATTGTATTGAACTGGCAATTATACAAGAATCACTGGCTACCTACATTAGCCAAAGTGATGTTTTGCTTAACCCATCTTTTACTTTGTGTTTTCCCTCATATTTGATTTAGTTATATAAGTTTGATTCTTTAGACAACATGAAATTTAAAGTTGCAATTTGTTGAAGGAAATTCTGGAAATTTTGTGAAACATGGTCCATTTGCTTCTTTAGGTGAATGATATCTTCACGATTTTCCTAACTATGACATTACAATGGCACAAAACTGTTTTATTTACATTATTTCCAACTTACTAAACTTAATATGCTATTTATTTGATAAAAGTATACTAATTTGTGTACGGTAGCTCCAGTGCTCGCATACTGATATATGCCATATTTATGTTATCTTTGAGATGCTACCAACTATGAGGGGAAAAGAAATGCTACACTCTCTGTCTTTGGTTTCCTGTAAAGTTGGTTATACTTATCCATGTTATCACTGTCCAGAACCTTAAAATACGAGCGTCACCCATATTTAATTCTTCTAATGGTAGAGTAATTTTTTTACTTTTGCTTTTTCAGAGGATTCCAGATAATTTTATCAAGAAATATGGCAATGATTTCTCTACTTCTGTAAGACTTGCTGCTCCTGGTGGTCATGCGTGGGCCATAGGGTTAGTTAAGGTTGACAACAAGGTTTGGCTTCATGAGAATTGGCATGAATTTGTAGAACGTTACTCTATTCGTGTTGGGTACTTTTTAGTCTTCAGATATGAAGGACACACATTTTTCAATGTTCATATATTTAATTTGCCTGCATCTGAGATAAACTATCAATCTACTACCCTTAGTGGCAAAAGGTCTCTAGTATTTGAAGAAATAGAAGATGATGACTATATTGAGAGCTTGGGTTCCTTGCCTCCTGGCCTGGACAGTAAAACATACAACGCACCGGTACTGCAAAAACTTTTCAATGAGTCTAAGCTTAACTATGTAAATTGGTATGGTGAAGGGAATCCACATGTACCAAAGGGAACTAATTTTACGGAAGCAGCTAGTCAACCTAGACGAGATGTAGGTTCGCAGTTTAGTGCAGTTGAGCTTAAAAATCCTGTGGAGGAAGTAAAAGTGTATAGTCCTGGTGGAGAATTACATAAAACCAAAAAATCTGGAAGAAAAAGGAGAAAAGTGGAACCTTGTAAGTTTTTAAAACTCCATCCTTGCAATGACATTGGAAGTGCTTTATGAAATATAAGTATTATCTTATCCTCTATGAATTGCAGATGAGCAACTATCAGCTCAACATGAAGATGATTCTGAAATGCGTTTCAGATTTTATGAAAGTGCTTCAGCAAGAAAGAGAACTATTACAGCTGAAGAAAGAGAAAGAGCAATAAATGCGGCGAAAGCATTTGAGCCAGTTAACCCTTTTTGCAGGGTTGTTCTTCGACCATCTTATTTATACAGGGGTTGCATCATGGCAAGTCATTAACCGTGATGTCTTTACTAATTTTCTTATTTGCATCACTAATAATTTTAATTACGAACTCGTCTCCCTTCTTAACGCAGTATTTGCCATCCTGCTTTGCTGAAAAGTGTCTAAGTGGGGTTTCTGGTTTCATTAAACTTCAATTTTCTGGTGGGAAACAGTGGCCTGTTCGATGCCTTAATAGAGGTGGAAGAGCTAAATTAAGTCAGGGATGGTATGAATTCACATTGGAAAACAAATTGGGTGAAGGAGATGTTTGTGTCTTTGAGCTGTTGAAGTCCAGAGATATTATACTGAAAGTTACTGTGTTTCGTGTTCTCGAGAATAACCAGCCTTGATATTAACAGTCTCCAGCTGCATAAACTAGACAGGATATAATGTTAACTTTAGAATTGAGTGACTTTTTCTTTCCGGGTGCTCTGTAGATGATGTTTATGTCTGTAAGTTTCAGAAAGAAATTTCAAAATTTAGGTCTTAAGTAGAAAATTTTGTGGCTTGACAAGTGATGTAAATAGATTGTTGGTTCAAGTTGTCACCAAACTGTAGCAGGATGAGGTAATTTCAGTTTGTTTGGTTTTGGAGTTCTGCCTCACTCGCGTGCGTCTGGCTGCTCTTATGCCATCAACCAATATAAAATTTGATACTTGATTAAAGATGATGCTTTTGTTATTATTAACCCCTTCCTTAAATTCCACTTCCATTTAGTTGCTTTATCTTTTTCATGTATCTAACTCCTTTCACTTGTCCACAAAGTTGTGTTTAGATAGTTCCGTCGTAACTCATGTAAGTACTTTCGATTCAGATGTTTTTGAATCCCTTCTGCCCAGTGAATTAATACCTAAAACTCAAAAAAAATCAAGAGTACTGTCTGCAATAATCTAAGAGATGTCAAAGATTCATATTTATTATGTTGACACGCAACATACTTCCTCACATATCTTCTCCCCCCCTCACATTTATAAAGCATGGGAGATCTATTTGAAAGTTCATTCCAACTTTTCAACATAAAAGTAAATATTTTGTCATGAATTCTTTTGATTATTTAATAGGGTGCAATTTCATATAGTAACAACATCCTTAACTTGAATCATTTACGTAGGTTAAAGTCAACGAAGTGAATTCATTTATAGTCACTTGTTGAAAGATAAGGTGTATTGAATAAAAATAAATTTATATGGAAAAATAAAAAAGAGCCAACAAGAAGATTTTTAATCAGGTTTAAACAATTGAGTGTGCCTACGTCCATACATAGATCAATAACTCACTTGAAGATTATAGATTTCCTTTATATATAAGCTAAGTTTCTACAGTGTAGTTTACAACTCTACTCAACTTGTCCTTCACCAAACCTAACCCAACTTAATCGTGATTCTAACAAGTCTTAGAATCCTCCTAGAGTTAGAAGTTTACTATTTTATATAACGTTGATTGTGTTAATATGGCCTAGGATACATTTATATCCAAACTCGTGGATCTTATTGTCGAATACCAGAATATTACATAGGATTTGACACACTTGTGTCTTCTAACTATGGATGCTCCTACTTCTTCATGCATATCGATACACAACCGTATCTTATACCATATCTTCCACGAAAACACCAATATTTTTTTCCTTTATACACCAATATTACTGTGTCTTTAGTTCGTGTCTTTACCTCTAATTTTCATAAAAAAATACATTCTCAGTTACATACATGTCCTATACTTTGGTCACCTAAATACATCCAAGAAAACACCAACATTCTTCCTCAAAAACTCCAAGATTGCATTTACGTATATGAATCATACACATAAATCTCTAGCTTAATGAATATACTCTACATATGCTAGGTTGTAATCATGTCTACACACTTATACATTAATCAAGTCCAAGCAATGTTCGAACTTTCTTTGGTACCTTATTTTGTCAACATATCAATTGTATTCTCTGAAGTGTGAACCTTTTCCAATAAAATCTTACTAAATGCAATCAATTCTTTGATTTTGTGAGACATCACATCCTTCACCATAGTATATAATTATTTATCTCTCTCTTGAAATTTCCTAGTCTCTCAAAAAGTAGTTGAATACCCATCATTAACAGTAGAAACATACACGACTTAGTCTTCTCAATTATACCTCCTTAACAGCCTATTGATCCATCTCGCTTTATCCATGACTATACCATACTAATACCTTCTTTTTGACATTATTCTGTCTCTCGAACTAGAATTTTTAACCTCTTTAGAATTTGTTATAAGCTATTATAGTCCTACTTGTACCACTTTTGAGCCTGTACTGCTCTATTAACCTTGTCATGTCCTTTTCATATATTTGCCTCAACATATGTCATTTTCTAAATATCACATCCTTAAAGGTCATCCTAGAATTTTTACTAAGTGCAAGAAATTTGCAAAAGTCTACCTTATAGTCCTTGAAACCCTTTAATAAACTACCCTTATAAAGTTTCATCATCTCTCGCTTATTGAGATGACCCAACCATATATTCCATAATGTTGTACTATCTTCCTCTGACTTCAATACTAAAACTTCTTCCTTTGACTCTAATACTACAACTTTTCCTCCTACAACTGTGCTCCCTTTTAGTTTGAAAATATTTTCTCCCAAAACTTTCCTTTTCATCATAGTCATCATACTTTTTACCATGTTAATATTGTCTTTATTAGTTTTATATCTAAATCCATTCTTACGTAATATTATTAAAAAGATTAAGTTCTTCCTCAAATCTTGTATATGCGAGACACCACTCAATATCCTATTAATGCCATCAAACATCCTGATTATGACCTATCTTATTTTGATGATTTTGTTAGCTTTATCATCCCTTAATTGGATACTCCCAAAATTGCCTAACATATATTATAGAAACAAATCCTTATTTGGTGACATGTGATATGAGTATCCCATATCTCGAAACTATGAGTCTTGAAATTGGTTGCTTAAAATGTAGAACATGTCTTTGTCACTGCTATCCAAGTCCCTGCTTAGCACAACATTAGCAAACCTTAGTGAATCATCAATTTCCTTTCATCCCTCTACTCTGTGTTTTTTGGATAGTCCCTTTTGATATGTCTAGTACACTTACACTTTTAATACTAGAATATTTTTCCACCTTTAGGTTTCAACTTAGAACTCAACTTATACGAGCCACCTTTCCCTTTCTTCCTTCTATGATTATGATTTTCTCTCACATACAACCCTTCAATTTGAGAGATTTTACTAGTATTAAGTTTCTATTGGTTATGAATCAATAGCACTGTAGTGATCTACATTGTCTTATTATCCAATGTGAATGTGGTCACCAAATATTCATATGAAAAAAGATAAAGAACAGAGCATAATAATTGCTTTATACTTATTTGTAATAGTCACGTCAAGCCTTAATAAATCATCTACTATTTGATTGAACATATTGATATATTATTCTAGACCTATTCCTTCCTATCTTTAGCTGTATAGTCTTTGCTTCAAATATAACTTATTTGTGAGAGACTTTGACATATATTGACTCTCCAACTTGTTCAATATCTCTAAAGAGGATGCATTATCTATGACATGGTATGTGACCTTGTATATCATATATAATCAAACGGTCTAGCTAATTGTAACTTATATCCTCCCAGTCAAGCTCATCCATGTCTTTTGGCTTATTCTCTCAAAATCCTTTTAGCAAGTGATATTGTGCTAATAGATCCTTATGTTACCATAGTCTGAAGTTCTCGATACCATTGAACTTTCCCACTTCAAAGTTTGCAACTGAAGTCATTATTGCCTAAACTACACTTTTATACATTTATATGAAAGAAAGAAATAAAAAAGAACCTATAAGAAGAATTTAAATGAGATTTATTCAATTAGTCATGCATGCATCCTCAAGAGCCAAAACTAGTTGATTTCACTATATTGATCAATAACTCATTTAAAGATTGAATTTTTTTTATATGTAGACTAAGTTTATGCAAGTATAGTTAATTGCAAACTTTAGCTGGTATAATTATACTTAACTTACACCCTATCAAACATAATCCAACTTATCTAAGTCTTATAATTATCTTAGAATTTGAAGTTCATAAAAAAATGTTTTTTTAAATAAGGTCGGTTGTGTTGACATGGTTTAGGATATGACGAGGATCTCATTATCTAATTTCAGAACATTACACTAGTTTCGGCTTGCTTATGGCATTTGATTATAAATCCTTCTACTTCTTCACACATTTGGACATAGTATGTGACATGTTTATGTCTTAGATTGTTCCTTCTACAATAACACTTTAGCTATAATGACTGTTATCTTCATCATATATCTTTATACATGATTTTAAAAAAGGAATACATCTTGGGCCATACTTATATTGTAGACCATGTTTATCCAAAGATATATAAGAAAACACTCGTGTTCTTCTCGAGAAACTTTAAGATTGCACCCTCCTATATGAACCATACATAACATCACTTTATTCATAAATTTTTTCTATAAAAAACATATGCAATTTTAAGCAACTTGAGAAGCTTAATGATATGTGTTAAATAACTTTATTTTAACATGATTTTGATAGCATTGTACTTGTATTTTAGGTAATTTTATATGATTTGATAGTTAAAATAATTTATATTTCATTCGAGATCTTATTTCATCCTGTTAAAGGAAAATAAATAACTTTAAAGAAGATTTTTTAGTCAATCTAGAGCAACTTTGGTAGATTTGAAGAAAAGACTTAAAACTTGTTAGTAATATAGTAATATATTACTGGTTGTGTTCCAACACTCCCTATTATATTTCACAAGGAGATCTTTACACAGGTAACATATCACCAACACACCCCCATGTTCAGGTTATATTTAAAGAAAGGGTTTTTTATTTCTCCAAGGACTCAGAACATGCTCCATTTTTAGCCCATATGTAGTTAATATAATGATAATATAGATACATGTTCATCCCTATGTCGACAGTAATTTTTATGTAAAAGTTTTAGAAGGATAGGTGAAATAACATAGGAGCTCATTATGATCCCCTATTAGGGTTGTGTTGGTCGTAAAAATTAGAGTTTTCATTATTAAATGAGTGGTGGTTATAAAGAAAAGAGAGATCGTTTTGGTATATCAATTTTTAAAGAAAACATCTAATTAGAAGTCAAAATAAGTAAACAAAGATAAAGAGGAAAGACAATATTAGGAAAATAAAAAAAATCCGTCAAGATTCAATAAGAACCTACCACATAACAAGTGAATTAATATCCTTCCTAGAATTCTTTAATTTAGGGTACATACTTAAGGATTTGAACAAAACATTTATTCCACTAGTTGCAAAAAAGCCTAATATAAAAACCCTGGATGATGTCTTATTGTAATGTGATCTATAACATCATCTCCAAACTTCTATAAGGAAATCTTGAAATGTTTGAACAACCTAAATCAAGAGGCTTTTATCTTACCTATTGCTTAGGAGCTCTTTAAGGACAATCTTAGTAAAAAGCCTTCCCAAAGTTTCTCACTTAAAATTGATTTCTTAAAGGCTTTTGATAGTTAATAGATATTTTCTACTAAAACCTCTCCAAGCTCTTAGTTTCCCTAGTAAATTAATAAAGTGGTTGATGTAAGGCTTCTTAATAACTTTATATACCATTTTAATCAATGGAGAGTCATCTCATTCATTTACAAGAGCCAAAGGATTGTTGACAAGGCTACTAGTCAAGGTACATGCTTTAAATTTCATTATAAATGTAAGTGATTAAACCTTATAAATTTATCTTATGTTAATGATATCTTACTCATATGTTATGCTGATCCTACTTCTATAGAAATATTAATGTTTTGCCTGAATAAAATTAGCTTAATGTCTAGTCTTTCCATTAACAAATTTAAGAGTGGCATATACCTCTCCTCAGATGCTTTATCAATCTCTGCCTTGCTGTCTAATATCTCAAGAATCAAACTATAGTCTCTCCCTTTCAAATACTTAAAGATCATCATTATCATCGAAAGGAAAAGTTATCTTGATTGCAAGCCTTTGAATGAGTCAGTTATCACTTATCACAATTAAATACTAAAATAATAGATTTGTATCTTATGCTAGTAGATTGTAACTGATTCAATCAGTGTACGTTAGTGTACTCAACCTTCATGTCCACTAAATATGTCATCTATATATACCTTAGAAAAGCATCAAAGACCTCGAGAGAATTTTTAGGAACTTCCTTTTGAAAGGTTCCCATGAGAATGCAAAAAGAGTATAAGTTAGTATGAGGTATTTACTTCGAAATGATAGGGAGGCCTAGATATATGTTCCCTTAAAATCACAAAACTTATGCTATTAGGAAAGAGATTATGAAAGCTGTTGAGTGCAATACATTTAAGTAATTAGGTACACTCTTACATTATTAAAGAAAATTATTTCTGAGTTATCGAGCCTAGTAAGGATTATTCATGGACTCTCAATCAATTACTAAAGTTAAGGGATTCCTTTCACTCTTATATGAAAACCTTATTTAGGAATAGGAAGAATACTTTTGGTTTGATGAATGGAACAATTTGGGCTGCTCATGCTCATTCCAAAGATATAGTAATCTAACGCTCTAAATCCCTAATAAAGTGAAAGTTAGCTCAATCATAGTACATGGACAATGGAACTATAATCTCAGAGGTTTCAACCATATTATGGAAAATATAGCTAACTGCTATCTACATGTAGATATTAAAGATAAAGTATTCTTGTTCAAACATAATTCAATCAAGTTTATTAAAAAATCATGTCTTAACATTCTAAAAAGGCTTGTTCTGGAAACTTCTTGATAGAAATTTATTAGGTTGAAAGGGAATTTTCTGAAATCCTCTTTTGTCTTCTGGCTTATGATCAAAATTAAGTTGGATAGCTTAGATAAGTTGAAAGGATTAAGGCTCAAAACAATCAATGTGTCCTTTGCAAAGCTTCTGCTAAATCCATCAATTACCTCTTATTCTCCTATCTTTACTTTAGCTCCTTTTGGTCCTAACTCCTATACATATGCAAGGCTATCTATCATGCTTCTTTTTAGTATGAGTTCTTAATTTGGGCTGAGAATATTCTATATGTTGATCCAAATGATCCAAACTTATTTAAACTGATGTTGAATTGTGGCACTTACACATTTTAGAGAGGAAAAAATATATGAATCTTCTAAGGGAAATCACAAGACACCAATAATATGTCACTTGGCATCACCAATTGAATAAGACAATTCATCCATACTCATAATATCCAAGCTAGCATGAGCACCATTCTTGGACAATTATGAAATATTTATGATGAAATCCAATTACTTTAGTTACTTTGGTCCTTAATTCTTATTTATGTGATTACCTTTTTTAACTTCTAGCAATTATTTTGTTCTCTTAGAGGTTAGTTTTTAGCTTGGTTTAATTTGCCTAGAAAACCTAGTTGCTGGCAATTTATGAATATGGTCTTTTATAACAGACTCTCCTTTTCTATTAATTATATTTCACCTTTTCACAAAAATATACGTAATAAAGTAGTGCAAATATAAGATTTTCTAATTAGGTTAAAGGAACATGTTTTAGGATTATCCCTCTTTATGTGAAAGCTAATCCATATAGAAGCAATATAAATACATATAAGTACAAATAAGTAGTGAAACCTCATCCAATGTTCACCATGTTGTAGCTTAGTCAACCTATTAATTGGTTGATATTTATAAGTCCAATTGACAATATTTTCTTAGACAAAGTAATAATTTCTTTACTAACAATTTTTGTGGGATGCAAAAGACTAAAAAATTAATGAAATTGAAGAAATTAACTAAAATTACTAAGATGTTATCAATTTTGATATTAGTATTTTAGTGACAGTTGACATACTTTTATCTTTCTTTTACATAGATCCTTGCTTATATTTAGAAATCATGAACATACTAATTTGATATATTATATTACAAGTGATAATTTTTATTATTGTTAAAAATATAATAATCCTATACATTAAATAACAATTTTATATTATATATCTTAACTGTATATCCTATAATAATTTCATATGGTATATTACTAGCTAGTGTAGTTAAGTAGGGTATTTAAAATTTCTATAGAAAATTTTTACCTCTTTCATTTCTTTACTTAAGAAAGTGAATTTACAATATTTACAATACTTTACATAAACTCAACAATCTTACAAATATAATAAAAATTATGATGATAATCACAATACAACACCTTTCATAAATTCAAACAACCATATTACGAATAGTTAACAATTTCAAGGAGCATATTATGAAATCAAAAGAAAGTTTAACAATATAACACGTTTAACAACCCCAAAATTCGTAAAATTACAATTCGTAAAGTTTTGTAATTTTACGAATATTACAAAACTTCTTACCAAAACAAAATTGTACTTTATAAATATAAGAACGATTATAATGAAAACCAAAATAGAACACATTCCATAAATCCAGAAAATTGTAATACAAGTAAAATAGTTCTTTTAAGTATTAGACAACATCTTACGAAACTAAAATAAAGCCTTAAGCATCAATACAATGTAACTAAAATAACACATTCCACATAATTAACTACCTACAGTACATAATTTTAAAAAATATATCAATAAAACTTAATAGATTTAATTTACTTTAATATTATAAAAAGAGTTAACATAGTAAATTATAATTTTTAATGATATCAAAACGTCTTTGTCTAAAAGGTATATTTTCCATAATTGTTTTTCATTTATGACACTTTTTTTTGGTTTTTCAAACACTTATTTTGAAAGTATGAAAATTTAAATCACTTCTCATTGGTTATATTGGCGGTTTAACAAAGGTTAACTTGAATTAGTCTATAATTATTTTTTGAAAACTGAAAAAGAACACAATTCTAACATCTAGATTCCTTTTCTTTTTTTTTTCATTATTTACATTCATATTTGAGACATCAAACATTATTTAATGGTTTTTGACTCTATTTCTAAAATTTTATCACTTTAAATTATAATTTCATAATTAATGAGAAAACTTAAAAAACATAAATAAAAAAAGTTTTGCATTTTAGTGCAAGGAAAATGTATGTATGATCAATTCTATAAAGCAATTCAATATTCTATGATTGAGGAATTAAGGAAGTATTGAACTTAAGTGTTAAATTAAGTTTTGGAAACTAATAAGAATTAACAATACAATAATCAAAACCTTTTATGGACAATTTTAAAAATTATATCCTAATATTTAATTATGGCTATAATAAGCAATTACATGAATTTACTTAATTGGAGCCCATCTTGAAACGCTGTTCAAAAGGTTTGATGGCCCAAAATTTCTCTTCCAAAAGGATTTTGTTTTAGTTTAATTATCCGTAACTACTTTCTAATCCGTATATTTAAAAAACCTCAAGATTAGTTATACCAAACTAAAGTGTAATCAAATAGGAAAATTTCTCTTAAATATTGTTTCAATATTTCCAAGAAAAATCAAACCAAAATTTTGTAAATTGCTAACATGCGAAATGCGTCATAAGCATAAAGAGATGAATGAATGATAAAAATAAAAATATTATCAATGGAGTTTAAATCTATTTAGTTAAAGAAAAAAATAAAAATATAAAAAGAAAAGAATTGCAAAGTCTTAAATAAAAGGAAAAGGAAGGAGTTTGAAGATTTAATTATAAAATAAGGAAGGTTTTAAGCACCTTATTTTACTATTTCGGACAATTATCTATGCATATGGTGGGTCTTGCTTATACTATAAATTTGAAGAAAAAAACAATTTGAGGACATCTAAAATAAATAAAGTTCAATTTAAACAAATTGTTGACTTCAACCATTTTTTTATATAAAAACTTCAAAGCGACGTCATTTTGGAATTAACGGTCAAACCACGAGTCCAAGTAACATAAGACTCGGTAGATAAAGTAAAAGAGTTTCTTATGTTTGGATTCCCAAGAAGGCTCCTCAAACGTTTGAAAGCATCAATTGAAACAATCAAAGATCTTCCCCTAGGAATTGCTTTGTTAACACCATCTTCCAACAACTTGTTGACTTTAACGAAACTATCAGAAGATATAGGGAATGATTTACCGGATGTATCACTGAATTAGATGAACTACACCTACCATGCGTTTCACTTAAGGAATAAATGGAACTTAAAAAAACAAAATCAAATAGTATAAGGAACCCAAATTTAAACATAAGCATACCCGATTAAATGATTCCATCATTTTCACAATATATAAACATAGTTTTTACAATCAACGACTATTTCAAAATAATCGATTTCCTAATCCTATACGAACCATCAGGACATTGCCATTGTCTCCATTTTAATCTATGTTCTCTTGAAGATTGGGGGAAACTTTATACAACACTAGTATATACATTCAGACATTCATCTAATAGCTTCCTAACAGAAAATGAGATATAGACAATAAAGAAATAAACCTAATTCAGATGATACTAAAAACCTTGAAGAAGAAGATCGACCATTGAAGGCAAGTGGTGACTAGACTTTGATGAGGAGATTTATTGTGCATCGATTTGTTGTTCATCAAGGAGAATTCAACCACATTTCTCCCATCGAAGCTCATTTTAACCATTAGAAACTAGTCGCAATCTCGACCTTCCCTGATGAATTTATGTTAAAATTTTTATTTTAAAAAGTTAATAAAAATAAAAACAAGTCATCAGGGCTGTTCCTATTATTTTATAGGCCCTGGACAAAGTAAAAAAATAGGCCCCTATTTTTACCTACTTTTGGGCTCTTATAAAGAATAAAAAGAAACAAAATATGGGCCTTTTGTTGTTGTTCATTAATAAGTGCTTAATTGATTATGAAAATCATACGTAATGATTATTGATATGAAATTGCTTAAAGTACTCACTTTGACTCATATGTGATTTTAGGAACAATTTGAAAGCAAAGAAGTTAAAGTGAGTCAAAAGCTCTATATTTTGTCCATTTTCTGAAGATTAATTTTTACTTGTCTTTATGGAACAAGAAGAAGAAAATTATAAGATAAAAAGAAGACAAAAAATAAAAACACAAATTAATCAAAGTTGTTGTTAAGCATGGACCATGCAAGCCCATGCAACGTGTTTTATGGAATTCAATGAAGACAAAGCAACTGAAAGAAACAACATGAAATGACATTGCAAGATGAAAAAAACAAAGTGCAGGAGGATAAGGCAGGAGATAAACCACAGCGCAAAAGCAAGGAGTAACTAGGAGCAAAATGGCGCGGCATGTAGCAGGTGGATAGCCAAAACATCAATATGGTAGTGCAAAAAGGATAGCTAAGAAGACCAAAATGCAGATGTCTCACGTCTGTGTTTCACGCAGACAAGGACTACGTTCAATAGAAGACATCAATGAGGGTTTTAAAAGGTGAATAATAAGATGGACTAGCAGATTAATTCGTCAAATCACATAATAGTAGCTTGTGAGAGAGTAGCGAAAAGAGAACAGTAAGCGCAGAAAGAGGGAGACACTACTAGGGGCTTCGGTTGAGATATTTCAATGGGGCTGAAGCATTTTCTTAGGAGAGAACCATGAAGGGCTAGATGTCTCGACGTCGGTTCAGAGGTGACATCGACATCGATACCGACAACCTGGGTTAAGTGTATTTCACTATTTTTGTTGTTTCTTTCTCTCATTAGGAATTGATTATGTTATCTTGTGTTGATTGAATTGGGCATTGTAAAAAGATGATTTTAATATGTTCATTGAATTGTTTATTTTCAAACCCATTGCTAGAATTTTGATATAATCCGTAATTATTATGTTGAAATTCATGTGTAGTGATTAATGATTCGTAATCATTAGGGATAATATGACCTAGGTTAAATGACATATTATATGTGGTTATTGCCTTGATTAATTGGTTTTCTTAATTTGTAACACTATTGCCTAATTAAATCTAGAGATCATATCATAGGTTATTCGGTGGTTAAGTTTAATTAACGATCATATCCTGACTAAACATTACCTAAAGGAAAACTTGGGTTAATTAGTAACCCACGATTAATAGTTGCTAGGAGAGATTAGAGGACACCAAATCATTGAAATATATTTAATTAGGATATAGGCTGAGATTGAACTAAAGAACTAGGTCCCTACCGAATTCCCCACTTTTATCATTTTTCACATGTTTTCTTTAATTTTTTTTATTAGTCTAGTTTCATCTTATTTTCTTATTTCTAAAATCCAAAACCCCTCTAACCTAAATACCGAATAATTTTATTTCAACAACTTTACACACACTCTCTGTGGGATCGACCTAGACTCATCACTGCTATAGTAGTAGTCTAGTTTTTATTTTGACTAGCGTTACGATGTGCTGTCAATTTTGGCATTGCTGTTGGGGAGTACAATGTTTTAGTTTTTATTTGTGATTTTAATTGGTGTTTTGTATATATTTGTTTGTAATTAGTTTCTTTTCAGTTATTTCTTAATCTTTTCACTTTTTATTTGATATTTGTGAAAAAAATCTAACATGGATAGAAGTAATTTCTTTTATAACTCTTATTCTCAACCCTATAACTAAGGTTGGACTAATCAACCTAACTTTGGTTATGGGTGGGATAACCATTAGAATTACTTCTAGGACACACAATAATTCTCGTGTGGATCAAAAGCTTCTTGTCACAACTCAGGTACATCTCTGGACAGCTATATCAAAACTTGTAATGCTGGCCATCTTCAATTTTAGCAAGGTATGTAGTAGCTTTAAGAGAGTATGCAACAACTTCAACAGAATAACCTACAATTTCAGTAGGATGAAATGCAATCTTGGTCTAGTTTCTAAAACGTGGAGAGCCAACAAAACTTTAGTACATCTCTGGAAGAATTGATGCATGTTGTGATTGCTAACAATCTCCAATTTCAACAGAGCCTATAACAACAGTTGCAACAGTTCTAGTAGGAAATGAGGCATATAACGTCTAGAAACTACAACGTGGCGAGCCAAATAGGTGAGATAGCAGCGAGGATCGACTACCTAGAATCACAAATGCAAGAGAATCAGTCGTATTAACCCAAGGTATACCCTATGAATGTAAGTGCAGAAATCTTACAAAGTGATGAAGAGCTTGAGAATCTTGAGTGTAATACTCAAGGAGTTGCTTTTGTGGAAGAAGTTAGGAGATCAAACTATAAAAAAACATATTATTTAGCTCGGAGGTGAGTACTAAGTTCATGATTATTTTTGAAAATAGCTCTTCACCTTTACATAGCAGATTGGAGGAATTAAATGAGGAAGAAAAAGTTGAAGAGACATTTGAGATCTTTCCAGAGTGTATAGACTCAGTCAAGATTGAAAGTCAGAGGATAGTGAAGATGCTGAATATGACTGATTATCAACTGAGACCCTATCCTAAAGAGCCTCACGTGGAGGAGCCGCATGTGACACCTAAAGATCACAATTTTATCACGTGAGGAGGAAATATGGAGTCAACCCAGTGAACCTAAACTAAGGCGCTTCTTGGGAGGCAACCTAAGGGAAGTAAATTTCTTTTCTTTACATTTTCGTATTACTTTTTATTTACATGTATGTTTCTATGTTAGTTTGTTTCTTGCTTGTTTTTAAGTTTCCAATCAAAATGAGAGAAAGAATAAAACAGCAAAACAAGCATCATTTTCTCTTTTTTATTGATTCTAGGAATATATAGTCATGATTAAAGTGTGAATTGACTAGAGAATTTCGTAGCAACTTTAGCATGTACTTTTACTCTTGTTATTGGTTAATGTGCATTATCTTTAAAAGAGTAGAGACTAGTGGTAGCCAAAGTCAGTGAGATTTTGAGCCTTATTTGACTAACACATTCATATCAGTCTTATTGTCTTTTGATAATGTGTGACCTTTATGATATATGCATCCTGATTTTGCCTTAAATTTCTATTCGAGACCACATTTTGATCACATGCATTAATATGGATATAATTAGGCATTCTTTGATTTTTCGAACTATATTAGCCAAATAGCCTACCCTATTGACATAGTTTTTCCCTTGTTAACCCCCTTCAAGCTTTATACATTCTTTGATTTTTCGAACTACGTTAGCCAAATAGCCTACCCTATTGACATAGTTTTTCCCTTGTTAACCCCCTTTAAGCTTTATACCTTTCTTTTTGTATAAACCACATTTGATGTTTTTAAACTGAACCAAATGTCTTACCTAAGTGATAAAGCTAGTGGAGCATTTGTGATTGGTGAGTGGTGTACATATGTGTGGGTTGGTTAATGTTAGGATGTTTGTTTATGTCTTATCATTGAAATTCCCATGTTAATTTAGTTTCTTTTATTGTTAAAAAATGAAAGGAAAAGAAAGAAAGAAAAAAATAAAAACAATGAAAAAAAGTTTGCATAAATGTGTCGAGGAGGAAATGCATATGTGGTTTGCAAACTTATTCATGATTAATGCATCCTCTTAAAGTTGTAATGAATGTGTTATTGGAGTGTGTTAAATATGAGGTAGATGTTGGCTTGGAAGGTTCACTATTTTTGGCTTCAATTTATTGTCATCAATTGTATGAGTAATTCCTTTGGATTAGTATATGCGTCATGAGGTTTGTGTGTTAGAGTTGAATTGGGATGTGAAATATAAATGTTCCATTTGTCATAGCTAATGGGACCCAGTTTTTAATGATTGTTAAATTATGCACTTGGTGGTATAATTGAGTGTTACTTTTGTTTCATTAGTTTTGATGGCATCTCACCTTACCTTTACCCATATTACAACCTTGAAAAGTCCTTTGATTCATGATTTTACATGTGAACATTAGTAGTGGAGAAATGAAATGATATGCAAAGTTGTGGAATGACATGATTATAAATGGTGTTGAGTGTACCTATGGATATATTTTAGTTAAACACATTTTCTGAGTCTACCATTAGATTGCTTAGTTTTTTAAGATGATGAATGTTGATTGATCATGAGTAAAAGCTTGGTATGTTGACTTCTGGCTATGATTTTTGAAAGTCATTCATCTTTGCTTATGATTATATATTCTTGAAAATATAAGAATTGAGTAAATATTTTGGGTCTTTGAGCTTAATTTTAATGTTTTGCCTGAGGAAAGTTTAAAGCTAAGTGTGGGAGAAATTGATAGATGCTTAATTGATTATGAAATTATTCCATAACACTTAGCGATTATTGACCTGAAATTGCTTAAGGTACTCACTTTGACTCATATATAATTTTAGGTACAATTCAGAAGCAAAGAAGATAAAGTAAGTCAAAAGCTCTATATTTTGGCCATTTTTTGAAGATTAATTTTCACTTGTCTTTATAGGGCAAGAAGAAGAAAATTATAAGACAAGAAAAATATAAACACAAATTAATTAAAGTTGTTATTGTGCATGGACCATGCAAGCCCATGCAATGTGTTTTATGGAAATAAATGAAGACAAATCATCTAAAAGAAACTGCATGAAATGGCATTGCAAGATGAAGAAAACATAGTGCAGGAGGACAAGGCAGGAGATGAAACACAACACAAAAGCAAGGAGTAACTAGAAGCAAAACGACACAATATATAACAGATGGATAGCTAAAGCATCAATACGACAGCACAAAGAGGAGAGTTGAGAAGGCCAAAATGTAGACGTCTCACGTCTACATTTAACACGGACAAGGATTGTGTTCAATAAAAGACAGTGAGGGTTTTAAAAGGTGAATAGTAAGATGGCCCAGTAGATTAATTCGTCAAATCACATAACAGTAGCTTGCGAGAGAGTAGCGAAAAGAGAATAGTGAGCATAGAAAGAGGGAGGCGCTGCTAGGGGGCTTCGGTTGAGGTATTTCAATGGGGCTAAAACATTTTCATGGGAGAGACCCATGAAGGGGCTAGCATTCCGATGCCAGTTTAGAGGTGACATCGACCTTGATGACCTGGGTTAAGTGTATTTCACTATTTTTTTGTTTCTCTCATTAGGAATTGATTATGTTATTTTGTGTTGATTGAATTGGGTATTATGAAAAGATAATTTTAATGCGTTCATTGAATCATTTATTTACAAACCTATTGCTAGAATTTCGATATAATCCGTAGTTATTATGTTGAAATTCATGTGTAGCGACTAATGATTCATAATCATTAGGGATAACATGACTTAGGTTAAATGACACATCGGATGTGGTTGTTTCTTTAATTAATCAAATTTTCTAATTCGTAATGCTACTACTTAATTAAATCTAGAGATCGTATCCTAGGATATTCGGTGGTTAGGTTTAATTAACGATCGTATCTTGATCAAACACTACCTAAGGTAAAACTCGAGTTAATTATTAACCTACAATTAATAGTTCCTAAGAGAGGTTAGAGAACAAAAAATCAATGAAATATGTTTAATTAGGGTGTAGGCCGAGATTGAACCAAAGAATCTGGTCCATACTGAATTCCCCAATTTTATCATTTTTCGCATGTTTTCTTTAATTTGTTTTTATTAGCCTAGTTTCATCTTATATTATTGTTTCCAAAATCCAAAACCCCTCTAACCTAAACACCGATTAATTTCATTTCGATAACTTTACACAGACTTTCTGTGGGATCAACCTAGACTCACCACTATTATAATAGTAGTTTAGTTTTATTTTGACCAGCGTTACGACTCGCTATCATTTATAAGGCCAATAATAGGCCCTATTTTATTTTATTTTTTTATGAGAGTAAAAATAGGTCGTATTTTACATTTTATGAGGACAGACCCTAGGTGGGTACCTAGGCTGCCTTTTCCTAGGGTCAGCCCTGCAAGTCATAAATATAATCACTATAAAAGCAAAGTGTAAAATTAAATAAAGAAATGAAAAATTATATGAATTTATATATGCAATTAACAAAATATTCACAGAAGAATTAAAAATCATTAGAACTTAATTTTTTAACCATCCACAAATCCCCTACACAAGCATATTCTTTGTTTGCCACTCACCATTAAAGGTAAATAAAACCCAAAGCACATGTCATAGATTAATAAATGATCTGACATCTTTAAGAATATAAGACTTGTTATTTGAATGTTCTTTTCACAACTGACACACTTCTAAGATTATTAATGGACATCAATAAGTCAATACAACTGGTTGAAGTTGAGTTTATAACCTATTGACATAAGAAAAGAAAGTTTGTATTACAGACAATATCAATACTTTTATACATTTTCTATTCCAAACATAAGTCATAACCCTCAAATTTGTTCGAACATTCTAACAATGTTAATTTTGTAATCTATTAACTGAAACAACTTGATAAGGTTAAGAATGTTAACTTTGTATTTACTATGTTTAAGAGATGCAAAATTAAGTGTGATTTCCTCTAAAGTCACTATTCTGATAAAAAATAGCCAACTACGTAGGAGTTAGATCCCCTAACACCCTTATCAGATATAGAGACAGCTATTGTCATAGAATTTAAAATGGAAGGAAGTAGAGAAATAAGAAGTGTAACCTTAGGCAATCAATAAGATTTCTGAAATCACACAAAAAATTTATGTAATAAATCTAAGCAGATGGACAAACTTACCTAAAGAGTTGAATAAAGACTAGGGATAGAAGATGTCTCTCCAAAACAAGACCCTATGATCTCTAACTACTAGTTGGAAATCTAGATTAAGCAAGAAGACATTAAGTTAGCACAAAAGAATTAAGTAATTTCATAATTCAAGGTTAGCTTTCACCTAAGATAGGAGTTATCTGTGACTCCTACAAGAGAAAGCTAATGACTAGCTATTGGAGAACAACGACTAAAGGTAAAAAGAAGAAGAAAAGGTGAGAAGGAAGACAGAGCAACCCATACCTGGCTACTTGACCAAGATTTCCTTTGATGGTTTAGCCCTAATTAGGAAGCATCTGGAGACTCTTTCAGCTGGGGAGGATTTATTTACCTTATCTATAAAAACGCAATCGTAGATAGAATACCTTGTTTGTTGCTTACAACAATGTTGTCATTTTTTTGTTACTTTTTTAGTAGTTGTAGGTAACGTTGTTGTTGTGACTATGCTTGTTGTAGGAGAGGTAGAACTGGTTTTGTTTGATTGTGTTTGTTGTAGGAGAGGTGTTTTCTCTCCAAAGGTTGTTCTATACATGCATAAATCATTATATTAATTACAATTGTTATCTATACATTCATATATCATTATATTAATTACCATATGTAATTACATTAATTACAATATAAAAAAATAATTGCAATATAGTAAAAAAAGGAAATCAATAATAAAAATTAATATCATATTTATAATAATCAAATTAAATATTATTAATAATAATTTAAGTGAAAATATAAATTTAGTTAACAAAAATGTTATTTCAAAAATTTATAAAACTTTAAACACAAAATTAATTGATATTATATAGATTTATACTTTTCATTTTTCTCTTTTAAAATATATGATTTGATAATTTAATGTGGTGTCACAAAACTTTATTTAATATATATAAATTCTATACTATTTTATTGAATTTCTATATTACATAAAAATTGTTAAATATATAAATATATATATATATGAAAATATTTGGCAACGATTAAGAAAAATCACTGCCAAAGCCCTAAATTTGGCAACTATTAACAAAAGCGTCGTTAATGGTTGGCCATTTGGAGATGCTTTTGAGAAATCGTTGCTAATGGTTAACCTTTTGGCGACGTTTCTCCAAATTCATCGCCAATCATCTACATTTGGTGAAGTTTTTCTGAATTGTCACTAAATGTTTTCTTTATTTCTTCTGAACTAATTGAAAATGACTTATTTGTTTTATAAGAAATGATATTATTTTCAATTTATTATTAACACGAAAACAAAGCTCTTCCTCTTTGTTGTTTACCGTCAAATTTCCTCTACTTTTTTTGTTGATGAAACATCATCTGTGGTCATCTCCAATTTGTTGTGGTCGTCTTCAGTTATCCGTCCGTCCAGGTAAATCATTCTCTAGGTACTTTTTTCCTGTTCTATTTTTCTACTACATTATCATTCTCTGGGTTTTGTGTTCTGCTTTCAGTGCATAGGTTTATGTTTATGTTTGGAAGATGGTGAATTATGTTCTTGTTTTGGTTGTGTATGGGTTGAAAATTTTTTTAACACTTTGCGTGCTTGTTTGAGGAAAGCGTACCAACTATTCGATGAAACCTTTGTTAGAGTAATTGTTTATGACAAATTTATGGAGTTATTAATGAAAGGAATGCATTGCTCTTTTCTTGACTTAGTTTAATATTTAATGCTCTACTATACACTAGCCTGAATGTAGATATTATTATGCATAAAATGAGTTAAATAAATGGGCCAGAATTTTGTAAAATTTCTAAATTGACATAGGTTAGGTGTTAGCTATATATTGATGGGATTTTTTTGTTGCATCCTCTACTGTTGTAATTAAAGTCCTCATATTTATATGGGTAGCCATAAAGTTTCCATCTCTATAGCTGCAAGTTTGGTCCCAAATGCATCTATCCTCTTTTCATAACTTCAAAACAAATATGTGGGATTTTTAATTGCAAAATTGAAGACTTTTGGTTCATTGAAAATTAAAGCTCCATAATTGATCCAAGAATGCTAACTTTTAACTTATATACATGTCCTTATAGCTTTAAATATTCACTAATATATCTTACTTCCTCTCCTTTCTTAATTTCCTTTTTGTAACTCTACACATACTCTAATTGAAAAATACATATATGGAAAGTTTAGCTTCATTTTTCAATAATATGATCTAAAGATTTTCTTAAGTAGTATAATAATCATAGAGGGTTATATCTTTGCTTTAATAATCTAGCATTTCCCTTTTATACTTTTAAAAAGCATAAAATTAGTAATTGGATTTAGAAATGTAGTTGTTGACTAATTTATGTTTCAATTCAATTTTATTAATGCTGATTAATTTCAATATTTTTCAATGATCTATATATGTTTCCTTATCATACAAAGGTGATTTGTTATATTTTTGTGGTTAAGTTTGTTGGTTAATGCTTAATCATAGTTAACTATATATGGTTTTAACCTTTTTGAATTAATTAATACCTTTAAGGTTAAATTGAATGTTGAGTGTTGTTTTTAGAAGTAAATAATGTCACATTTCTATGATAAGATATGCTTTACCCTTGATTTTTTACGTATGCTTTACTTTGATGTTAAAACTTTTAGGTTATTGAGCATTAATTGGTAAGATCTCATGCCTAACCTAACATGTCTTTATGGCAGCTTGAAACCAATTATGACACTCAAAATTGGCCCTTTCACTTAGTTTGGTCGCTTTAGAAAGTTTAATAATTTATGAATTCCTTTTAAGATATTGCATGCACTTTTAGTTTGATCTTCCACCAAAGGTTGGCCTATTTTTGTCTTGTGAACCATATTTTATAGGTTTAAAATGTGAACTATATATAAAAGCATTGAAATTCTTTTTACCTTTAGACCTAGAAGATGATGTATAAGTATTGAAGTTTTCATGTCTAGAATTTAATTTCATATGCAGATTGTTGATGACTTAAAGTAATGATTCATCACGATAAGCATAATTGTTAAACATCTTGGTATTGTTTGGTGTGCTTCTATAAGTGATCAATTCTTTGAGGAGATTGATCTCTTTTATTCAATTTCTCATTCATATTCAACAAATTATGCTCCAAAAATGTTGGTACCATGTTTGTATTATTGGATTTAGTGTGTTGTTAGAGTTGACAATTCACTGCGTAGCTTGCTAGGAATGATGATATTAATACTTTATTTGCAAATGCTTTCGAATAGGAGGTGCTGAAGCTCATAACAATAAAAGCCAAAATTCTATACTTAGATCTTACAGTTATTGCTTGAGAATTAAGAGGTATGTTTAAAACTCACAACTTGTACATGATGCAACTTATTCTTAGCATGTTTAATTTCATTGTTTGTTTGAATTAAAAATAAGAATGTGAACTTGTATTGATTTATCATTATGTTGTTTATAACTTAAATTGCATTTAGTACAAATCATTTAGTTCCTAGCCAATTTCTTCTAGATCAATCAGTTCTTAGCTTTTGACCTCAACCACCAATGAAGCAAGTCAACAACAATCTCATTCTTCCTCAAACAACAATGAATCAACTAGTCCAGAGGGACTTGTAGGTTTGTTAATCTTTAACACCTACAAATAGACTTATGCTCAAATATATATTTACATGTTTAATGTGTATTTTCTTATCATTATTCATTTGTTGTCAAGTTCTAATATCAACATCAGAAAAAGAAGTAGAGGTATAACTATAGGTTGTGAGTTGCAAAGAAAATAGAAAGTTCTCAGTACATATTGATACTTTACAAGATCGTCCTCTAGACAAGATCCAATCTGCAAAATTGTCAAGTGAGTTGGGGATTATTGTGAGAATATAATTACCTTGCCTGAAGTATGCTACGGACTTGACGGAAGACAACTTTGCTTGAAAATGCTTTGGATAAATTTGTGGTAAATTTTTTAATATTTGACTATATGCAATATTGTTTCACTTGTTTTAAGATTAATTTCACTTTCACTTATTGTTCAAAGATGAAACTGAATAACGTTGATATCAAAAATCCTGATGTTTCAAACTGTATGACTTTATTGATGAAATAAGGGACCAGGGATTGTCGTTGTATGTTGCATCAGTATTACAATTCTTTTCCTTTTGATGTGGAGGTGAGGAGACATATTCTATTATGAATGTATTTAGAAAATTGGAATAATTTGTGTGATTACTAGGCCTCTTCCAAAGTTCAAGTTTGTTTTTTTCCCCTTC
The DNA here is from genome assembly GCA_025594535.1 of Erythroxylum domingense. Classification (NCBI taxonomy): domain Eukaryota; kingdom Viridiplantae; phylum Streptophyta; class Magnoliopsida; order Malpighiales; family Erythroxylaceae; genus Erythroxylum; species Erythroxylum domingense. Next base: position 39,103,350 of record JANQBM010000222.1, read on the forward strand.
AAATTTACTTCCTTTAATGTTGTTAGATGATTTAATAACTATATTTTTTCTTTAATTAGGAAAAATGTGACAAGGAAAAGGTCAATAAAGGAAAAATGAATACTCCTCATAATTAAGGCTCCAAATAATTTATAGTCGCCTGTAATGAATATGTAAGCTCTTTGTTTATAAGTTATAATTATATCAATAAACACTATATTATTTATTGCACCTTATGTTTTTTCCCCTACAAAACGGAGTGAGAAGGAACTATGTAGATAAGAGTGTGATAGGATCACATGATACAAAGTCACTTACTATAAGGAAGGTTAAGAGTGGATGCCAGAAGAAGTATAAAACAATTATGTAAGTATACAAATTTGTTTAAAATTTAATTTTATTTATTTATATAGTACTAACTAATAATTTTTGCATTGAATATTGGTTTTTTTTTTAGTTTTATAATAAGATGCAAGAGTTGTTACAAAAATCAATATCTGAGGGAATGGGGTAAATGTAGAAGCCATTTGTAATAGCGTGCTTGGTACATGTTTCGATTATATTAAAGTTCTTGGGTTTGATCCTAAGCTAAATATTTCATCCATATCAAGATCCACATACATTTAACATCTTTAAGAGGAAAACAAGTCGTTTAAGGTTCTTCTATTACAATGTACTGAAAAAAATTGGCCAAGCATGAAAAATACCTTAAAACATTATTTGGCCCGGATTATCAAAGCAGTGAAGATGAAAGCGAATGATATTAATTACATTTCTTATACCTTTTTCTTTTAATTCCTCTTTTTAGTATAAGTTAAACTTAATATTTTTTTCTTAGATTACAAATCTGAAGAAGATGCAATGGGACTGAGTGATTTGTATTATATCTTGTAAACTAATATCCGTATTTATTATTTTGTATATAAATATTGTCGAAGTTATAATTAAAAAGAAATTAATGATATTTTATTTTTTATATACAACACTTCAAATTATTGAGTTTTTTGTATAATAAATTAACAACAACAAAATATTTCAATATTATATACAATAATATGGATTTAAAATGTAACAAATAATTATAATTAATATTTTATAACATTTCCTTAAAATGTAGATTAAAAATTTGACAATATTTTATAAAATGTAGCTAAAATCATTTGGCTATGTTTTTAGAAACATAGTTAAAACTTTTCAGCTACGTTTTCAAAACGTCGCTAAAAATATTTGGTTATATTTTCAGAAACATAGCTAAAAACATTTAGTTACGTTTCTGAAAATATAGCTAAAAATTCATACCTTTTGGTTACACTTAGTTTTCATAGGTCTGAAAACGTAGCAAAAAACTTTTAAGTACGTTCATGGAAACATAGCTAATATTTTTTACCTACAAAAATTAAGCGTAGCCAAAAGGTATTGGCAACGATTTCTCAAAACGTCGCTAATAGTTTTTTGCTATGAAAATAAAGCGTAGGAAAAATTATTAGCGACTATTAGTAAAAAAATGTCACCTATAGTTTTTAGCTGCAGGAATTTAATGATATTTTCGACGATGAACATAAATCGTTGTTAATGATTATTAGTGATGATTTTAGGACTTTTAGCTAATATTTTTTTGGTAATCAAAGGTCCTTTTTGTTATAGTGATCGTAACCTTCCATTGATCATATATATATTTATTTATTTACATACATATATAACATGTTAGCACTAAATACGGTGAGATTTTCCTGCTTTCTCTTTTTAATTTTTTGTTTTTACGTTCTGTAAGGAATGCTAGCAAAACATGCTTTGAAGTTATTTCAAATTCTATACTACTAGGTATAATCTATATTTTGATCCACAAGTATGCGCACCACTTATTCCTGACAAATGATTACATATGCATTTTGATTATTGTTGGGTTAATTATTGGTGCCAAGGTGGGGGACTCGATGATAGAGGAAATCAGAGAGGTGTTTTGAGTTGAATCGACTTATTGAACACAAGTTGAGTTGAGTTTTGGACAAGTTTTGAAGTTTGATCACTCGAAATTCGATTAAATCTAAATTATGACAATAAAATTACGTCTAATCAAACTTTAAATTAGGCTCAAGTATCTCTCTTAGGAAGTTAGACTGCTCAAATCCATCATTCTATTGGCAGCACTGAATTATTATTGCACGTTATAAGTTGAGAATTAGAAGAGTTAACTTTGAAATTATAAATAAAAGTTTTTAATTTTAATTGCGAGGAAAATGTGCACATAAAAATGATATATAATGTGGAATTGGTGAAATTAAATATTAATAAACAATGCAATAGACAAAAACTTTGACGGAAAGCCTAGAAATTCAGATTCATAACTGACAGCAACAGCAGTTGGATGACCTTACAAGCGAGACGACAAGGTAAACAGAACCTTGTAATGAATGTATAACCAAACTAAATTACATTCAGACAGAAAACATCATAAATTGTTTCAAACACTCTCAAGAAAGCTTAAACCAGAACCCTGTAGCTTTTCCTTTGTAGCTTGATCTAAACTACTAGCCATCTCAAGCGTTAGAAGGTTCTTCCAATCTCCAACTGTACCTTTCCTAAAGAAATCGGGGTTTTTAAAGATGATATCAGAGTTTGTATCCTTGTTGATTACCAAGTTGCTCAAGTTCTCAAAGCTACACAGTTTTATAATTTCTTGAACAACACCTGCATTCTCTTCCTCCATTGAAAAGGGTGTACCCAGAAACTCAGCCAACTTTTTAACTTGAACCAAAGGATCTCGCTGCAACTCCTCGTACATGAGGAATAGTACCTGGTTCGGGGCTTGTAAGTAAGCATTCCAGTAACTTAACACATGATCCCAGAAGGGTCCATAATGCGAGACTCCTCTTTCGAACATCTCGAAAGCATCTTGAAGACAAAGGGATGTTGACAGCTCTCTGGACCTGATCTTGTTCATAAAGTGCCATTTTGAGACAAAAACATCTTTTGGGTTTCGACATAAGTAAATGAATCTACAACTGGAACCCTTCACAGAGTCTGGAAACAAAGTGTAAGGCAGGTGAGTAGAGAAAAGTCGAGGAGAGGGCAGAGAAGTTGGTTCGTTTCGATACAAGTATGACTCTAAGAAGGGTACCAAGTCACGAGGATTGGCAGTAATCAAAGGATGAGTAGCGAACTCGTAGAGTGTTCGATTCAGAGTGGCAAAAACAAGAGCTCTAAGCCAAGTGGTTCCACATTTAGGAGAGGTGGCCAAGATAACGTCAGTAGGATTACAAATGAAGTGGTCTTCAAGTAACAGGAAACTCTTGACACCATGAGGTGGTAACCAAAAGCCTCGACACTGAAATAGGTTTTGAAACCACCAGCCTTTCTCTTTGGGAAGTGTTTGGATTATGTTATTGTATCTTTTGTTGGTCTCCTCTTGGTAACCTTGCTCTTCATTGCTTCCCTCGTTATTCTGAGATGTTAAGGGGGTTGCCATGGAAGGGAATTTTTAGGCAACTTGCTCGTTCCGATTTTCGTTTGAATCCTAAGGTAGATACTAAGCTAGCAAAATCCCAAAGCTATCAAAAGAATGCTCAGGACGGGACACATTGAGTGAAGGAGGGTGAACCATGAACATTGAATGTTGTGTCCATCAATATATAACTAAGAAAAAGTGGATCGTACTGGAGTTGTTTAATGTATCAAAATTAGCTTACTGCCTCTAAGGGTGGTTCAAATTCAAACAATTGGAAGACACATTAAAAATCTTCAAGAGGGCCTAGAATTTAAATTTATATACTTTTTAGGATTTTTAAAATATTAAAATTTCTTAGATTCTAAAAATTTGTCTTAAATGAATACGTTGTCCTTTGATCTTGAATTATTAACTCATTAAATAATTTATTTAAAATACATAATTTACAAAATATCATTAGAATTAAAAATTTACCTTATGAGCAATAAAAAATAACAATTATTGATTTCTCGTACCAAAAGAAGAAAAATTAACTAATTAATTGATAGTATCAAAAATTTAAGGCCACAATTTAAAAAATGTTATTAATCTGTTTCAAATTATTATGGTATTAATCATGTATGATTTAATTAATTAAATGGTGAAATTGTTTATAAAGATGGTAGATGAATGTTAAATTTTGGAGTTTGGTTTCTGTAGTAAGTAACAAGTTTGTCAAACGTATCTACTTTACAACGAATAGAGATTTCACATATCTAAGAATCAAAATAATTATATGTCATAATAATTTTATGTTATTGTTGTAACTAGATAATAGTTTTATGCTATTTTCGTATTCAAATTTGCTTTACAAACTTTCGGCCTACCAAAGTCTTTTCTTCCTTTAATGATTAATGGCACTCTCTAACTTTCCAAAAAATATTTCAGCAATTATGATGAAAACGACGATGCCAAACCTAACATATATTCACCCAATGAATTCTTCTGTCAGAAGCCACAGAACAAAAGAACATCCACTTAGAACAATAGTCATGAGAACGTGAAGCACGATGCTTGAGAATTTTAAAGAAGATAATGATAAACCTTAAGAAGTTTTTTTTAATTGTTGATTCAGTTCCATTTCCATCTTTATTCTAATATTAAATTATAAAATAACTAACGAAGATATCAATATTAATGCGTGCATAATTTAATAAGGTTCAAAACAATACAAATTTTAAGAAGAAAAATCTCAAATTCAATTATTTTAGAAAAGATAAATTATAGTTGATTTCAACAAATTTTATATTTTTGTTCTCCAAAAGCTTAATGTTTCTATTTGTCGCTGAAAAGTTTTCTGATGTGGCATAATTGAATTGTCCTCTTTTACTGAAAATTTGTTTAACAAGGCACTAGAATTAATTTATTATCATAAAATATTATCCCAAACTTATGTATAATGAGGAAATTTTTGTTTTAAAATAAAATAACCAACTAAACATACTTAATGGAGGTTAATATGTAATATAGCTATAGTATAAAAATTGTTGAACTAAGAGATGTTATAATGTATATTTTAATGATAATAAAATATAATTACTTCTAACGATTTTTTATTTGATGTCTTAAAAGAAAACAATATGAAATAAAGTCAAGAAACAATATGTGAAGACCGAATTATGCATTCAAATCAAGAAGAAGATCAAGATTAAAGCAAATAAATCTACAAATTTACTTATAATTTTTCTTGTATCTTTTATTTGTTGATTTTAATGCTTTAGTGGCCCTTCATACATAAGCTAATCATGTTTTGAACTTAATACATAAATATTTTCATTTACAAGATAAATTAAAGTTTTGATTTTAAAGAAAATCCTCTTAAATCTTTAAAACACTCTTTGAGGAAGTTTTGAAATATTTTTTATCAAGTTTTAGTCAAAGAAATGTGATTTAATCTTTAAAAGAACTTGAAAAGTCTTTAGAAACATATATTCAAATATATTAATCAGCTAATGTATAGATGTTGTCGACCAACATATTATTTCTAACATTAGAAATGATACGTTATTACTAATCCCATTGTTGTTGTTAGGAAATATCTATATTAGGGAAAGTGATATCTATATTAGGGAGAGTATGATCTCCCTCTTTAGTGTGTGATTTCCTATTTATTACTAAGATTATCTTTCCCTATGTAATTACTTCTATATAAATGATACAGTCTTGAGTATCGATCAAGCCCTCTGTTTTTTCACTCTGTTCTTCACATGGTATCAGAGCCACATTTCCAAACCTTAGAACTTCTTTACCATAAACCCTAACACCTTCCAATCTATCCAAAACACTTACCTCTACTTACTAAAACCAAAAACCAAATACACAGAAGCAATCAGGGGGTACTAGAGTACCGGTTGTGTTGCCAGAAAACCACCCATGTGCCGGCGCGTGAGCTTCACGTGCCGACGTCCGGTAACTATCGACGACTGCAGTTAGATTGGTCAATTCGCCACTTTGTCCTTAATGGAGTTCTGGCTTTACTTTGTGTCAAAACTAACCAGAACATAAGTATTTTTTGATAACAGTAAAATTTTATGTATTTCGGAACATCGTCAACAATGTTTTAGTGTCCGTTTAGCCAAGAAATCCATCTAGTATAACTGCGAGATGTCAAATTCCAGTAGCAAGTCATAGACTGGTCTTCCAACAATGAGTTCCTCAACTTTGCGAATCACCAAGCAATGTTTGAACGGTAATAACTATCCTTTTTGGTCTAAGAATGTCGAACTATTCTTTCCAGGTTAGAGAAAGTTGTCCCATCTTACATCTAATCCCCCAATTGATCAGAAAATACTAGAAAGTTAGCAAGGTGATGATGCACAATTACTACATGTTCTTTTTGTTTCTATGGAACCTGAAATTTCAATTATATTCTCTTATGCTAGCACTTGTAAGCAAGCTTGGGATTGTGTTAAGCTTCTTTACTCCAGTAATATGCTTCACATGTATGATATTTCTGTTGAATTATTTTAGTCCAAATAGGAAGGAAGTTTCATTGAATACTTTAGGAAAGTGAAACATGCTTTTGAGGAGTTGAATTCTCTACTACCGATCACATCTGATATTAAGGAGATGCAAATTCAAAGAGAGCATTTGGTAACTATAACGTTTTTTACTGGATTGAAACCTGAGTTTGAGCCTGTGCGAGCACAAATCTTAGGAGCAATACACTTTCCATCCTTGGTTGAAGTATATTCTAGACTCTCTTGCTCTATGAATAAGGCAAATCCACCAGAGAATAACTCTGATAGGTCAGCTCTTGCATCACAATCTGATTCACAAGTTAAAGGAAGCCATGGGGGAAGTCGAGAAGGAGGGTGTGGTGGCTATTGTGATCGTGGCTACTGAGGAGGATGTGGCAGAACCTTACGACTTCATTGCACACATTGTGATAGAGGCGGACATGATGAAAAGTCTTGTTGGGATAAATATCCCTATTTTCGAGCAGCTTATATTGCATCTCTTAAAGAACATTCTTCGGCTACAACTTCATAATCGTCTATTACTTTATCTCAAGATAAGTATAACTCTACATTATTTGTTCCAAACTTTCCTTTCAATCTTATGTCTGTGAGCAAATTGACTAAATAACAAAGTTGTTCTGTATGTTTCTACCATGATAATGTCATTATCTAAGATTTGAAGACCAGGATGACGATTGGAGAAGTGCGTGAATCAAATGGAATGTACTATTTTGACAAGTTGCAATCATCTATCACCTGCCCAGTGTTAGTCTCTCCTATTAATATCCATAGTCGATTGGGTCATCCATCTTTGGAAAATCTCAAGAAAGTAGTGCCAGGGTTAGATTATGTTTCCAATTTAAATTGTGAGTCGTGTCAGTTATGAAAAATTCATCGTACTTCGTTTTTTCCTTAAGTCAATAAAAGAGTTAAAAATACCCTTCATGCTAATCCATATAGATATTTAGGATCCGAGTCGTGTCAAGTCTAAGTTAGGATTTTGGCATTTTGTAATTTTTGTTGATGATTTCTCTCGAACAACTTGGTTTTCTCTAATGCGAGATCATTCTGAACTATTATCTATTTTTTGTTCTTTTTATGCTGAAATTCAAAATCAATTTAATGCTAAAGAATATTTCTCTAGCTCATTCTCCAACTACTTGAAACAACAAGGTATTCATCATCAATCTTCCTATCCACACACTCCTCAACAAAATGGGGTAGCTAAGAGAAAAATCTAACATATTATTGAAACAACTCGTACCTTTTTAATCTACGTGAATGTACCCAAAAGTTTATGAGGAGATGTTATGCTTACTGTATGTTGTCTTATCAATCAAATTCCATCTTTTGTGTTAACAGGTAACACTCCATTATCAATTCTCTTTCCCTTTCAAGATCCTTTTTCTATTGCTCCTCAAGTATTCGGATGTGTTTGTTTTACTCTCCAGCGTCAGACCAAAAGTTATAAAGTGCATCTTTCTCAGGTACTCTCGTTTGCAAAAAGGGTATAAATGTTTTAGCCCCTCATTGAATCATTTTTTATGTCTGTTGATGTTACATTCTTTGAAGACACAACGTACTTTTCTAATACTCAGTCTGTCTCTACTGACACTGATGTGTGTTTACCAATTCCTTTTGTTTCTTTCCAAGCAACTCCCAATTATGTTGCTCCTGACACTAATCCTACTCATTTGGAATGTCTCTCTCATCCTAATTTGCAGGTTTATACTCAATGCACTCATCATGTAGTACGACCAGACAATTCACGCTCATCTCCATCTTCAATTCCATCATATGATGATCTTGATTGGCCCATTGCTCTCCGTAAAGGAAGAAGGTCTTGTACATCTTACCCTATCTCAAACTTTGTTTCTTATAACTCATTATCACTGTCATATGCAGTTTTTGTATCCACTTTGTCATATACCTAAGTCTGTTTCAGAAGCTTTGGATCATCCTAGATGGAAACATGCTATAGAAGAAGAGATGTTGGCTTTCCAAGCTAATGCTACATGGGACTTAGTTCCTCTTCCACATGGTCAGACAATTGTGGGTTGTCATTGGGTGTTTAGTGTTAAGGTCAATTCTGATGGCACGATTAATCGTTTAAAAGCTCGTTTGGTAACTAAGGGTTATACACAGGTGTATGGTATGGATTATACTGAAACCTTTTCTCCTGTCACCAAATTGACATCTATACATGTTTTCATTGCATTAGCAGCCATCCATGACTAGCCTCTTCATTAACTCGATGTAAAAAATGCCTTTCTTTATGGTGATCTTCAAGAGACTATTTTTATAGAGCAACCACCAGGTTTTTTACTCAGGGGGAGACTAATCTAGTGTGTCGTCTTAACAAATCTTTGCATGGTCTAAAAAAGTCATCGAGAGCTTGGTTTGGGTGCTTTAGTATAGTTGTAATGGAGTTTAGTCTACATCGATGTGGTGTGGATCTCTTTGTGTTCTATCGTCACTCCGAGGCTGGTAAAATTCTTTTGATCGTGTATATTGATGATATTGTTATTACTGGAGATGATAAAGCAGGAACTCATTCTTTAAATTCATTCCTATAGACTAAATTTCAAACAAAGGATCTTGGTTTATTAAAATATTTTCTAGGTATTGAGGTAGCAAGGTTAAAAATGGGGATTTGTCTATCTCAAAGGAAGTACATTCCTGATCTTCTAGAATAACCAGGTTTGTTGGGAACAAAGCCAATTGATAGCCCTATAGAACCAAATGTAAAACTTAATGATGATAAAGGAGAGCAGTTGGAAGATCCAGGCGAGTACCGAGGTACGATCGCAACTCTCCCTTCTTCCCTCACCCGAAACATCTGTTCTTACAAATCCCATAACTTCTTACACATACCTCCAAAATTTACAAATTTGGTATCACTGAAAGGATAACAAAAAGACCTACTGGTTTTCATGAAGTACTCAAAACCAAAATTCTCCTTTATAGGGGTCAAAATTTACTGCAAAGAGGTCTGTCCTATCAACCATACCCCAAAACAATAACGCAACTTTTAGACCTTATAACTTCCTATTTTGTTACTCAAAAATTCCATGCTTTATAGTAATGGAAAGATCGGAACAAGCTCTACACTTATCATGAAGCACTCAAAAGCAAATTCTACCTAAAACTAGGTCAAAATCATAATCAAAATTTCTACCCTGTTTCATTAACACCTAAACCATATCCAAACTTCAAAACTTTATAACTTTCACTTCTTACATCCAAAAATTGCATGTTATACATCATTGAAAAGCTATAACAGTCCTGTACAACTTCATTTAGGAAACTTACTCTAATTCGGACCAAAAAATTCAAAATTGGCCTCAGAACCCAGAAATCACAAAACTTACACTTATGAATATCTGCACACACAAAACACCTAAATCTTCAAAATACATCCGAATTTCAACAATTCATATCTTTC
>JANQBM010000222.1:39116601-39139156 GCA_025594535.1 Erythroxylum domingense
ATGTACAATCATTTATATGTGCAAAATTCACTATTCATGTGCATATATGAATGCATGAACATAGCAATAAAATTTTAATCTCTTCTAACCCATTCCAATTTACCAAATTACCCTTCCCATAGGTGAGGGGATGTTACAATTAATCAAATCTAATTTGATTTTTTAAAAAACTAGGATTTATCACTACAATATGAATAATTCAAATTTAAATGAAGTTTGATCAGATTTCAATTTGACAAGATTAGGGTTTTAATTTTAATTTCAATTTTTAAGATCAATATCAATCAAACAATTTAATCAAATTATAGTATTAAAGTCGACTCTAATGCTAATTGAAAAATTAGGTCGAAATTTGATCTCAAATGCAGCGAAATAATTACAAAATATTTTCGTATTTAATTTTTCGAAATCAAGATCACTTAAAATTCTATAAAATGATTAACACCTAAATCATAATAAAGCAAGAATCATACTTCATACATTATTCTGAAATTTGATCATATTCTTATAACATCTCTCGAACTTTTTTTAAAATTGTCCATCTCGACTATAGTATGTACATAAGTATCTAGCATTTAACAGTACCTGTATAACAAGTTGAGATAACAAAATAAGACCTGATCGGTTGAGCATGCCACTTGTGGTCAATCTTTCCAAGTAAGACCTGAGGTCTAAATTTTTCTTGGCCAGCATTTAAAGTTGCACAAAAACTTGCCCTTACAAATATAAGTTCATCTAATCTACTTGGCAACCATCCATCTGTCCGACCTTATCCAGCTATCTCCATACAAAGCCTCTCCCTACTACCAATCACTAAACTGAGAAAGATTTCCATACACGGGTTTGTTCATCATTCTTTGTCCTGAAAGTAGAAGTTTTTTCATACCACAGCAAAGTAAGTAGGCGCCTTTCTACAAGGATTTGTAATCTTAAAAGTTCAGTTCTTTGATTGTTCCAGGTTCGGGGCTACACACAAAAATGGCAACAGCCTCAGCAACACTCACCCCAGCAACATTTGCTGCTGCCACGCTCACCTGTCCTAGGAGGAAGAACATGAACGTAAGGTACGTAACAGGAGTGAATTCATTTGACGGGCTAAAAGCTCACAACAGAGTTATCTCATTAGGCCTACCAGTGAGCACTGAGCAGTCATTTGCAAAAGTTGTGAGCTCATTGAGAGCTCCATCAAAAGACAATGGCAGAAGTGGTGGTGCATTCTCTTCAACCTGCAGTGCTGTTGCTGAGATTTTCAGGATTGCTGCAATTATGAATGGTCTGGTTCTTGTTGGAGTTGCTGTTGGGTTTGTTCTTCTCCGCATTGAAGCGTCATTGGAGGAGGCAGACTGAGAATTCTTCAGCTGTTGAATTGGTTTCGTAATCCTTGTTATCTTTAGCTCTGATATTTAATTTGTTTGGAGATCAATTGGTCTGGATATTCCATTTGGAAACTGTGTCAAGAGATAAAGATGTGAATGTTAACTTGCTTGTCTGAAAGCACAAAAGTTGGTCAAAGATGCTTTCTTTATGACATTGGAACTCGTTTTAACCGGTCAACAAAAATTGGGCCACTTGCTGTTTCTGATGCACAATTAGTACTATTAATACAAAGGCTAGAGAAAATTTAGGAATTTCTGAATCCTTGCAATAGGATTCTTGTGACAGGTTATCCTTCTCTTTCGGAAATCAGTAAAATTTTGGCAATCCTGGAAGTATGTTACATGAAACCATCCGTTGAAAAGCTCCAACTTGTTTTGTCAAATTTAAGTGACTTCACAAATACTTTACAGCAGGAAATCAAGTTCCAACGCCACAATTTTAGCCTTTTTAAATCACATTTCCTGTTTTTCTGATCATGAAAGCTGAAATCTATAGATACATTGTTGGATCTAAAGCACTGTTATGTGCTTTCGTTTATAAGATGATTCTCCAACCGGTAGCAGGGGCAAAGTAATATGAAGGGAGATCTAGTTATGAAAACTTGCTAATAGAAATTAGTGCCTGTCCAGTAAAAGGTGTTGCTATTGTCATAACGAGTGTGCTTGCAGGAAGAACATCTGTAGCATTTAGTCTTAACCATCCAAATTCTCAGCCTGAAAGTTTCAACAAGCCTTTGATTTAATTTAATGTTTTTCCTCGGGATCACGGATTCTGTGGACTGTCTGGATGCTCTTGTTAGCATGAGTAAGAGTAACACAAGAAGAAATGGATGTTGTCCTTGGGCTGATACTACCTTCCATAGTCTATTTGTGTTACGCTCAGGAAAAGGGAAGCTAAAGCAGATTTGCAACTGGGATTGATTAGCAAGCTTGACAAAATACCTTTGTATTTCAGTCATTGCTTGGCTTTTTACTACGCTAAATTTTGTGTCGTGTTAATATCAATGGTCAGCCAACATAATGAACAAATAACTTTGCTGCAGAAAAAATGGCGTCTGATTTTATAGTTATATGTTGTTGTCTGAAGCTACGACTTCATTCTCACTAGCCTGAAGAGGGCTTATTATTATAACATTCCATAAATCATAGGATATGAGGGTCATATCCCACTTGGATGGATTTTAAGATTTAGAAGTTCCGTGGCGTAGGCAATCCCCTTTTGGATACCAGTCGTTTTTTCAGATACGACATGTCTTTAAGCTGTCAATGGCAACTGAGACATCCGTGCTCCTATTGCGAAGTTGCTCATACTCGGTTGACTGGCCTCTTGACACACAGTTTCGAGCTAATTTGAGGCAAATGCACCCTGTGCAGAGCAAGATTCCAAAAAGTATCCAACTGAATTGCAAGTTTGCTAATGCTCTGGCCCTCATATCTGCATCAATTGATTTACAAGCCACAGCTCCTTGCATGTGACCCAAACTGGTCTCGTCCAACTGCATAAAACAACCCTCGGGAACAAATCCAGGATGCCATAGCATAAGCGCCATGTTCATAAACCAACATCCTTGGAATATAACTGAAACTGAAAGAACGAGAGCTGCAGGGAAATTGGCTGGAAAGCTAGCAGCAGCTGAAACTGCCACTACAGAGACAAACACAATGATTTGCAATAGCCAGTGATAATGGCCTTCAAGTCCAACATGGTCAGTTGAGTGAAAATGTAGCAGAAAAAGCTCTTGCCCAAAAACAGAAGCTGCAAGGATTCCAGTGACCCCGGAAAGGATGCTTGATGTTTGAGATACCTCTGCACAAAGAGTAAAACCTGCAAATATAGCCAGGTGAAGGAACATGGTAGCATGTTCCAAGTTAACAAGCTTGAAACTTAAATGGAGGACAGGGAACTCCAAAATTTGGGCCACAATAGCTAAGATTGAGCAAGAGAGAATTAAGATGAGTTCCAAGTGCTTGAGTCTGGAAAGAGGGCCATAAAATGGATACCAAAACTTGACTGTAAAGTTAGCAGAGCCTTTGAAGCAGTACGCTCTGATGGTATTCGTGGTATGCCATAAACCCAGAAGGGTCAAGGCCAAGCCAGGTATGATGTGCCCCAAAAACGTTCCCATAAGATTAACTTTTTTAATCAGTATCTCAATTTTCAGACCCAACAAAAGCTTTAAATACCTAAACCAAATGTAGACACTAAATTATTGCAATCTATTCGAAGGTTTAGTGCATGGTGCGTGTGTCTCCACAAAGAAACAAGATAAAAGACGTTGCATGCAAAAACACGACACCACAGATAAGGCATGGTTCCCCGGTAAAATATAAAGAAGAGAGATGAAGTCGCTTCCACATCATAAAAACCAATTAACGTTAAAGAAAAAACAACTTGCTGACTCGACTACCATGTTCTGATACAAATGTGGACGATGTAAAAGTTGGGACATTTACTCAATGTGTACGGTACAAAAATTATGGTTTTTTTCTAGTGAACCAAAAACTTTAACGTATGTAAAGGTGCAAAAGGAAATGACCCTTGGAGGCTGTCAAAGACCAATCTGAAAATGGTGGAGATTGACTCGTCTCCAATGCGATGAGTGGCAATGTATGAAATTTCCTACCTATCGACGAAGCTTGGATTCTTTACAAATCATCTTTTTTCAATGCAATAGTCACTACTCGTGTGCATAGACTGAAGTATCATTCCATGGAATATTACCTTAGCAGTGTGCAAGGAACATATTGATGGTGATATTCTGTTTTCGAAGTGTCCCAACTTTTCCATAAAATAAAAGGATTAAGAAGATGGTACAGGATAACTTTAGAATACTGTTCAATGGGCCTTGACAAGCTCCAAATGGTTGCTTCTTTCAAAACATTACTCAGCTTCCGATTGTTACAAGACAACAACGATAGAGATTGGAGGTTTCCCCGCTAAGCCAGGCCTGTCATGTTATAGAACAGAGATAAAGAGACCATTAATTCTATGTTTTGCAATCCAAATTTTATATCGTCGAAAACATATTTAAATTTTGCTGTCAAACAAATTGAGCCCTGAAACAACAATCACGTAAAGATTTTAGGCATGTCTCTATGAAGAGAGATTTTTTACATGTCTCTATGAAGAGAATTGATTGTTCTCTATAATTCAGGCAACAACTCGTCAAGAATGGAAGCAATGAATGTGTATCGAAGATTGACATCATTAAAATTATTGAGCATATAATATTTTTCATACATTCTTCGGAAATATTTCTGTAGATATTTTCAATTCATAGAGCAACACTTCATTTCAAAGTATTTATGTTGGCTTTGTTAATCAATGAGTTGACAATCATCAATGGACTCTTTATGGATCCTATCTAATAAGGAACTGGCTTCTATCAATTGTAAGACTTACATGCGCCTGAATTCACCAAGGCTTTCGAACAATTCTCTTAAAGTTCTTGTCATTCTAAAGACAAATTCTATTAAGATGTCTTTAAGAGATATATTTGCCCTTGTCATTTGAAGATCAATCAAGGCATTGAATTCATATAGTCAGTCTCTCTATTTTGTTGGTGAAACATGATCGAAAGTGAACCATGGACCTGAAGTAGGTTTATAGACAAGAGTTATCTGTAGTCTAACCGGTTCAGCCATTGATTCAGCATCATCAATCTCAGGTTCAACTTTTATGTGGGAAAATTGTGGAATGACCATCATCATTTATGATATCTGAGTGAGATTAGCAAGTTGTTATGAGCTTTTGGAGTTTTCTGTAAAAGAATCATAATCTTAGCTATCATAATTGTCTGGTACTAATTGAAAGGTAGCGATGAATTATTGGTTGGGCATAGGATATTCTGGTGTATCAGAGGAAGGTCTTTCTTGTGGTGGAGAAGGTGGTGGTGTTTATGGAAGTTTAGAACTTGACAGAATATCTTTTGCTGGCAGGTTTGGCTTGGAAGGTTTTGATGGTTTTAAAAGGGTTTGTCTAAACAACAGATAAGAAATCTTGAAAACCTTTCCATAGTCAATAGCATCAGGATAGGATGAGGTGTTATAGGTAGGTCATATGGCTAGAAATGTTGAGGGATATGGATCATACATAGCTATGAAATGTTCTTTAGCCATATCTGACTTAATGCTCTTAAGCTCTTCCTGAACCTTTTGAAGTTCTCTTTCCTTTCTAAATAACTCTGGGCCACAATAATGTTGGTCAATGTATTTTCTCATATTTGAATCAAGTTGGGCAGCTTGATTGAGTAGTCGTTGATGTAACTGTCTCACTTGAAAAGATATAGCATCAACTTTTTAATTTAGGTCTTGTGTCTGTTGAGACAGAACATCAAGCTTTGAATCGATTATTTGAAGAATATTGTTTTATGCTATAACATTTTGTATTAACTAGTTGAGCACTTCTTTTGCTGGAGAGATAGGGACATGATTGCCATGTGGACTGATACCTGTAGATCTAAAGTATGATCTGACAGATATTTCAGTGGTTTTATTAGTTTGGATCTCCAAAGGTGAAAAATCTTCCTTATATGATCTCCTCATCATACAAGGTACTGGTTTGAGGTTCCCCTTAGAAATTGAGGGCACAGAGCATCTTGGTTGGATCAAATTATTTTTTCCAACTTCTCTTAGTAGTTCAGAGTGATTCTTTGGTCTAGGTTTAGGATTCTTAAGATCAATCCAAGGCCTTGAGTCATCGTCATCATCATACCTAAGTTGGATCCTCTTTGATGGTTGGCATGAAGATTTTGTCTTTCTGTTGGGCTCTTTTCTTATTTGAGGAACATAAAAGATATTACGTAACAAATAAAAAGGTATTTTATTAGAATTTATATTATCAAATAAAGCAAACTTTCTTGATCAAACAACAATAATTTGAAATTTTAAATAATATAACATTACAATTACGAACTATAACAACAATGTTAAATGAATATATAATAATAGTTTGAATTTTTAAAAAGTAATGAATTGCTTTTTTTAAAACAACAATATCTAACAACAAAAGCAATAATTATCCTTTTATTAGCAATGACTTGTTAATATAACAATTGCAAACCCTTGTTATTGAGTAAGAAATAAATTTTACTTGTAAAAGAAAAAACTTTAATGAAAAATATTGCAATACTAAAATTTTCAAAGACAACAAATACTTTGTTTTAGAACAAGAAATTTTTCATCAAAATGAAACAATAAAATTATGGTATAAAGGCAATTTTCATTTATTAAGCTACAAATCTATATTTGTAAAAAGCAATAGAATCATATTAAAAGGCAAAAATAAATAATCACGAACAACCAATTATCTGAAACTATCATAATATTCATTAATACAACAATATATAGTATTAAAAGTAGTCATATTATATTCATTAATACAACAATATATAGTATTAAAAATAGTCATACATACATTAATGCATTCCTTAAAATATATACTATCAAATATCAATGGTCAAACAATTGTATTTATATATGCTATCATATAGTTCGTATAGACTTACGAAATTCAAGCTTTAACATCTTAAAAATACAATAGCCAAAAATCATACCTAAATAAACACTTATATTATATTTCTCTAGTCCATATGGAATAGAAATGCATCAACCAAAATACAAGACAAAACAAATACATATGGACAATCCAAAATCCTTCACAAAGTCCCTCCTTATCCATTCCTAATCATCACTTTCTTAAAAAGAACAAGTAAATTAGAATTATTCTAAAATAACTCTGCTCTTAACCATGTTGATATATCTAAAAATAAAATATCAACTACTTTATTGTGGCCTCTATTTAATCAAGACAAGTAAAACTAATAATATAACGATACAATTCTTTTTATGAATCTACATTTAGTGCACCATATTTGAAAATAGAAAAATAAGTAAAAATAATTTGTAATTAATGTTAATGAAAAAGATAACAAAATGGCGTGTAATAAGAATAGGAGTGAATTAAGGAACTTTTCAAATGATTTTCTTCACGTTGATATGTAAGATTTGGAGAAATAGAATATTTCCTTCTTGATTGACTAATTGTAATCAATTTATAAAGCATGTTTATATTACTGGTGTTCGCTTATCAAGCCAAAATTGAATGAGAGAACATTTGTTACATCATTTCGTCCATATCTGCTTTATCTTGTTTTAGTTGCCTTTTTTATTTCCAAGCATTTAGCTTTATCTTATTCTAATTCCTTTCTCATTCTCTCTTTTTCAACTTCTACTTTCTAATTCATCTCTTCCCCCAATGCAATCTTAATGGACTGCAGATACTCATTAAGAACTTTATAAAAGGCCTCACTTGCCATATTATTTTCCTTTATGCTATATGATTTCACACCTCTTCTAACTAGTTTATTACATCCAGTCCTTATCACTCATTTATTAGCGACAACTTCATCAAGCTTTCGACTATCATTTTCTTATTCACTTCTTCAATACAATAGCAAATCATCATCCAAATGATCTCTTCTTATCCCTTGTTGATAATACAAATCATTCTATTATAAACCCTTATCATTCTATTGTAATACTCATAAATATGATAAGTACACAACTCCTTATCTTAGTATTAGTACAAACTTATAAATAGAGATGTAATTACTCTTATAAAATACAACATAAACAAATACAAAACTCATTTGTTATATCATTCTCTTCTTCTGTAATACCTTTCTCTACAGAGTGTGACTGCAAGTTTATGGGAAATATAACATAATAACAACATTTATAATTCAAATAGAAAATAAATAAACTTGTAGTCATAATAATGATGCACCACATATAAATATAAAGAAACCTACTATCATTCTAGTTATACTAGAAACAACTTATATTGATAACAAGAACAGAGTAATAACAGAAAAACAAATGACATGAAATCTAGGTGATATGCGTGGCATAACGATATAAGAAGATCATAAGCATGGGTAATAAACAACAAAATTGGGCATCTAAATGAAAGTAGCAACAACATAGAAAAATTGTTACAAGATAAAATATTATTCACAATTTTCTTTTTTATAGCTTTGGTAGATTGCTTGTACACTTTTCTGAGCTTTCTTTTGTAAGTTACAAGATACTTCTCATCATTAGAATGTGGAGTTTTATCCTCTTTTTCATTTTATTATCCATGGAAACAATTGTTAATTAGAATTTTGAAATAGTTTGGAAAATCTAAGTAGTTTTTTGATAGATTATAACTCAATGAAGAACTTACCAATTTAGCTTAAATGCTTGCAAAACTCTTAGGTCTTGTTTGGTAACCAATAATAAGGGAATCAGAATAAAAAAATGAGAATGAGACTGAAAAGTGGAAATCAGAATAGGAATAGAATTACTGATTATGTGTGTTTGATATATAACCACTAGAAATGAGATTATTGAAGTTAATAGTTATACCAGTATTTGGTATCAAATATTTAGAATGATAATGGCAATTTTTTACTTATATTTGATTATTATATGATTGATTTCGTAAATAATTAATTAAACTATTTTATATTATTATTAATAAATTTTTTATATTTAATAAATAAAT
The DNA here is from genome assembly GCA_025594535.1 of Erythroxylum domingense. Lineage (NCBI taxonomy): Eukaryota > Viridiplantae > Streptophyta > Magnoliopsida > Malpighiales > Erythroxylaceae > Erythroxylum > Erythroxylum domingense. Next base: position 39,125,527 of record JANQBM010000222.1, read on the forward strand.
AATCAATATTATTTTTAATGATTTAATAAATTATTAAAATTTAAATAATTTTGTATGATTTTTCTTATAAGAATAAAATTTTAAAAAATTGTAATGAACTTATTTTATGATATAAAATCATAAAATAAAATAAAATAATTATTAAATAATTTAAATAAGGCAACCGAAGTGGAAAAGTGAATAGCGCGCGAGTTTCAATTGAGATGAAACATAAGGAAAAAGAAGGGAAAAAAGAGTTTTGGTTACTCACGTTTATTTGTTATTCTTGATATCTGATTCCTGATTATGCCCGCATCTACCTTGGAAATAAAAATTCAAGATTATTTAAAATTCATTCCAGATATATCAATCTTTATCTTATCCATTACTAACAACCAAACAAGCAAAAATTAAGGAATGTAAGTTGCATTCCCATTCCCATGTCTTCATTCCTAGTTACGAAACGTATCCTTAGGACTAGCTATATGTATTTCAATTCATTGTTTTATATTTTGAATATTTGTTCCAATAATTTGCAACATTTTGAAACATTATATTAGTTAGATATTATGAACCTAATTTGTAAAAAGGTACTAATACATCTTGGTGGCTCCAATAAGCAATAAGTTCCTCATAGACTTTTTTACCTATGAGGGACAATCATCTATTCTTTTTGCATATGTTGTATACTATTTGAAATACTCTCACTTTATCCTACACTTGTAACTTCTCCATGCATCCCCAATAGTCTTCAAAGTCTGTTATTTACCTTTTAAGGGCGGAATATATCTCTTCTGCAATGCAATCAATGTTCATTTAAATTTTATAAATCAAATTGAAAAGAGTATTAACAAAATGTTTTTATACATTAACATATTTCTATATAGGTTCTTTAAGAATTTTCATTAATTAAAATGATTTATTCATGCGAGATTTTGTTTACAAGCCATAGTACCTAAAAAAAGTGTGAATTTAGTTAACATCTTCTCATCAGGACCAATTACTTGATTAAGAGCATTGAAAAAAATTAGTTTGCATTATTCTATAAATCTTTTGTGATGAGCAAAGTTGGACCTCTCCCTTTTTCTCCATAAATTATATATTCAAATAAGTTATTAATGTCAATATACAATAGAGAAATCATTTAAATAATAGTATAATACATGATTACCTTCATATTGAGCAGTAGCAATTTCTATCATATCCATGCCTATATCATTTCTATTTTCTTGTACGACATTCATTTTTAGAAGAATATTAAAACCTTGGCCTTTTGTTACATTTTCATGTGTTTCTAATTGTTTTTCCATAATTTTAATTAGTAGTTCTTGTTCTTTTAAAAGAGAAGGCTTTATTTGAACAGTCATTTCCCTTCTAAGACTTTTAAAAGTTTGTGATAATTCAATAATTTATATATGATTTTAGGATGAATTGAAACTAATTTGACTTATTTTTATGTGAATTTTGAGTTGTATTTGGTTAATTCTCCCACATTTCAACTTTATTGCTTAATAGGTGCAAATGGATAGATTTGGGGCAAGAGGCATAACTTTCGTTGTGAATATCAGATTAAGGTCATTTAAGTATGCTTCCAAAGAAGACTCTGAATTCTACAACTTTCATGCAGATTTAAGGAGAGATTATGCTATCTAAATGGTCAAAATTGCATGTTTCTATAGATATCCAGTGTATGTCCGCCTAGCGACATGATATCCCTCCAAAAGGACATGAGTGGAGATGGAAAGCTGAAAAACCTAAGAAGGTCCACCCAGTAGATATGAAGTCCGCCTAATGGACATTTACTGTCCATTTGGACTGAAATTCGCTCCAAAATACAGCATATGTCCTCCTAATGGACATACGGTCTGCCTAACAGACATAGAAGGCAATTTTGCGACTTTTCTTTCCCAATTTGACTCAAATTAAGCTTCTTGGATCCCAAGGCACTATAAATACTTATTTTTAAGGCCTATAAAAGGGAGCCACCTATCTTAACCTAGGGGAGGACCCAAATAGGCACCCAATGAAGTTAAGAGGAAGATCAAGAAGGATTCAATCAAACATTAGAAGCAATTTTGTTTTGATTTCTTTCAATCTTTTCTCTAGTCTTTCTTGGATGTGGATTATCTTTATTTGTATGGATTCTTTTATCATATTCTTGAACTAAATCCCAATTAGGGTTAGGGATGTAGTCTACTTTGGGGGATTGATTTATATTTTATGGATTGATTGGTTTTGAATGAAAGTTTTTTGGTTATATTTATCTTTCTTGAACTTAATTGTTGTTTCTATACCTGATCACCATATATTCAATCTTAGGAATTATATGATGAACTGAGAGGTGAAGTATAATTTGTGCACTAGGAAGATAAACACATTAGATTTAGAGATAGAGATATCTGGAATTAGTGTGATAATTTATAATTGCTTGTTCTTAATGAATTTGACTAGTTAGGTTTAACATTGAGAGATGGTAATTAACTAGTTAGGTATTTTTATATATCTTGAGAGAGAATATAAGTAAATTTATGTAATTGTTATTATAGCCTATCACTTAATCAAATCTATAATTTATTAATCAATCTCTTAAATTGGTGAACCCCAAAGCCTTAAGTCTAAATCATAAGATTTCCCTCGCTCCTTTGTTTATAGTCTTTACAATTTATTGTCTGCTCTAATCCAATCATCTTTTAAGTTTCTTGTTATTTTAGTTCAAGTAATTAGGATTAATTCAGTAGTGAGTAGCTTAGTCCTTGTGGGAGACAACTTTGGAATACTTGATTTGTAGGTGTTAGGAACGATTTTGTGCACTTGTAGATTTTGTCGTTCAAGTTTTTGGCGTCATTGCCAATGACTAATTTATATTTGCTACTATTAATTCTAGTTATTTTTAATTACCTTAAATTTTCTTCCATTAATTACTTTTAAACCCTTTTCTCTTTGATTTATTTCAGGAGCTGCATGAACTTAAGACATTCAAGAAATTTGAACAACGATTAGCTAATTGAGTTAAACCTTGAAATTAAACACACTTGTAGAAGGAAAAACGCTCAAAGAAGAAGAGAGATAGCCAATAATAATCAAAATCCAATTCTACTTGGGGAACAAGATATGGGGAATGATCAATTCAACGAAGGAAATCAGGCTGAAACTTGGAGACAAAATAATAATAAACCAGTGGCTGCTAATCCTGCTGTAAGGATAATTAAAGATTATCAGATGTCATTTATTACTGGCAACCTTTCTTGCATTCGATTGAGTGCGCAGCAAGGAATTATAAGCTGAAGCAGATCCATCTATCTATGTTGCCATAATTTAATAGAATGTAGAGTGAAGATGCTCTAACCTTTATGAGAGATTTCTATGTTACAGTTCAGACTCTTCCACTATATGGATTGTCTGAAGATGAGTTAAGGCTGAGGTGTTTTCCTTATTGCATGAAGGGATTAGCAAGAAACTAGTTGTTGAGCTTGGAGGTAGATTCCCTTGATACTTGGGACAAAGTAATGGATACTTTCATGATGAAGTGGTACCCAGCCCACAAAACTCTCGAACTAAGGAAGATGATACATTGGTTCTCGCAGAAAGAAGGAGAAAATTTCATAAACATTGGGAGTAATTTAATGATCTCCTTAACTAGTGTCCTCATCATAGATTTGATACATACTCTTTGACTTAGTTTTTCCACTATGGTCTCACTAATCACAATCAGACTTTGGTAGATTTAAACGCTAGTGGGATTATTAGTAACCTGAGTTTCTAAGAGTTATGGAATATTTTTTAAAAAGTTGTAGAGAATTCACATTGTAAGGTGACTAGGAGCAAAGTTGTGCTCTTAATGAAGTGGGTTCTAAACTTGAAATGGCCTACCAAGTTGCTGAAATAAATAAGAAGTTGAATATGTTGATGAACAACAAGAAGTCTGGTAGGGATCCTTGCACTCTTTGTGGTAGATTTGGGCATATAGCAGCTGGTTGTATGAACATTGAAACAACAATGCCAGAGGAAGAGGTGAACTATGTAAACAATAGTAGACAAGGTCAGAGATATGATCCTTTCTCAAACACCTATAATAAAGGCTGCAAGTCTAATCCCAATTTTTCATAGAAAAATCAAAGGGCTACAAAACCAATGGAACCACCTGGGTTCCAAGCACCACCACAATAGTAGTATTCACCTCCTTCATCTTCTTTACAACAACAATTCCCTTCCCCTTGGGAGAAAAAAGTAGATGGGCTTGAAGATATGTTTGCTCAACTTATGAGCAAGATGGATCAAAGTGCTCAAGCTAGCTCTCAAGCCATGAACAGAATGGAGCAAAACATCCAGTCCAACCAAGCTGCCATTATAAATTTAGAGGTGCAAATCGATCAAGTGGCAAAAGAAGTAAGTGAAAGAGGTAAGGGAAAGCTACCTAGCAATACTAAAATGAACCAAAACAGGATTGTATGGCAATTCACCTGAGGAGTGGTAAGGTGGTAGATGATGTGTTTCCTAAAGAGAAGAAAGCTAAGATAAATGAAACCAAGGATGCTGAAATTGTGAATTTGGATAAAGAAGAAAAGCCTAAAGAAACTGAACCTAAGAAAGAGTCTTCATAGATGTCAGAATTTTCCTTTGTGCCACCTATACCATACTCTTAAAGGGTAAAGAAGAAGTATGATGATTCCAAATTTCAGAAATTCCTTGACCTTTTTAAGAAGATCTAAATCAACATCCCTTTTGCTGAAGCACTTGCTGAGATGTATGCTTACACCAAGTTCTTGAAGGAAATCATCTCCAACAAAAAGACGCTAGACAATTTTGCTACAGTAGCCTTAACTGAGGAATGTAGCTCTATTTTACAAAATAAACTACCCCTAAGTTAAAGGATATAGGGAGTTTCACTATTCCTTGTCACTTTGGTGCTTCTAATGTTTTTTAATGCTTATGTGACTTAGGTGCAAGTATTAATCTTATTCTTTTGTCTCTCTATAACAGGCTTGGAATTGGTGATCTCAAACCAATTGCAATTTCATTGCAACTTGCTGATAGATCAATTAGATACCCTATTGGTACAGTTGAGGACTTACTAGTAAAAGTTGGTAAGCTTATAATTCCAGCTAACTTTGTTATGCTTGAGATGAATTTTGATATGCAAGTTTCTATAATATTAAGAAGACCATTCTTAGCCATTGGTGGAGCATTGATTGATGTCCTGAATGGTAAGCTGATCTTGAGAGTTGGTGATGAAGAAGAGGTATTTAATATTTTCAAAGTTTTAAAGGAACCCTCTTTCGATGAAGTCACCTATAGGATAGATGTAATTGATTCTCTTACACTTGAATCTATTCCTAAATTAATGTCTGATGATGCTTTAGAGACATGTCTAGCTTTAGGAATAGATGAGAATGAATTGGATGCTGAGTTAGTGGATTATGCGTATAGATTTCAAGGTAATAGTTTTAGGTATAAACCTATAACTGAAGAATTGGGCCCTTTTAAACCTAAATTGTTACCATCCATATTAAGCCCACCAAAACCTAAATTAAAATAACTTCCAATTCATTTAAGGTATGCTTTCTTAGGAGAATCAAATACTTATCCGGTTATTATTTCTTCTTCTTTGAATTCTTCTCAAGAAGAGAAGTTATTAAGGGGTGCTACGTGAACATAAATTGGCTATTGCATGGAATATTGATGACATAAAGGGAATTAGCCCTTTTATTTGTGTTCACAGGATTTTAATGGAGGAAAATCACAAACCTAGTGTGGAAAATTAGAGGAGACTCAATCCTAACATGAAGAAAGTTGCGCGATCTGAGGTACTTAAGTTACTTGATGCAAGAATTATGTATCCTATTTTTGATAGCTCTTGGGTAAGTCCTGCGTAGGTGGTACCAAAGAAAGGTGGCATGACCATCATCTCTAATGATAGTAATGAGTTAATTCCCAATACAGTTGTGACAGGGTGGAAGGTTTGTATAGATTATAGGAAATTAAATGCAGCAACTAGAAAAGATCACTTCCCTTTCCCTTTTATTGATCAAATGTTGGAAAGATTAGCGGGGCATGATTATTATTTCTTTTTAGATGGTTATTTAGGGTATAACCAAATCCCCACAGCCCTAGAGGATCAGGAGAAGACCTCCTTCACTTGTCCCTATGGTATATTTGCATATCGTAGGATGCCCTTCAGTTTGTGTAATGCTCCTGCCACTTTCCAATATTGTATGATGTCCATATTCTTTGACATGGTGGAGAATATAATAGAGGTATTTATGGATGACTTTTCTGTTTTTGGTTCTTCTTTTGATGAATGTTTGTTCAATCTTGAACAGGTCCTACAGAGATGTGAAGAAACCAATCTTGTGCTAAATTAGGAAAAGTGCCATTTTATGGGACAAGAAGGGATTGTCCTAGGACACAAAATTTCAAATAATGGAATTGAGGTGGATCCAGCAAAAATTGAAGTCATCAATAAATTACCACCCCTCAATTCGATTAGAGCAATAAGAAGTTTTCTTAGGCATGTAGGGTTCTATTGCAAATTTATTAAAGATTTTCCTAAGATTTCTAAACCCATATGTGCTTTGTTGCAAAAGAAAGTCCCTTTTGAATTTACTAATGAATGTCTTGATGCTTTCAACAGGTTAAAAAAGGAACTTACCTCAGCCCCTATAATGGTCGCACCGAATTGGAATCTCCCTTGTGAGCTGATGTGTGATGCTAGTAATTATGCACTCGGGGGTTGTTTTAGGACAAAAACATGATAAGAAATTACATGTTATTTATTATGCTAACAAAGTTCTTAATGATGCTCAAATTAATTATGGAACTACAGAGAAAGAATTGCTAGCGGTAGTTTTTGCATTTGATAAATTTAGATCTTATCTTGTTGGGTCCAAAGTCATTGTTTACACTGACCATTCAGCCTTGAAATATCTGCTTACAAAAAAAGATGCCAAACCAAGGTTGATCAGATGGATTTTACTCTTGTAGGAATTTGATTTGGAAATTAGAGACAAGAAGGGATCCGAAAATTCGATGACTGATCATCTTTTACGACTTGAGCAAGGTGACAAGATGGGAGCCGAACCGATTAATGATGCCTTTACTGATGAGAACTTGTGGTCTATTAAGGAAAATGTTGCTTGATTTGTTGATCATGTTAAATTTCTAGTGTCTAACATTATTCCTAGTGATTATTCATACCATAAGAGAAGGAAATTCTTATCTGAGATGAGGAATTACATTTAGGAAGACCCATTGCTCTTTAGAAGGTAAGCAGATGGAATAATTAGAAGATGTATACCTGATGAGGAGATGCGGTCAGTACTGTATCATTGCCATACTTATCCTTATGGCAGACACCATGGTGCTAACAAAACGACAAAAAAGGTTTTACAATCCAATTTTTATTAGCTTACTTTTTTTAAGGATGCTAAAAATTTTGTTATGATATGTGACAGGTGTCAAAGAATAGGGAACATCGGTAGGAAGCACAAGATGCCTCAGTCAGGGATTTTAGAGGTTGAACTCTTTGATGTATGGGGTCTGGACTTTATGGGACCATTTCTAGTATCCTTTAGTAATGAATACATCCTTGTGGCGGTTGATTATGTATTCAAATAGGTGGAAGCCACAACTTTGTCAAACAATATTGGAGCTAGTGTTGTCAAATTTGTCAAGAAGTATATATTTTCAATATTTGGTGTTCCAAAAGTTATAATCAATAATAATAGGGTACACTTTCAGAACCATCAATTTAAATCTCTTTTGCCAAAATATGGGTGTATTTTAAGTTTGGAACCACTTACCACCCTTAAACTAGTGGGCAAGTTAAGGTGTCTAACAGGAAAATCAAGCAAATTTTGGAGAAAACTGTTAATACCTCAAGAAAGGATTAGGCATTGAAGCTTGATGATACTCTTTGGGCGTACAGGACAACATACAAGACTCCCTTGGGCATGTCTCCATACAAGTTAATAGTTGGGAAATCTTGCCATCTTCCAATTGAAATTGAGCACAAGGTGTTATGGGTAATTCGATGGTTAAACTATCATCTCAAAGAAGCTGGACAGAGGAGACTGATGGAGTTGAATGAATTAGATGAATTTCTCCTAGATGCTTTTGAGAATGCTAGAATATACAGGGAGAGAACTAAGGCTTTCCATAACAAGCATATCCTTTGGCGAGAATTTAAACCTAGTCAAAAAGTTTTGCTATTTAACTATCGTTTAAAATTGTTTATAGGGAAATTGTGTTCAAGATGGTCTGGACCTTTCATGATGACCAAAACATACCCACATAGAGCCGTAAGGATTGGAAGGGATGAACAAAAGAACCTTTATGGTCAATGGGCAACAACTCAAGCACTATTTTAAGTGAGAGATGGTTGGATATATTTCCCCCATCACATTCCACAATTAATATTATGGTGGCCTAGTCCAACTGAGGACATTAAATTTAACGCTTGTTGGGAGGCAACCCAATGTTTTTAACCCCTTTTGTTATTTTATTAATTTCACTTTTCTTCATATCTTCTTATTATAGTTTACTGTGTGTTGTATAGGGTCAGTTTTTATAAGACATCCCAATGGCAACTCGTATCAGCATGAGGAAAAGCTTGATCACGACTTGTCGATTCTAAAGGTAAGGCCCATATTAAGTGTGGGGGAGGTAAGTTGCAATGTCTCTTTGTTTGATTTAATACTATTATACTACTTTCATTCACACATCATGCATTTAGCTTTGCACTTTATTTTAATCTAACCCTATGTTTTATTTTGTTTCTTTTAATTTGGTAAATTGTAAGTATAACTTCAATGTTATTTTGTTCTATCTCCATAATTTGGTCATGGGAGACAGGAATAAAAGATTCGAAATTTGGCTTTGGACACTACAATCTGTTATTTCAGGGGGTTTCTTCACCTTTGATCCTTATTTCGTTCTTTGCATTATTTTTTTATCTTACCTAACAATGAGGACAATGTTGATTCTATGTGAGAGGGGAGCGGAGGATAAATTGATGGTTTTGCATGCATTTTTTTAGTGAATTATCTTACAATTTCCATAAAAAAACTTTGTTTTGTGTAGTTTTGCATTAACTAATTTTGCATATTTTCATCATGCATGTTTGTATACTTATACATTTTTCACATTGTAATTGTCATTATAATCCAATTTAATGAGTTAATTGTATCATGGGTAAGATATTCTTTGGATCTATGATCTTTAATAAGATTCAAAATATGATTAAATTGATTGAATGAGCATGTTATTGAATGAGTAAACATCACTGAGTGAGCTATTTTGAGCCTAAAGGATTGCACCCAATCCTATTTTTCTTTTGAGTGATATAATTTTCTCTTTTATGTATGTTTACTTCTACAATTTGCATTACATCTTTTCCAGGTTACATAATCATGCTATGGTATGTTCATGAAAGTGATAGGAGGCACTAGGATTGAGCTTAAGCCAAATAGCTAACCCTTTTTATATATCAATCCTATAGTGAACTCTTTGTGCCTATTGATAGAATTTGAGCCTTTTTCTTTGTAAACTTATTCCAAAGAACCTTGAACCAAGAAAAACAAATTTACCCTTGTTCGATGGTTAGTAAAGCTATAAATGTTATACATTAAATATTCTTATTGATAGGTATACAAAGGAAGGAGTTTGGGGGTGTTTTATATGGAAATTTAAGGAGCATGTTGTAAAAAATCAAAACAAAAAAGGGAAAAGTGAAAAAAAAGAAAAAAAACTGGCATCTAAATGGTGTTTTTGAAAAGTTGGGCAGGTTCACTTCAGATTCCAAGGTGAAAGAATGATGGAAATTTTGATAATAGATTTGGTGGAGTTTCCTAAATATTATGGTTGTTGGCAATATCTCATTAAAATTTGCCAATGATGATTGTAATATTTGTAGTTTTTGCTCTGCTAATTATTGGATGTTTGAAGTCCTATCCTTTCTTTCTTAGCTTACTTTACCCGTTGGCCCCATTATAACCAAAGGAATAAAGACTTTTTTGATTTATGGATATGTCATAGATGGAAGTAGTGTAGAAGTAGATAAGATGTAAACTTATGGTAAGAGACATGCATTAGAAGATGATTAAGAGTCACCCTTAAACACTTATGTGTGAAAGTGAATGCTTTATGAGAGACTTCATTCATGGCATGTGATTTTAATTAATTGAAGTATTATGATGTCTTATTATTGCTTAGTTTGTGATCTAATTTATAAAGTATTATGTGGCCTTATTTTTATATTTCAAATCTTACCTATAATGCTTTCAACTTGTTGGATTGGTTTGTGATAATGATTAGGTGCGGAATGATGAAAAGAAAATGTTTATGGGTATCGTTTGTTTTAAGTAAACCCTCAGGAGACTATAACTCCTCCATTATGGACGCACAGTGGTTTAAAGACTTGTGGCATATGCTAAATGCCACTGTACTCCTACGAAAGTGACCTTGTTTGTGGATTTAATATTTAGTTTTCTTTTATTTTTGCTTGGGGACAAGCAATAGTTTAAGTGTGGGAGAATTTGATAAACCAATAATTTATATATGATTTTGGGATGAATTGAAACTAATTTGACTTATCTCTATGTGAATTTTGAGCTTTATTTGATTAATTCTCACACATTTCAACTTTATTGCTTAATAGATGCAAATGGATAGATTTTAGGGCAAGAGGCATAACTTTCCTTGTAGATGTCAGATTAAGGTCATTCAAGTAGACTTTCAAAGAAGACTCTAAGTTCTACAACTTCTATGAAGACTCTGAGGAGAGATTTGTCCTTCTAGAGGGTCAAAGTTGCATGTTTCTGTAGATATCTAGTGTATGTCCGCCCAGCGGACATAATGTCCCTCCAAACACACATAAGCGGAGCTGGAAAGCTGAAACACCCAAGAAGGTATGCCCAACAGATATGAAATTTTCCTAACAGACATTTACTAGCCATTTGGACTAAAATTCATTCTGAAAGACATCATATGTCCTCCCAACAGACATACGGTCCGCCTAACGGACATAAACGACAATTTTGCGACTTTTCTTTCCCAGTTTGACTTAAATTGAGCTTTTTGGATCCCAAGGCACTATAAATACTTATTTTTAAGGCTTATAAAAGGGAGCCACCTATCTTATTAACCTAGGGGAGGACCCAAGGAGGCACCTAAGGAGACCAAGAGAAAGATCAAGAAGGATTCAATCAAACATTGGAAGTAATTTTGTTTTTCTTTCTTTCAATCTTTTCTCTACTCTTTCTTGGATTTGGATTATCTTTATTTGTATGGATTGTTTTATCATGTTCTTAAACTAAATCCAAATTAGGGTTAGGGATGTAGCCTACTTTGGGGGATTTATTTATATTTTATGGATTGATTGGTTTTGAATTAAAGTTCTTTGGTTATATTTATCTTTTTTAAACTTAATTGTTGTTCTATGCCTGATCACCATAGACGCAATCTTAGGAATTATATGATGAATTGAGAGGCAAAGTATAATTTATGCACTAGGAAGATAAACACATTAGATTTAGAGATAGAGATATCCGAAACTAGTGTGATAACTTATAATTGCTTGTTCTTAATAAATTTGACTAGTTAGGTTTCGCATTAAGAGATGATAATTAACTAGTTAGGTATTTTATATGTCTTGAGAGAGAATATCAGTAAATTTGTCAATTTTTATTATAACATATCACTTAATCAAATCCATAATTTATTAATCAATCTCTTAAATTGGTGAACCCCAAAGCCCTAAGTCTAAATCATAAGATTTCCCTTGCTTGTTTGTTTAGTGTTTATAATTTATTGTCTGCTCTAATCCAATCGTCTTTTAAATTTCTTGTTATTTTAGTTCAAGTAATTATGATTAATTCAGTAGTGAGTAGCTTAGTCCTTGTGGGAGACGACCTTGGAATACTTGATTTGTAGGTACAAGGAACGATTCTGTGTGCTTGCAAATTTTATCGATGAGTTTGATTCCCAAGATTATCATATTGAATGCCTTCTTCATCCCCTCTACTTACTTGTTTCACTTACAACTATTCTTCAATAAGTTTTTTTTTTCCATTTTGAAAAGTCAGCAACACTACCTGAAGGACATAAAGGTTATGGTTTTCATTCTTTTTAGAGGATTAGCCCTTCCCTCATTGTTAAAATTTGTGACAATTCAAAAATAAATTATAAGTTTATTTGCCTATATTAATAATAAAAAAGAAAAAATTATTTTAAAAGAAAAAATTACAAGAAAACTAAAAATCATTGCTACTACAACGACTTTTTGTAAGTTAGATTTAAAAGTAAAGTAATCATATATATACAACTAAAATAAATGAGAAAACATATTCCTCTTTATAAGTAACAATTGGAATTATTGCTACTGTATTTATTCAATGATCTAGCATTGCTCTTTATTTTCCTACAAATTGTCTTACCCATTATGCTATAATTCATGTGAATTTTAAATTCATAAGGATGGGTCTTCTTCTACTGCTTTCTCAAAAAGCTTATCATATACCCTGGTTTAATAAACTTGGTCGCACATATTTGCTTCTTTTTTTTCATTGTGAAGACCTATAATAATAAACATTGTTGTTGTCTATAACCATATTTGAATATTTAGATTAGTAAAGTTTATTTAAGCATATAGTAATGGAATTAAATTTTTAAATAAAAATAACTAAAGACCTTGTATAACAAATTGTTGACCAAATAATAGTTAATGTCATCAAACTATAAATCATCTTCTTCATTAGCATCATTTTCTATAGGTAAATCTTCTATAAAACAATTAGGATCCATGTCACCATCATTTCTAAAGAAATTGTTGATATAGTAATTTGGTTCTCCCTAATATGTTTCTCCAACATTTTTACTATCATCCAAAGATGCATCAAATAAATAATACCTACGTACTTTTGAAATAATTTTCATGGATCGATGAATAACAACACATAAAAGACAAACCTGTCTCCATAGTTTAGCAATGTTGTTGATGAGGATTTATTCCCTCTCTTCTTGTTTTTCTTAATATGTTTCTTTGATGGTTAAGAATCCCTTTCATAAGTTTCTAAAACTTATATATAGTTTACCAACTATCATGTTGGTTCATTTTAAAAGAGAGAGGGAAAGGGTCATTGACCCGTTTGAGACCCCTATATTTAATACCCAATAACCATCATCTTGGATTCTTTAAATAGGACTCAAACTATAAGTCACATGGGCCATTTAAATATTCTAACAATCTCCCACTTGGCCCATGTGACAACTTAGTGATTCAACAATAAAACTTTAAGTTCACACAATACATTGAATCGACCAAATCATCCTTAAATGAATTAAAATGATGGGATCATGGCGGTCACAAGTTATACAACGAGATTCCTTCCATGTATCACATAATCAACTTAATTTATAACACTTTAAGTGGGTCATTCGGTAATTGTTATCTCATAAATAATAATAATTATTGTATACAACATAATATGGATAACCAATAAGTGAGCAAAAACATATGATTGTAATTAAATTCACAAGTGTCAGAACAATTCGAGCAAGATATACATGTCTGAATACTATGTTAACAAGGACTTATCTATAAGGCCCATCCGTTCAACATGACCAATAAATGTTTTGGGCGGTAAGCCTTTCGTTA
>JANQBM010000222.1:39139256-39150605 GCA_025594535.1 Erythroxylum domingense
TCCTAGCTCCAGAGGGACTACTCTGAGACTGTGTCGACCAGATTGGCGAGAGAGGTCATGGCACACAGGTAGGTCAGTTGGGACTTCAAATTTTTAGGATGACCTAGTTAGGAGTTGTTGTATCTTCTTCCTCTTTCATAGTATCTGTATTAGGATTTCTGTATGTACAGACTATACATTCGATGTATATAACTGTTGTGTTTAAGTAATGAAAAGAGGAAGATTTTGGTTTTTTAAAAAAATCTTGTGATTTACAATTACAGCTTTAATTATTTAAATGTATGTGATGCCATGTGGAGTACTATAAACGTAGCGCTCCCTTATCTTAGGATATGTATCGGAATGACCTACGGGCGTCTCAGTTCATACCCTAGGGTAATGGGGTGTTACATTTATTATTTTTTAATGAGATCAAGAATAGATCCTATTTTGATTTATTTTATTTTTATGAGGATAAAAATGAGCCCTATTTTATTATTTATAAGGATGGGCCCTAGGCAGGTGCTCATCCTGCCTTTGCCCAGGGCCGGCCCTGGCTTAAAGTTATGTGTAGAAACAAACCAAATACTAGTTGATAAAGGAAGATAGCAAAGGCTAATGTACTTGGCTCACACAAGACACGACCTTGCTTATGCTTTGGGTATTGTTAGTCAGCTTATGTATAACCCTAGAGAACAACATATGAGGGATGTTACGAGAATTTTGAGGTATCTAAAATATGCTCCAGGTAAAGGAATTTTGTTTGCTAAAAATACATATTGGCAAAGTATAGATGTGTATATAGATGCTGATTGGGCTGGATCAATAGAGATAGACGATCAACTTCTGGTTACTTCACATTTGTGAGTGGTAACCTTGTTATATGGAGAAGTAAAAACAAAATGTGGTCGCTCGCTCAATTGCAGAAGCTAAATTTAGAAGTATAGCACTTAGTTTCTATGAAGCTTTGTGGCTCAGACTATTTTTACAAGATTTAGGCTATCCACTGAAGCAACTAATTGGTTTATATTGTGACAACAAAATTGCTTGTGATATAGCTCACAATCCTATCCAACGTGATCGAACAAAGCATGTTGAGGTTGACAGGTTCTTCATTAAAGAGAAATTGGATGAAAAATTGTTAAGTTGCCCAAGATTCGGTATAAGGATCAATTGGTTGACATTCTTACCAAAGTAGTTTCAAATCACGTGTTTTTTAAATTTCTTAGCAAATTGGGCGTGTATGCCATCTATACATCAACTTGAGGGAAAGTGTTGAGATTTTTCTCCATAATTGTTGGGATTGTACAGATGTAAGTATATTATTAGAATCCTAATTAGAGCTCTCAATTATAAATGTAGGATAATTATAGATGTAGGATTAAATGTTGAAATTTCTTCTCTTATTATACATTATAACTAGTATGTTTCCAAGAAAGTAACGATGAACAAAATTATTTTTCCTTCTTCTTTGTCTCATATTTCAAGTAATTGATGTTCTCATATTTCAGTGAATTTCTTCTATAAAGGGCTTCCTTCGACTTAAAAGGACTTTTGCTCAGTTGGAGGGAAGTACATGTCGATCTCCTATATAATGACCTTTAAACCTGCATATGACACTGGAGTTCCTTTTAAAACAATCACTATGATACCTAAGCCAATATAAACTTAGAAAAAGAGAGAGTCTAGAATTTGACAAATGCATTAACTTTTTTTAAATATTTCTCCTTTATCTAAGTATAGAAAATTGTACGACTATGGGTTCACTCCAAGTTTATGAAAGGATAGACAATGAGCAATAAGGTGAGGGAGCTACAATATTGTAAAGGACAGTTGCAGAAAGTAGCATCTTAGGTGTGTTAAAGATTGTGGAATTGGTCCTAGCAAATATTGGGTAGGACTGAATCAAATCTAACGATGGCCTGAAAGCATTTTATAGTAATAATTTGTTAACTTTGTACTATGAGAGGTATCAATAAATGAGTATTTACCTTGAACTAGTTACAAAGGCAACTTCATTCATAGTAACTTGTTTCCACTCTCGATTTACCTTTTATAGAGATGGAAAGCTTCTCTTTCTTCTTGGATACAATGGTTGTTGGAACATAAAGGAGTTTTCTATAGTTTGAGGTGATGATCTTTTTGTAAGGAGCTTCTTGGTGAATAATTTGGCAGGTGCTTGGAAGGCAACTAAATGTTGCAACCAAGTTCTCCTTCCAAGATCTATGTAACCTCTGAACCAAGATATAACTTTAATATTCCTTTATTGAACATAATAATTGTTGGGAATTTCAAGCAATTATGTTAGTAAAGGTGTTTATGTATCAGAAGATCTAGTCATTCTCATCCTTAGTTGTGCTTGTACTCATAGTCTCATCTATTTTATATTGCTTTAATTATAGGTCATTTAAACAAGGGCAGCCTTATCATGGAACACAATCCATGTACTTGATTGGTCCGCTTTTTATTGCACAACACTTCCAAGGACGAGGATAACTATATATGCCCATTTTGACTCTTGTATATTTTCCATTTTTATTGCACAACACTTGTAAGGATGAGAATTACCATATTCTGGCTCTCATATATGTTCCACTTATTACATTATTCATGTTAAACTTTTATTAAAAAATGGCCTCGATTTTTTCTTAATCAAATACACTAGCAACAATAGTCTTTTATAGGCTTACAAGTGCTACTTTATTGGATGCTTAAAAACCAAAGTGGGTTCATAGACCCACTTAATATAAAAATAGAAACAAACCTAACTTAGCCTTTTAACTATCTAAAATAACAATAATAGAATAATAAGTCAAACTAAAGGAATAACAAACTTAGAAAAAATAGGACCAAAATTTTAACAACTTTAAATCATTTTCCAACATTCCCTCTCGATTCAAAGTTGTAAGACTTCTTGTGCCTAATGATGTACTTCCCATCACCCTTCAATGGTTGGAGCACTCCTCTCCAAAAGTTGCTTCTTAGTGCAATTCTCTCCAAAAGCTGCTTCTTAATCAACTTCTTACCAATATTAAAACAAATTTTCTTCTTCTTCAGCAACATGTGCCAAATTGACACTTTCTTCAATCTTATATTTACAATTCTTTTGTATATGCTCAAACTTCTTGCACTTGAAACACTAAGGCTTTCCCTTGTGCCAACAATTGTCTTCATCATGACCAGACTTCTTATAAATGCCACATTGAGATTGAGTTTTTTCTTTTGAAGATAAGGTCTTTGTTAGATAAGCCCCCTCAACTACCTGTTGAGTTCCTTCTTTTCTCAAGATTCTTCTTTGCTCTTGAGCATGCAGGGCATTGATTAATTTAGGCAAGGAATTTGATTTGATATCTCTTGAATCCTCTAGAGATGAAATTTTTGCCTTAAATCTTCTGGGTAAGCTTACAAGTACTTTCTCTATGATCCTGCTATCAGGTAGCTCTTCTCCCATCAATATAATTTTATTTACCACCATTATTAGCCTATCAGAAAACTCTTGTAGAGTCTTCTTTTCTTCCATCCTTAGAATCTCGAAATCTCTTTTGAGATTTAACACTTGCATCCGCTTTGTCTCTCGTTGCCATAATAGAGTTCTTTCAATGTGTCCCAAGCTTCCTTGACTGTTTCACAACCCATAATTCTTGGGAAATTTGATTAAGAGATAGCAGCATGAATTTAAGATAAGGCTTTTGGAGCTTTAGCTTCTTCATTTTCATGAACTTTAATTTGATTAAGTGTCGGGTTATTTCCTAGAGGTAATATTTGCCTCTCACCTTCAACTCAGTGCTACAAGCTAGTACCTCTCAAGTAAGCTTTCATTTTGATTGCCCAAACTTGATAATTCTCACCATTAAAATTTGGAGGTAAAAGAGTTAATGTATTGTTAGATGTCATGCTGCTATTATTTCTCGGACACTCACAAGCCCCTTAAGATCATAAGGAGCTCTTAAACCATGTAAAACTTTTATTAAAAAATGGTATCGGTTTTTTCTTAGTCAAATACACTAGCAACAGTAGTCTTTTATAGGCTTACAAGTCCTACTACTTAACATATAAATAGCAACAAGCCTATCATAACCTTTTGACTAGCTTAAATAAGAATAGTAGAATAATAAGTCAAACTAAAGGAATAACAACCTCAGAAAAAATAGGACCATATTTTTTAACAACTTGAATCATTCTCCAACAATTCAAACGTCGACTCTGATATTACAAGGGAAGGTAGGCTTTGATTATTCACTGTCAGGAAGTCTAAATGTGACATCTTGGTTTCATTACAAACTCTTGTTGTATACAACGTATGATGCTCTGCTAGTTCGGCTTTAACTTCCACTAATTTCAATTTTAACTAGGTTATGATTGAATTTGATGCATACACAAGTTAAAATCCATCTAATTAAAGATTTTTATTCACCAATCTTTGAACAAAAATAGCATTGTTCAGAATGAGTGATAAAAGCTTCTCAATTAAAAACGTTAGATACCCTTAGTCCAAATAACAAGGTCCCAATAATTAGTATAGGCATAGCTGTTGGATATGATCTTCGTAAACCACTGAATCTGCCAATATAGACATACATGTGGAATGCACACCACCACCTCATATCTAGCCTTGTCAATATCTCAAAGATCGCAGGCAATATTATGAGCTATTTGATCCTTTTAAATCATGGATCATAAGCTTTTAACCTTTTGATCTTACTAAAAATAAAAAAAATCCACTTATTGCTTGATAGTAAAGGACAAAAATCAAAATTATGTTGAAAATTAAGTTAATTTATATATAAACAACTTATATCGTACAACCTTTCTCTTATATTCATATGATTTGAAACAATTTAAATGACCAAAAACAAAATTATAAAATAAAAAAAATTAAATATGAATCATTTTTCATATATAACGATACTTTTTTAGTATAAAATTTTTAAAAAATTGAATTATGTGCTCTTTTCTACATAAACCACTTAGAGGTTATATCCATTCGCCGAGCGGAACATAACTCCTTAATTTTCAGAAGAAATTACATGTATAATCTAAAATATAAATTTACAAACAAAGAACACAGTAAAGTGCACACAGGTCTAGACAAATGCCTTACAATACCAATTGATCGGCAACAATTTACATAACTCACGACTGATATCCACGCGATATTTTAGAGTTGCATATACCTCATTCTCCGATTTGAGAAGTGACCCAAACAGCAAACCATTTTGCACATACCAACTTTACATGTCTCAATATCATCTTCGTTACTCACGACTTCCTGACAACCCTTTCTTAGTCCCACCAAATATATCAACACAAATATATGGACCAATTACGGACACAACAATGTCCAACCAATTACGGACACAACAATGTCCAAAATTGCTTAATTTAGAAGGAACTAAAACTATATGCATGTTCTGAGGAGTTTTCCAAAGCCACTGAGCTTCGAGTGGTCCATTCACCACTTAGCTTCACCTTAATGGTATTGCTTGTGGCCATACGTATCAAAGCAGAAATAGAACCATCGTGACCATGCACTTGGTTTTCACTTAAGCCTCGATGGTGCCGATTGGTACTCTCTCAACTCGAACGGAGCGTGCTCAGACACGCGCCATACCTTGACTGACTTGTCCAGACTTCCACTATACAATATCCACCGTTGATCTATTTTATCATCACGCTCACGATCCTCTTCAACGGTCAGGCATTTAACAGGCCCACTGTGTCCCTTTAGGACGGTGAGGCAATAGTGGGCCCCACCGGCCTCTCTCCGCCACGCGCATATACTCTTATCGGCTGACCCGCTGAACACCAAGTTACCAGCAGCCGTCACACAGAGGACGGCCACTTTGTGGCCCCGGAGGACCCCACCATGTGACAAGTGCTTTTCACGTTCCCAGAAATTCACCAACCCATCAGAGGAACCACAGTAAAGCACGGCGGTTTCTTGATTCACCGCCAAAGCAGTGACGGCGCTCTCTTGCTTTAACAGCGTCTGGACCAAACAATGCTTTGTTCCTCTCCCTTGTAGCTCTCTTCTCCATGCCTTCACTGTTCCATCTGCTGAGCCTGTGAACACCAGTGAATCGAATCCTGTAACAACCGAGTTTATCGCGTCTTCGTGAGCGTTGACCGATTCCACGCATTTGTAGTCTGAAACTCTCCATACTTTAAGGGTTTTGTCCCATGAACCTGAGTATAACAATCCCAAGTCTTCGTTTAAACTCAAGCATGAAACTGTATCGAAATGCTTGATACGTAGAACGTTGTGACGTCTTCGAACTTCTACGTAGTTCTTGGGATTGACTGAGCTTGTGATGTAATCTTTGAATGTGGGCAGGCTACCAATTTGCTTGTAAACGCTAGGGTTCTTGGAAGATATCTTCCAGATTCTGATTTTCCCATCCTGGTGTCCGGTGAAAATCTTGTTACCCTGTACAATAATGGCTTTGACTAAGCCACTGTTGGACTTAAATCCCGTGAATTCCTTCAGGTTCTTCCACACACGTATGTTCTTGCTGTCAGAGCCAGTGTAGAGTAGGTTACCAGAAGCAGCTAAAGAATACACGTGGCCTTCTTCACGTACAATGGATCCAATGAGACCAGTGTTTGGAAACTCGGGGGTGACTGGAGATGGTATTAACCATGGAGATCGTGCGTAAGGTGATGGTTGGTTCCATGGAGATGAGACGTTAGGAGACGAATCACCAGTCGTGGTCGTTGGGGCGCTGCTATTATAATAATAAGATCTGGGACTCATAGCAGAGGGACTATTGCTATTGCTATCGTCGTCTACTCTGGGAAAGATTGGAGCTTCAGAGTGCAAAATGGCACCAAGTTTCAGCCGGGGAGGAATTGAGTTGATCTCGGAGATCATGTTTCGACCCTCTTTGTCTTTCATCTTTAGAAGTGAGATATAAGCAGAAAGAGTGGAATTCTGAGTTGGTATTTATAATGACGAATGCAGAGAAATGGAAACTAATGTTGGAGAAGGGAAAACTTTATATTTATAAGCAGAGAATGAGAGGAAGGGACAAAGATTGATGATCCAAGGGTGTGATAGCCCAACACGTAGACAGACAACAACGTAATCATTCCAAACCGGGAAACTGGTTCTGCCTGTAACCAGGAAACTAACACTAAAATTTAAAAAAATAAAAGAAAACAAGTACGGGTTCTTCATTTCTTCTTATTATTCAATTCAAGGAGTTGTGCTTTGTTTTGTTCCCACTGCATATTTACGTTCTTTCACTTTGGGTTTTCCTTTCTAGAACGAAACTTGATTCTTAAGGAAGGACTGACTGTACCGGAAACGGCTGCTTTTCACAGGAAGACATTGACCTTAAATCACAACCTGCTTTAATGCTTTTAATTATGTTAATGTTATGCCATTCTTCGTCCTGGAAGGTGTGGTTGTTCCGGCTGTCCTTTGTGTTTGGTTCCCATTTGTGTCCTGAATCCTGATGCCATTTTACAACTTCTTTTACGTATCTAAATAATTATAATCATCATTCTTCCGTTATAACGGTCTAAATCAAGGTTTTAGATTATAAATTTAGGATTTAATTACAATTGGAATACATTGTAATAATAGAGCAACTACAATTATAATATAACTAGAGCTGCAATTATGATTATAAATTTTAGTTTAAAATTTTAGGCTTAATAATCATAAATAGTGTTGAGACAATGTATAAAGATGTACTTTTGAAGTCTAATTTCACTTTCTAAGTTATAAAAAGATATATTTAAGTGTCTTTAATATTAAAAAATTATAAAGCGTTACTATTTACATTCCTCAAACTTTTAAGTTTAACTCAAGTACGTAAACTAATGATTAAAAAATCAAACTGGTTCACTCTTAAATTGTAAAAACTATGAACCGTCTAATTTATTGGTTTAATTTAAATTAATAATCATTATTATTAAAAATCAATTTTAATAAAGTAGCTGATTTTTAAAAACTATAATAAACTAGATAGTTTTAATTCTTTGATTAAAATCTAATATTTTTAATAGGTAAAGATATTATTCTTCTTCAATCTTATTTTAAGTTATTCAATTTTGTTCAATTTTTATTTTATTATGGCTTTATGAAGGTTCTAATACCGGTTCAATCATTAAACTTTTAAATTTCTTATTTATCAGTTTAATTTTTAATTTGAATTTTAAAATATTGATCTAAATATATATATAAATAAAAGAATCACCTCCTTTCTTGTTGCCAATCCAACTCCCCTCTCAGATGAGTTGATGATTTGATGATCAACGATGAGTTTTGAAAGATTTAAGACCACAAATATGCTCCATGGAGATAATCATTATATCACTCGTTTGGAAAGTCATTTACATACTAAATCCAGATAATGTACCACTTGTCCTTACTGAAGGACCTTAAGATTGTTTTCAGGGTTATCCCCAATATTCTATCCTAATCACCATTGACAGTGTAGAATCACCCTTCACATCACTGATGCGCGACTTTTTGCGACAATAGGTAAGATGAAATAACAAACAATACCATTCAACCTTTATCATTTCAAGTCTTTTCATTAACCAATCCTCTACTCAATTAGTGTCAATTAAACTCTGGAGTTTCAAACCTCAATCGAGTAGCTTCTAAATTCAAATGCTAATCGTCGTCCATAAACATTAACTTGTTATCTAAGATCAGGGAGCTCAAATATTTGTTCTCTATACCTTAGAAGGAGACCCGTTATCAACAACTACTATTACCTTCAATATTATTACTGGTATGATTTTGCATGTAACTGAGTTATGTTGATTTTACTTAATCTATTAGAAATAATTCAAACATTTAACTAATTTTTAACTACATAAAATTCAAAATTGTTTACGATTCAATTTCAAGAAGGCGTTTGGGAGTCGACTTGCGAAGAAAAAAGACAACAACAAATGTAAATGAAGAAATGGATGAGCAAAATGTTCAATCTTGGAAATAGCAAGCAAAAGTCGGGAGTTGGTGAACCACACGTTGGGCACACCTATAAATGTCAACGCCTCCTAATTGGCTGCCACTTGCTCTCCATGTCTCAATTAACGGCCACGTAACGGTTTCCTTCTCGCAAAGTGACCGTTATCTACTTTATGTTCACTTGGATTCTTCTATCGCCCATCAAATCTAGACACGACCCCAGCCACGTCGGGTTACGTCATCCCTGTTTACGTTGTCGTTTTGATATTTTCTTGTTTATTTTTTGTCCAATTTGACGTGATATATAAAACAAATAAACAGTTCGATTATCTGAAATTGTGAGATTATAAAAAGTAGAAGAAAACATGTTAAGCTGTTAGTTTTAATTTAGGGCATCTTTTCCCACAAAAATAAAAGTTTGTTGCTTAAACTTAGTTGGTGAATAGACTTTTGGTAAAGTCAATTGGATTGGCCAAGACATAAATGAGATGTAAAAGCAATCTACTGTTGCATTGAAATCTCCATATTTATGCGTTGGGACTTGGAAGACAAAAGGGTTTGACTAAAGGTGGAATCGGCGGCCGTATCATTATGATGATACTTTCTACAAACTAAATACGTAATCGTTTGAAATATATGGATCGGTTAGTTCAAAATGCAGCCACTAAGTTGGCCGATATAATCAAAACATGCTTAATTAAGTCATTTATAATATCGTAATTTGCTCCTTGTGGGAACAGAACTACACTTAAGGATCAATCCACGTTCAACGTACACACATTGTTTTGCTATAGTTAGGTAAGAAATTTTATCCTTTAATTAAATTTGAATGTGCCACATGAAATTATTGACTTAGGTATCGTGACAAGCAAAATTTAATGATGGGGTATGACCTACTAGGAGTTCATCACTTCCAAGTTGAACTATACGTATTATTGGAACCTGGTTTTAGCCGTATATTATTTGGTTGTAATTTATGACAAGCCTTGAATGTAACGCTTCCTTTGATAGTAGCTTGGTGTTTTCTGAGGAGTCCCGAGGACACTGGGAGTCAGGCACTCAGGCTTACAGTTAATGCAGATGTAATTACGGTGGTATCCTGCATGGCTTGTAGAATTTGAAGTCAATATGATCTGAAGTTCTTATTTTCATTACTCTTTCCATTTCACATGAACAATTTTGACACTAATTAGGGAAAGAGCTCAATTTATTTTTCGAAATTCTTTTGAGCTTAAATTCCTAATTTTTAATATTAAAAAATATTTTTTCATTTAACCGAATCCTTAATGCTTTATTTTTACATTAATAAATTAATATGATTAGTTCAAGATTTATTTACTGAAAAAATCAGATAATCAAGTGAAATTTTGATAAATATATATTTTTAAGGATTAAATTGATTTTTAGCAGTAATAAATAATAAATCAATGACAATGATCTTTGCATTATAGAAAATATTAAACTAAATTCACTGAGTTTCAAGATTAAGATTTTTTAAAAGATTTTAGTTCAATTTAATTTATCATTTAATTTGAATGATTAATTCATTCAAATGTCTTTATTTATCATAAACTAAGTTATCTCTTTCCCTTAAAGCTTGTACATTCCCTTGCCTTGACGTCTTGGCCATTTTAGAAACTGCGAAAATAGAGCCACTTGGCATTGAAAAGGGAAGTGCTACAGTTATAATGATCCATGTCTCCTAACAGACCACCCAAACAACTTGAAATTATTTATGTAGACATGTCCAATATCTTATAATCTTGCAAGCTTTAATTAGGATGATCGAAAGTAATGACATACTAAGCTGGAAATATTGATAAACAACGTGTCTAATAAAAGATCTACTGTGAATCAAATCATACCTAACGTAGGATTATATTATTGCACCCTCATCGTCAGCTGGAAAGTATTGTCATGAAACACTACTTCTAAGCGCATGGAGAAAGATTGTAGTTATATTTTTGTATTAAAGACGAATAAAGTTAATTTGATTTTGAAAATGTTAATAACAAAATTTGAATACTCACAACATATAACATGTATTTATAAGAAGTAAAATTGATTCTGAATGCGCATAGAGATAGATTATACTTATATTTTTGTATTAAAGACGAATATAGTCAACATTATATCAAAAGTTAAAAGTCAATCTAAATAAACGGTCATTGGAACATTATCAAACTAAATGTAACATATAAATAGTTTATGTAATTCTAGAATAACTTAGTAAATAAGTGTACATGCCAACATGACATTAGCAGCAAGAACGTGGGATTTGCAGAGGGAAGCAGCACCATGACAAGTGTTACTTTTTAAGATAATTAAGATTATAACTAGGTATCATATCCTTAGTGAATTAGTCCAAAACTTTAGGCATGTATGCGTAAGGAGTGGGATAAAGGCAAGTGTTCATGAAGCTCCTTCATTAATAAAAAAGA
>JANQBM010000222.1:39192714-39205442 GCA_025594535.1 Erythroxylum domingense
TTATCTACTATGCATGTGCATATGTAAATGCATGCATATGTCACTGTTCACTAGCAATTGGTGAGGGGATGTTACATGGGTTGTGAGAGATGAAGGATGAATGGAACCATTGGTAATTCCCAATTGATTTAAGGGACCTAATGATGGAGACGAAGGGATGGGTGGAAAGGTAATATTGTTGGGGATGGTTTGAATGGTTTTTAAAACGTTGTTGACCATAGCTTAAACATGAAGAAAGTCTGACTCAAAAATTTATTACAAAAAGCGATAAGGCCTTTAGAGGCGAGAATTAAAATAGGTTGAAAGGGCTTTTTAAAGCAGAAGACACCTCAGGCGAAGGACTTTATAAGATAGAAAAGGGGGTTGGGTGACTTAGGAAAGGAAGCAAGAAAAATCAGAAGAGTGAAGAGCGAGTAGAGAGGGAATGCAATTGAAGCAAGAATCTTAGTCATCCATTTGGTATTTGGTAAAAGCAAGAATGTTGTTCATGTAAGACGTTTTTTCCCCTAAGGGTAATTTTGTCAGTTTCCCATACAGTGGACAGTTATTAATTATAATTTGGCTTTTAAATAAATTATCGATTAAGTTACGTAAATTGATCCAGATAAAGAAAATAAAGTGGCCAAATAAATGATCTAAATCAATGGATCGAAGTCTGGATGAAAAATGGATCTCTTTTAGTGTGGACTTGATCCATATCCGCCTTGTGATAGGGAAGCTTGATATAGAAGCTATATAAATAGGTTAAGGTCTCCTCCAGTTGCTCATATATCAATCGTAAGCATAAGAAATCTCTAATCCGTTAAGAGAGCTTACGTATTGAGAAAACTGTAGAAAGACCTAGCCCGTGTCTCGGTGATGGATTCCCAAGAAGACAATGGCAGATTCGGGATGGTTATGACTTCGGAAAGCTCGTTTAAAGTTTCAGAACCGAAAATAAGGTATTTATGCATTTTTCTATTTTTTGCCCTTTCATGTTCGATCTAGGGTACGTAACTAAGATACGGTTTTGTATTACACGTGGTATCAGAGCGATGACGTGATCGGGTGGTTAAAAATGGAGATTTTTTTGTGTTTCTCTCCATAAGGTTTTCAGAGAGTTAGCTTCTGTTTCTCAATTTTTCTTATTTTTTATTGCATGAAAGTAGTATACATATATTTATCCTTGAGAAACAGGTTAAAAACGAGCCTGAGAAGTCGAAAAAAGGACCTAAAGGTGAATAGTGTCGTCGGCGCATGGAAGTGTAAGGCGTATGTGATGCACGCGCCGACATGTGGCGAGATATCAACTAGACGCGTGTCTGGTGCGTGCGACGCACGTGCCAATGTCAGTGGGCGGGTTTGCGTGTGGTGCGCGTTGGCGTATGTTTGACACGTACCATCCGCACAGACGTGTGGCTGACGTTAGGGCAATGTCAGCATGTTGACGTCAGCCCGTACGAACAGGTGTACAGTGCCCAAAATAATCACAAAAATGTTAGATTTCTCGTAAGGGTGCCCCGAGTATTTTGGGTCAGTTTTCGAGTTCGGGAAATTTATAAAGTGAAAATTTCCATTTCTTGGATTTATTACATTAGTAATAAATTAAATTTTAGTTCTAAAAAAAGGAATAAAGGTGTTCTAAATCTGATTTCGAGTGAATTTTCATGCTTCATATATCATCTGAGGGAGATACTTCAAGTTTTCGTGTCTGGGGTCTCATATTTAGTGTTTAGAATCGCATGATAGTTAATCAAAAAAAGGAATTAAGACATTATGAAGCCATTTTTGAGTGAATTTTCATGCAACGAACTTGCCATAAGGGAGATACATAAGATTTTTGTGTCTCGAGCGGTCAGTTCGATATCAAGTAATGCACGATAGTTACTTTACTGAGATTTTTCTTTTACGAAAATCTCAAATGAAGTTTTCAGAGAATGTCTTCAGCACGGGTGTGTGACAATGAGACTATACATTCGGGTTTTTGCATTTATTGAAGGTACCATATGCTCATAAAGAATGTGAGGATAACTTAAAGTTGTATCTTTTATGTTAGTGGAATTTTTAAGATATTGATGAGAATGTAGTCAACAAAGTGGCCTTTCAAGTCAGTATTTTGGATTGTTCTATTTACATGTTGGGGGATGTCTCTGGCTTTATGTTTGGTTATTCTGCCGAAAGATGTTGGCCTTACATAACGTTTTGAGATGATCATAAAGGCATCAGATGGAGGAAAGCCGTTATTTAAATGATCTATTCATCCAAAGGTGGTAGTGTCGTGAGAGTTGATGGTTTATACTCTGATCACTTTTTATGTGGAAGTCTAATTGCATATATTATGTACTCAGCCCAAAGATGTTTCATAATATGTGTGATCAAATTTTCAAAAAAGATACTGTTTAATGGCTTTCAGTATCGCTGTTGTCCTATAGTTGTGCTAACCTAATCAAAGTTACTTTGTAGTCACCTTTTTAATCAATAAAATCAGTGTCACCATTGAAACCCTAACCGGTTTCAATACAAAGAAAATAACTGAGGATGTATTGAATGTTATGGAAATAGCTGAGGTTGATATGGCCATACAGATACATAAGCCATCTCTACCTACATCCATGAGCTTGAAAGCTCATAAAGTTGCCTTTGAGGCCTAAGATCGGTCTAACAGATTATGTCTTATAACCATTAAGAGATCTATACTTGACCATCTACTTAGTGGACTTCTAGACTCAGACATAGTGAAATAATTCTTGGTCATGTCTCCTAAAGGTACACAGTCTCATCTAGTGCCTTGTTAAAGAATTATTCTTCAAAAGGTATATAGGAGAAGGGGGTGTAAAGGAGTACATTCTTCTTCCTAATGTCTTCATAATTCACCAGACTCTGAATATACTCCCTTCAGAATTAAGTAATATGGTGATGACATATTATTCACAGGATGAGGAACAGGACTTCAATGCCTTGATTGCCCATTACATTGCTGAGGAGGAGAAACCCAAGCTTGTTACTTCTACAGCCCTCAAAGCAACTAAATGGAAGGTAAAGATGAAGCACGCTAAGATCAAAGGTACAAAGACTAAATCTTCTCCATATACTGATGATGGTCAATTTAGTGCTGGTGAAGGTCCTACGGACATAAAGAAGCCAGCAGTATAAGGCCTAGAAGGAAAGACAGTAATCATCAGATAACTCCTTGGCTTGTTAATTTATGAATTGAATTTACGATAGTCGCATTAAGTACTTAGTGACTATATAGTGGAGTATCTGAATGAGGTGTTTCCACAATGCAGGGGTTCATATCCAAGATAAAGTCAAATAAAGCGAAGGAGGAACTGATGGTTAACAGCAATGAAGAAGTGGATGAAATATTTGTAGGGGGATGTATATACTGAACCTTATTGTAAGGTTCATTTAGGTTATTACACGACACATTTTATATATAATCTTTGGATAAATTTTGGACGAAGAAAGTTGACATTTTGTATTTAATGCTTCTGTTGTATAATTGTGTTTAATGCAAAACAAAATGATATAACTTTCTTATCATATGGTTTGTATAGAATGTGTCTTACCCCAAATTAGATATATGCTTCTTCGTATCTTGCTAAACAAGTCATCAAATGAAGGACCCTAATGAATGAAAAGTCATACATGGTGTGACATAAAAGTTTAAGCCATATTTCCAGAGCTAAGGTTGAGAGATTGATAAAGGAAAGCATCATTTCAATTATAAATTATGATGATCTGGAAATATGTGTTGACTATTGCAGGGGTAAGTTGACTAATAAGGATATTAAAATCAACTCATGCTTTTGACTTGTTGAGTCTGATACATAAGGATATAAGAAGACCTTATACAGTTGCATTGTACAATTCCAAAAGTATTCTGGCACTTGTTGATGATTATTCCTATTATAGTTATGTGGTCTTGCTTAAAGATTGAAGGTTGAGAACCAATTGGGAAAATTTATTCAGAATGTCAGATATGACCATGGAGGAGAATATTAAGGTAAATATATTGTTTTCAGGACTTGACAAGGTTCGTTTGCTAGATATATAAAATCGGTTGGCATAGTGACTTGATTCACCATATCGGGTAGTCTTGAGCTAAATGGTGTGTTGTCGAAAGGTATAAAAGCACCCTAAAGGAATTGAAAAAGTCAATGCAGAATAAGACTGATATACCTGATTATCTAGAAGTGTGAAAACCAGTCTTACAAACAATTGTGTATAGGGCTGCCCTATCGAGGTGGTATAATCTTTATAAAGAAAAATAGCATACTCATTATGCTCATTGCTATTTAGTAAGATATTTTGACCATTCTAAAAGCTACAGATTTTACTGTAGAGGAGGGGGAACAGAATAGTGGAATCACTAACAGTTAAGTTTCTGGAATATGACGTCTAAAATGATCGTGGGCCCCTTGACCCTTAGGATGATAACAAGATGGATACTATAGTTATTATGTATTTGCTACTCATACAATTATATCCCGTGGATCTAAGTCTTTGTACTGTGCCTGTACAGGAATAGGAACTCATACCTATACACACATAGGCTCCTAGGGATACAAGATCTAATGCAGTTATGAAAATCTACCAGAGTGAGATGACCTATTATCCCATTTGACTACATAGTCTATTAGGTGATTAGGACTATGATATTAGACATGTTACAAATCTAGTTACATTTACAAAAGTTGTTTCTGTACCCACAACAGAATTGTGGTGGGTTGCAATGATTGATGAGATGCAAGCCATGAAACATAATAAGGTCTGGGAGTTAGTTGATTTTTTTGCAGAACTGCAAAATCGTCAGTTGTAAATGAAGTTTAAGGCCTAAAGGACTTCAGGATAAAGTTCATTGGTTTATGGACTCGCTCAACTGCTTGATGGTTCACTCAAGGAGAAATATTGATTTTCTCTTGTATCCTCATAGCATACATTTTGACTGATTACGATAATTGTAGCTTATAATGATGAAGAGTTAAATTAGATGGTTGTCAAAACTGCTTTCCTGAATAAAAACCTTTATAAAGTGATTTATATGGTACAACCTGAAGGATTTCATGATTTAGATAGAACTGACATGGTTTGCATGTTATGCAGATCAATATGTGATTTACATCAAACCTCCCGAAAGTGATACCTTACAGTTGATGAGGTTATGACCTCTTTCAGCTTCATGAAAAATAAAGTTAAAAAGATGCTTGTACTATGAGGTTAAGGAGAGCAAAGTTATCTTCCTATTATTGCATAAGGATGATATATTGCTCATGTCAAATTACTTGACCCTGTTGTATAAGGTTAAGCAACTTTTGGCCAAGAACTTTGACATAAAGGACTTTGGCGTAGCATCTTTTGTCCTAGGTATTTGGATTCACCGGGACAAATCTTAACACATATGATACCTCTTACAGAGGGTATACATTCAATATATGTTACAAAGGTTTAATAAGGTTAACTCTAAACCTATCATAACACCTATCTCTCATAGTGAGAGAAAATCTTTAGCACAGTAACCAAAGAATAAAGTAAAAAGAGAGGTTATGAGGAATGTTCTGTATTATACTACGATTGATGGCCTGATTGGCTATATACTAGGTAGGACATTGCATTTACTATTTGACTGCTTGGTTAGTACTTGGTTAACCTAGATGTAGACCATTGAAATCCAGTCAAGCGAGTGTTAAGATAATTAAAGGGAATCAAGGATTATATGTTGACATATAGAAAAGTCAACAGACTAAACCTCATAGGGAATTCAGATTCAATTCTAGCTATGTGTCTGGATGATCAAAAGTTCACTTAAGGTTACAGTTTTAAGGTTGCAGATGGTACAATGTTGTGGAAGTGTGTCAAATAGACACGGGTAATTTTCTCGACCATGTATGTAGAGTTTATGCTGTGGGGCTGCTTTGCAGACGGTTTAGCTCAGAAATTTGATTTCTAAGTTATTTGTGGTTAACTCAGTGGCTAAACCCATTTGGTTGTAATGTGATAATCAAGCTTCTGTGTTGTTTAACTATATTGAATATCACATGGTCTTAGCATTTTGAGATCAAATTCTTAATCATAAAGTAGTTGACATGGAAAGGTGACATTAAGGTTTAGAGCATTTAAAGATTGAGGAACTAAAAGTCGATTTTTTAACTAAAGGACTTTGCTCGCTTGCGTTTGGAATACAAGTATATAGTATGGGTGTTTTAAAGTCCTTAAACACTGTTAATCAAAAGATCTTTATGTTTGCTCCATGTACATTTGTACATTTTAATGTATTATGATGGTATGATGGTTTATCAATAAAGATTGACTTCTATATATATTATGACAATGTTTGATAACTTGTATTACTGCGGATAAACAATAAAGACGATCATTGTTTATCCTCAGTAATACAAGTTATCATACATGGTCATAATATATATAGAAGTCTTAAGATTTGTGTCAACCTTAAGCATTTGAAGGTCATTGGGCATTTATAAAGATTGACTTTGAGTCTATGTCATTAAACACATACATTTTATATGGATATATCTCTAAAGTTTCACATGACATAGGGGGATATAAGTTTTTAATCTCATAAAGGTTCTTTAATGCAGTTTAGCATTCAGTTGGAGAACATAAAAGTTTTCTCTAATGTTGTTTAACATTCAGTTAGAGAAAACAGGACTTCTCTAATGCTGTTTAACACATGCAGTTTAGCATAAAGTTGGAGAAATCGAGACCTACAAGCGAAGATGATACATATTAGATCATAAAAGTATCATTGTAGTTTGCTACATTTCATTTTCCCATTTATGTTAGTGAGGTATTAAATATTCATGATTGTATTGGATCTGTGTTGCACATGACACATGTATTTGATACTTTTCGGTATCAAAAGCGTTGTAGGACGAAATGTAGGACTTTCATTATCTTTGGATCAAATGTTTTGTTTTTTAAACTTAGTCGACTAATATAGCAACGTAGCTTAATCGAGTTTTAAACTGTTTTTAAAGTTGAGTCAAAACTGCAATTAATAATTATCCAAGGGAGAGATTGTAAAACATTTTTGCCCCTAAGGGCAATTTTGTCAATTTCCCATACAGTGGACAGTTATTAATTATAATTTGGTTTTTAAATAAATTATCAGTTAAGTTACATAATTTGATCCAGATAAAGATAATAAAGGGCCCCAATAAATGATCTAAATCAATGGGTCGAAGTCCGGGTGGAAAATGGATCCCTTTTAGTGTGGACCTGGTCCATATTGACTTTGTGGTGGGGAAGCTTGATATGAAAGCTATATAAATAAGTTAAGGTCTCCTACAGTTGCTCATATATCAATCGTAAGCATAAGGAATCTCTGACCCATTAAGAGAGCTTACATATTGAGAAAACTATAGAAAGACCTAGCCCGTGTCTCAGTGATGGATTTCTATGAAGACGAAGGTGGATTCAGGATCGTTTCGGCTTCGAAAAGCTTGTTTAAAGAGCCAGAATTGAAAATCGGGTGTTTCTACATTTCTCTGTTTTTTTCCCTTTCACGTTCGATCCGAGGTACATAACTAAGGTACTCGTTACGTATTATAGGTCATCCATTTGGTTAACCTAACCTAGAAAGAAGGAGGAGAACCACTACGAGGACTTCTTATTGAAGATGAACATATTGAAGTAAGGATTATACTGATGGATAATTAAATTCAAGAACAGTTGGTAGAAATGAGAAAGAAAAATAAGATTATGTTTGTGAAAAACTGAGGGGCGTAATAGTTTCGCAAACTTTCCAATTTTACTATCGAGGTCTCTAGCACAAACAAAGATCAGAAAAATTAAACTCAACAAAATAAATCAACACTGAGATTTGTCAACGCAGTTCGACACTTCTTTCCTATGTCTGCAGGGCCCTCACCCAGATTAATTATTTCACCAAAATACAATAGATTTACCTAAGGCTTTACTGAGCTGACATCACTCAACTCTTGACACTATCTCTCAACCTCACTTCCCTTGAAAGAATTTCACACCCAACAACACGACCGACTCGTGTTAACCTCGTTAGAGGATTTTTCTAACTACTTTCACTCAAACAATAATTAATAAAAAAATAACTCAAGTACTTAATCAACTAAGAACCGAAAGACAATATACTTGAGATAAAAGAAAGAACAACTTTCCGACAGGTTAAGCTCTACCGAAATAAATCTGAAATTCGTCGCAACAATAATGGCTTGATTCACATAAACACCAACACGAAGCTACAGACCATATGCAGCCAACCAAACACGATTCAGCAAAATAATCATGCACAGATCTAAGAAGAACAAGTATGGAAAATTATAAATTAAATTATGATGTAACGTTATCTCCTTAACCAATTAACCAAAACTTTCAGCAATGTTATCTCCTATCCCTCAAAGCCATAATCACAAAAACCAACCAGAGCTATGTTTTTCAAGTGTGTCATTAATGTCCACTAAGTATCTGATTGCCAAAATTCCTAAAACCACATGAGCTATATTTTTAATGTCGCACACACTAACATGGACTCAATGCCACACACACACCTGTTGCTTGATTGTTGTGCACACACACCAATTGCACACTAACATTTATTATCCCACCTTGACATAAGATATCCTTTTGTCGTTGATTCTTGGTAGGAGTTGAATTACTCAATTAAAGCAAGAGAGTTGGAGAAGATTAACACACACCACACTCAAGCACGCTTCAACGTCGGTCTTTCACATACCCATGAGATTTGTTTCAGCTATGGAATAACACTCTTCACCGTCGCATATATCTTTTAGCTCTCACACCACCGCAATCTTCTTTATCTTGACAATTAATGCTCACACATAAGACATTAACTTCAGTCGTATGTTTTTCTCCCTTCACAATTCTCACACGCCCCATTGTAACAGTTTCACCACACTTAGGACTCAAATCAACTTTGTTTTTGCACACTGACCTCTTTGATAGACTTCTACTGTAATTAGGAGATGTGCACAATCCCACTTAAATTAAAAAAACGCAACAATCTCATCCTTTTAAATTCATCAATCTACAAAACCCACAAATCCAGCAGTAATTTTCAATAAATTCAGTCGTAAGATAATTCCAATATTACCATGATGATAGACTCCACAAGTTATATCTTATATGTCTAATTAAAATGACAAAACTAAATAAAAGATATATACAATATATCCTAACAATCTCCCCCTTTTTGGCATTTTTGTCACAACTCTAGAACTCCAAATAAGTAATCATAATTGGACATTTAAAGATGAAATTCACAATGCTCCCCCTTAATTAAACATCAAGTTCCAAAGAACATCACAATTATCCAATCATCTAAATTTCTCCCCCTTGGGACAAAAAGAAGTCAAAAAGCACGACGAATAGTTACGTATATATCTTGAAATCTCCCCCTGAATAGAACATTCACTATAAACAATTTGATGTCTCCCCCTTAGGACAAAACAATATCAAAACAAATAATTATACTGGCGAAAGAATTATAAGCACACCAAGAAGACAAATTACCACCTTTAAAAGACTGAGAGACATACCTAAAAGAGAGAGAGATACCCGAGAGAGAGATCCATACTGATGAGAAAGCGGAGAAGTCTTCGATGGAGCCAAATAGAAGTCACAATGCAAACTACTAAAAAAGATGGGACGATAATGGCAACATAAAAACTAAAGAACTAAAGAAAACATTTTTTTACTTTTCTTTTCCTTTTTTTGTTTTTTTAAACAACAAAAAACTTCAAAAAAGAAAAGAACACAATCCCTGTGTCCCTCGAAGAAATTCAAACCTAGGTTTATTTCTCATCACATTATCTTAGTCATCAACTGTTTGATTGATTTCTTTATTTGAAGTAACTGACTTATCCTTAGTTTGAACAGTTTCTTCAAAAGCAGTAACTAACTGTGAATCTGGACACTTTCTTGTTTTTCCTTCATTATATCTTTGTGCTTGTCCTTGACCCTTTCTAATCCAAGAGTGCTTCGGTAACATGGGTTGCTACTGGAAATGTAATGGAGAGTATCAGATTTTCGTTTTTGAACCCTTTAAAACATAATTTTTAACATCTTGTAAGCATCTCGGCCTTATATGCCCGAAAACTTCTCAAAAATGACATGTAGGCACAAATCTTTGATTCTTTCTCA
The DNA here is from genome assembly GCA_025594535.1 of Erythroxylum domingense. Lineage (NCBI taxonomy): Eukaryota > Viridiplantae > Streptophyta > Magnoliopsida > Malpighiales > Erythroxylaceae > Erythroxylum > Erythroxylum domingense. The sequence goes on from JANQBM010000222.1 coordinate 39,202,852, forward strand.
ATGTTTCTTCTTCTTGGACAGATCTGGACATATTATTTTTCTCCTCATTCACCTTAGAACACTCATCTTTGTAACCAATTCCTTGAAGATCCCTTTTAACCTTACAGATTTCCATTAACTTTTTTAGTTTTTCTGTGCCTCCATTCAACATTCTCAATCCCTTTTCGGTACTTACCAATTTCATTCTAGCTTCACCAAGCTCATCTGACGTCAATGTCAATTTCTTTTCTAACTCTTGGATGGTGTTCATCATGGAGAGATTCTCTTCCTTCAACCTTTTATTCTTTCTACATATTTTCACCCATTTTTGTACATTAATTCGTAAGCCTCATAAATGTTCTCCTTTTTATCACTTGAACCACTTTCTTCACTGTCATAATCTGAAATTGAGCTTTAAGTTGAATCATTTGCATTTTTCCCAAAATTTTCCTATTTTCTCACTTTTTCATCTTTAGTTACTTCTTTCTTGGTTACTGTTAAACAAGTAAATGGACTTTTGCCATATAAAGCAACTAACGCAGCATCATTAGCGATTTCTTTTTCACTACTATATTCACTCTCAGATTCATTCTTACTCCAAGTGCTAGTAAAGGATTTTCCTTTTCTCTTCTTCAAAGTATTAGCACATTTGGCTTGAACGTGCCCGAAACCTTGATACTCATGACATTTAATTCTCTTCACCTTTCTTTCACCTTTTTGAGTTTTAACCTGTAATACCAATCTTTTGCTTCTTTCTTGCTTATCCCGTAAAAGATTCATTTCAAAATTTGTAAGAATTTCGATCATCTTTGTTGGACCCCGTTTTCGGAGCCCAACTATCTAGAATATCATAAAACGTGAGCTTAATTCAATAAAAAAAAACACCTTAACCATTATTGATTCATCTTCATGCTTGTATACCATAACACATCTTACTTATATGTAACCATAATTCTTGTTAAAATATTCATCATCTCAAATCAATTACTTCCTCATGTACCCCTAATTTCAACTCAACCTTATCCATACGCAAATTCACATTTTCACTCAATGGCATCCATAGATAATTCATAATTCATTAACACCAAAGATAAGAGTTTTTATATAGCCGTAATGGCATTTCAAATCACAATACATCCATATCACATAATCCCAAAATACATAAGATACTTGAACTAATAATACTTGAAATGTAACTAAAAGCCTCATTGTTACAAAATCTAGCTTAAAATACAAAAATATGCAACTTGAAGTGATGCCTTGACTCTCTTTCACTCGATCTCATATTCTTCACCTGAAGATGGGATGGAATGGGAGGGGGTGAGCTTGAAGCTCGTGGGTAACAATTTTATAATTGAGAAACAAGCAAAAACCGTTTTCAAAACTCATTGCCATTATACCTTTTTGGAAACCATAATAATTTCGCATGAAAAATCACCCAATACTTATTTCTCAAAATTCTCACTTTATTAAACAGTTCATGAGAAATTTTAAATCATTTATGCATAAAACTTGCTAATATTTCAAAAGAACATAAGCACATCAGAATGGTTCGGGTGGATCCAAAATAGAACGTACTACACAATTTCCAGAAGGGTCTTGTGTAGCCGTGAACTTAGGGGAGTCCATGAAGGAGCTTTATGCCACTAGCGGGCAGGCGGGAGAAGCCTTTACTTGGTCAACGTGCACGTGACAGAACTTAAGGGACCACCATAAACCCACATAACACATAATTCATGACTTGTAAACTTGTTGCCCAAAAATGACAATTCTTGAAAACTTGCTTTTTATAGACATGAAATATTTCGAAAACATGATTTCATAAACTTGAATCTTTTCAAAAAGAAACATTTTCAAAATCTTTTTATAAATCATCAACACAATTCATGTAGCAAACATATAACAATTTCACAATCCAACCAAGAGCAAATAAATGCAACATCTATGATGCAATTGAAACCATTAAGCTTCCTTGATTCAAAGAAAACAAAAAGTGGCTTATTTACTCTATTATAAAAATGTACCCATCTTGAATTTCTTGCTTATAGACTTGTTTAGGGATGTCTTTGTTCTTGCTCCTCTTGCCTCTCTTGCCTCAATTGATTTCCTTAAACAAGAACCAAAATTTCATTCAATTTGGTTTAGAAATCAGAAAGTCATACCTTAACAGTTTAAACTCTTTCTTATGCTAAAACAATAATTCTATATCCAACTTCCATCCCGAAATTGAAATGTTTAGAGACTGAATTTAGACTCAATTCCTTATACAATTTGTATCCCTATGTCTCTAGTTTACTCCAAATCAAAAATCATTCAATTTGGATAACTATAGAAAAAGATATGCTCAAAATACCGAAGCATGTTCTGTGCTAGAAAGTTGGCCGTGGCGACCCCAGAGAGAAAAGGTTCGTGTGAAACCTTACAAGTTCTGTAACACCCCACTCCCGCCGAACCCGAACCCGATATCGGTGGTGATACCCGAAGCCGTGCCCCGCGAGGGTGGCGTGTCACATCACTTAACAAAACTCGGTACACTTTTTTTTTGAAACACTTTACACTTATCACTTATGTGTGCCCACTTTTTGAAACACTTTATCTATTTAAACTGAAAG
>JANQBM010000222.1:39286241-39296663 GCA_025594535.1 Erythroxylum domingense
TCCTCCCCCGTGGGCCACGGGTCCAGATGTCACGTAGGACGTCGGGCCGTGGACCCGCCCGGGGAGGGGTTCCAGCACTTAAAGAGGGTTCCAGCATAATCAATCCCATAGGTTTAGGTATGCCCCTTTGCCACCAATCTTGCTTTGAACCTTTCAATTTATCCATCTACTTTTTTCTTAGTGGGAATTCAACAATCTCCTAACTTTTATTTTTTTGTAAAGAGTTCATTTCCTCATTCATTGTAGTTCTCCACCTTGGAACCTCTAAAGCTTCCTACATATTGTTAGGAATAGATACAACAGACAATTGATTTACAAATGACCTATTTGATTCCAACACATTATTATTTGACATATAATGACTCATAGGATATTTAACTCTACTTGCAATTTCAGGATCATATGAAGACTTAGGAATACCTTTAATAAGACACTCCGGTAGTTATTTTCTAGGTGGCTTAGGTCAGGAATAGGAACATCCTCAGTAAATGATTATTATGGTATATTAGTGAGTACAAAACTTTTACACGTAATAAACCATCATTCTCCGTTTTAGTAGTACCTTTTTGTTCAACATCGTCTTGTTCAATAGCCCCTTCTTGCTCCTCTTCATATTCCAACTAATTATTAGTACCATCACTAATATAATTATCATCTGAAAAATGACAATCACCTTCACACTCCCCCTGACGTTCATAATCAAGAGTCTAAATTTCCTTCTTGTACTCCCCCTGAAGCTCAAACTCAGAGAAATACATTGTATTTTCATAAAAGACTACTTCCATTTTGATCAAAATATTAGTTGGAGGATGATAACACTGGAACCCCTTTTGGTTTGCCTCATACCTAAGCAAAACACACCACAAGGCTCGTGAAGCTAGCTTGTTGAGCTGATGTTTATGGATATGCACAAATGCTACACATCCAAAAACACGAGGAGGCAACTTTGGAATTGGTGGAGTAGCTACAACATTAGTGAATACTTAAAATGGTGTTTAAAATTCAATAGAGCGGGAAGGAGTTTGATTAATCAAATATGCAAAGAAGAAAGAGCTTCTCCTCAATAAGTCATTGACATATGAGCTTGAATTAATGAGGCACGAACAACTTCTAACAAATGTCGATTTTTCCTCTCGACTACTCCATTTTGTTGGGGTGTATTCATGCAAGTAGTTTGATTAATAATACGTCGTGCTTCCAAATAATGTTTCAATTCAAAACACTGATATTCTCTAACATTATCACTACAAAGAACTTGAACCTGTGCATTGTATTGAGTTTGAATGATCTTACAGAATTTCCTGGAATAATAAATTCACTTCACTTTTGAATTTCATTAACTACAACTAAGTCATGCTCGTACAATCATCAATAAAAGTAACAAACCAACGAGACCCACCTAAATTTGGAAATTTGGATGGACTCCATACATTAGAGTGAATAACCATAAAGGACAAAGGACTCTTATTTAGCACTGAAAGAAATGAATTTCAATGACATTTTGCAAGTTCACAAAGATCATAGCAAAAACTAGAGACATCAAAATTTTCAAACAAAATAGGAAATAAATTTTTGAGATACCTGAAAGATGCATACCATATCTAAAGTTTAGCTTTATTTTTCTCCACCTTTGAGTCATCCATGACAAAAACTTAATGTAACTTTTCTAAACTCCTTGATGTTAGGTCTAAATAATACAACTTCCCTCTCCTAATATTACAACTAATCGTTTACTTTGTTTGGATGTCCTTAAAAAGGCAAAAGTTAGGCCAAAAGATTACAATGCAACATAAGGCTATTGTTATTTAAGAAGAGGTTATAATCCAAGGATGGAACAACTAAAACAAAATCTAAATTTAGGGTATTAGTGAGAGTTAAACCTTCTTCAATAATTGGGGCTTTGTCACCGTTAGCATTAGAAACAAATTTTTATGAGGACTCTGTGAGTTCAATAAACTATTTAGAATCAAAGGTCATATGATTTTTAGCATCAAAAGCAATTATCCATGTACTATTAGAAACAAGTGCAGAAACATAAGAAGTCTTACCACCATTATTTGTAGTTGCTACTAATGCGGAAGTCTCCTCAACATCATCCTCATTGATTTTGGTCTCAGCGATAGCAATAATTAGAGTTTTCATGAAATTCTTCTTTCAGGGTGCTCGATTATGGTCCCACCAATCTAGATATCCTATAAGTTCATAGGAGCGATCTTTAGTACGTCCAGTTTGGTTGCAATGAATGCTCTTGTATGTAAAACTTTTCACCACCAACAATTGTCTTTGATTTGTTTCAACCATCATAGCAACAACTTCAAGGTTTCTAAAGTCTCCTTTCAATGCTTCACACTGTGCTGCCTCTCAACGAATCAATGCATAATATTCTTCCAAGTTTGGAATTGATTCCTTCCTTAGAATCTCTCTACTAACCTGTTCAAAAACATAATCTAAACTTGTTAGGAATATATGCACCCTTAGTCGTTCAATCGACTTTTTGTATGTTTCAACATCTCCATGATCCTTTATGACAAATTTGTCCCCGTGATTTAGTTCTTTAAAAAATTCAGTTAACTCTTTATAGTATTCAGAGAGCGGTCTTCCACTTTGTTTTGTCGTGAACGCAATTAGTTAAATGAGAAAAAATGCAATTCATCACTTCCATCATGGAAGGCTTTTGCTAGTGCGCTCCATATTTCATAGGTTATGGATAATCTTAAGTATCGCTTCATAATCTTTGGACTCATAAATGTCAACAACCATCTTTTAACTTTTTAATTTTCAACATGCCACTTCTCATAGACATCTTTGGATTCTATAGGTGACTTTGTTTTACCATGAATATAAGAGAGTTTTCCCTTTTCAGCAATATGCATTTCCATCAGTTATGACCAAACATCATAATTTGATTAAGAAAGAATGATGCCAGCATTAAAAACTCCTTCGGATTGAACAACAATAGGAACAAAATTTTCACTCATCTTCGAAATATTTTTGTACCCTCTAATACCAACTTGAAAGATGAGATAAAGAAGAAGGAAAAATAATTACGTTCGTCGGTACTTTATCATAAACGTACTAGCTATAATGTACAATAAGGGAAGAAATCTCAATAATTAATCTTACATTTATAATTATCCTAGAACTTTAATTGAGAGCTCTAATTAGGAGTCTAAGAATATACTTATAGTTGTATAATTCTAACAATTATAGAGAAAAGTCCATACAAGTTGATATTGTCTGTTGAACCGAAAGGAGAGTCATATCCTTCTATTCATTTTCAGTGATGCATTTGAACAAAGAACTATGTTTGAAGGATTTGAAAGTCATAAAGATACCACCAAAAGTCCACTAAGTAATCAACAACCCACCAAAAAAATGGTTACGTAGTTACAGGTACAATACAGATTTTGACCGAGTTGATACGGGGCAAAGGTACTTCTGTCGATGATAAATTGCCTGCAGACCATCTTTTTTTTTTTACATACTAAGGAAAGACAAACAGACAAAATCGTTACACACGCCTATAAAAAGGGATGCCTTGTATATCCTGACGAAAGAGTGCAATGCATTGCATCGGGATTTCTTATAGCTCATGAAAGCCAGGGCTGACTTCGAAGCTAAGTGAGCCAACAAATCAGCACATCGATTCCCTTCCTGAAAGATATGCTGAATCTGGATGTCCCAATTTCGGTTTTGAAGATTTCGCAAACCCCAGACCAAGGAAGGATCTGCCTGAACCTGCAAAACAGACGAAGAGAGTAGATTAATAACCTCCAAAGAATCCATCTGTAGCACTACTCGACGATAACAAGGTTCCATGCGAGAAGGAGACCCGAGTATGCCCCCCAAAGTTCAGCTGTCGTTGGGGAGCACATGCTCATATTCTGCAAGAAACCTCCACACCAATGGCCCTGACTATTCCTGATCAGACCACCTGCAGAGGCGAGGCCGATATCAGTCTTAACCGCTCCATCTGTATTTAATTTAACCCAACCCTCTCGCGGTTTAGTCCAAACTATAGGGGTCCCAAGTGGGATGCCCTGGCCCAAAAAGGCTCTACCTTCTACTTCCTTGGCTTTGACTATCCATGCAACATAGTCAAGGACCACTTAGCCCCGGTAGCGGGCCAAATGAAGTCTTCTTCAAAAATGCTCTTGTTGCGCCACTGCCACAAGAACCAGCACGAGACGCCAAAAAAGGTTGCCCACCTAAATCTTTGCAAGTGGTTCGAATTACCAAGATTGACAGTGGGCCACCGGTCTAATTGCTGGTGGAAAAAGGCACAATCCGGGCGCACTTTGTGGAATTGAAGCCAAAACGACTTCGCCCTTCTGTAGTCTCTGAGCGCGTGCAAAATAGTTTCCTCCTCAGCACAGTAGGAATATGTAGAGTCCGTGGCAATATGGCGCACCACGCGCTGATGGTTAGTCAGGAGTTTGTTATTGGCCAGGAGCTACAAAAATGATCGTATCCACTGAGGGCCATCCCATTTCCAGATTAATTTCCAAAAACAGCTTCTGTCAGGCGCAGGAATATCCTCTATAAGATCATAGGCAGAAGCTGTAGTAAAAACTCCGTTCTGATTGGGCCCCCATGTAAACCGGTCCTCCTCCATCCCATCATGAGGGGGAATAGTTGCCGCGATAGTCATGCAAACGCTAGAAGGAAGGAATGCTTGGAATTGAGGCCAAAGCCAGCTGCCATTTTCATGTACCATGTCCCTTACAGAAGCCTATAGCATGTTCTCCAGGGGTTGGGAGATGGTGACGAGGAGTAACAGACCCCAATCACTCACCCAGGCATCCAACCAAAATTTGATATGTTTGCCATCACCCAAATGCCATTTGAGTCTTTGCCGACCGTACTTCCACGTGGCTGAAATTCCCCTTCAGATGATCGAAGCCCCATGCCTTGTGACAGTCTGGGGAATGCTGTGAGGATCAACTTAGTACTTAGCACGGAGAACCTGAACTCAAAGTGTGTCTATTTTAGTAAGGATGGCCCACCCTAGCTTCGTAAGGAGAGTGTCATTTGTAGTACGGACATTTTTAATCCCGAGTCCCTCTGCAAATTTAGGGTGACAGACTGCCTGCCATCGAACTAGGTTCAATTTCCTTTGCCCATTCTTAGTACCTTAGATGAAGTCGCGCATTAGCTTTTCTAGGTCATTACAGAATTGTCTCGGTAATCTGACTGTTTGCATTGTATAAACTGGGAGGGAAGAGAGGACTGACTGAGTTAAAGTCACTCGCCCTGTGAGGGATAACTCACGTGCACGCCACCCGATAAGTTTCTGCTGGGCCTGATCTAATATGTATTGGTATGTTTTCCTCGTGGTACGCTCATGGATTATTGGAACTCCTAGATATTTTCCCAGATTTTGAGTGCACACAAACTGGAGTTCGTGACTAAGGAAACACGCGCTGTCCCGACTGATATTCTTGGAGAAGAAAATTCTAGATTTAGCTTTGCTAACCGGCTGACCTGAAGTCTCATAAAAGGAATCGAGTACCCGTGTGACTACTTGAGCCTGGTCAGGAGAAGCTTCTGCAAATAAGATCAGATCATCGGTGAAGAATAAGTGGGAAATGGGGGGTCCATATCTGCTCAAACGAAAAGGTTTCCAGGTTCCTTGTTGGACCTCGCTGGAAATGTAATGGCTCAATCGTTCCAGACAAAGGACGAAGATATAAGGGGAAAGGGGATCCCCTTGGCAGATACCCCTAGCAGGAGTGAAAGGTTCCGAGAGAATACCATGCCAAGAGACTTGCATTGATACTGTGGAGATACATTTCATAATGAGGCTATGTAAAGCGTGCGGTATGCCAATATCCCTTAGTGTGTCATTAATAAAATCCCAACTTAGTCGGTCATAGGCTTTTTCGAGATCAACTTTGATAGCCATAATATCGACCTTCCCCTTCTTTCGTCTCATCGAATGAATGGCCTCTTGCGCAATAATGATATTATCTGTAATATGCCTACCTGGGACAAAACTGCATTGCGTTGGGCCCACTATATAGCCAAGGTGGGATTTCAAACGGTTCACTATTACTTTCGAAAGAATCTTGTAAACCACTGAGCATAAGCTGATTGGGCGAAATTGATTGAGAAATCTCGGGAAAGGAATCCTGGTAATTAAAATAAGGATAGTCTTATTGAGCTCAGTCTCCCAAAAGTCATGCCGAAACAGTTTTTGGATGAACGCCACGACAGTAGACCCAACCTTCTCCCACTTTTGTTGGAAAAACGAATCATTGTATCCATCGACCCTTGGGGCTTTACTAGGGTTCATTTCAAACACTGCCTTGCGGATTTCAGTCGAAAGAACAGGTTCCATGAGATCCTGTATGGCCACCTCTGGTAAGACCGGAAACCCCCTAGATATAGGAAAATTATGTGTGGAGATATTTTCCGAGGTAAAAAGCTGGGCAAAATATTGCATGGCCATTTGCCTCATTTGCTGAGGGGCAGTGATCGACCGTCCCTCATGGTCAATTAAGCTAGCTATCCTCAATTTGCATCTCTTGGCCATTGCAATAGTATGGTAGTACTTGGTGTTCCGATCTCCCTGAGAAAACCAAGTACAGCGAGACTGTTGATTCCAGTATATCTTTTCCTCACAGAGGACGTGAATTAATTCTTCCCGAAGTCTAGCCTCTAAGTCTGCCAGGGAGGCGGATGTAGCGAATTCCATGGATCGTTGGATACCCGCCAACCTAGCGAGAAGTCACTTCTTCTACTGAAAGATATTACCGAAAACACTTCGGTTCCACTTCAGGAGTTCTGTGCCAAGTGGTGAAGAGTGGCTATCACATTACTCTAATCGGATGGCCAATGTACATCTAGAACCTGATCAAACTCTGCATGGGTTAGCCAAGCCGATTGAAATCGAAACACTAGGGGAGGCACTTCGCTCCTAGGGCTCCTATCTAATTCTAGGAAAAGAGGTCGATGGTCCGAACCTAAGAAAGGGAGGTGGTTGTTAATAGCATGGGGAAAGGATTCCATCCAGGACGAAGAACATAATAATTTGTCTAGGCGGGCCTGAATATTTCCCCTCAGCCAGGTATAAGTAGGACCAACGTATCCCAGATCATGCAACCCACATCCTTGAACACAATTCTGGAACAATTTATTCACTATCAAGGATGTGTTATCCCGCCCTCCCCTTTTATCAGAAACTTCCAATTTGGCATTGAAATCTACACCGATGATCCAAGGCATAGTAACTTCCTGTCCCAGCCAGTTCAAATACGGCCAAAGAATTTTTTGAATAAAAGCAAAAGAAGAAGAGCCATGCTGAAGAATGGTATGGATAAATTGTCTATGTGCCATCACAATAGAGACAGCGAAATCTGCATGCCACAGGAGCCAAATACCACCAGCAAAGCCCTCCGCCTCCACTCGAAAACTGAAATCAAAACCCAGAGAACAAACAACCTTCTGTGCTCTCTTGCAACTAATACGGGGTTCAAACAAAACCAACAACCGTGGTTTATAGAGATGAATATAATTCCGCATAATAGGAAGAAATTTGGGTCCTCCTGCCCGCTGGCAATTCCATAAAAAAATCGACATAAAGATGTCTTAGGATGGAGAGTCGCTCGCTGATACCTGCGGGCGGTCTGGGGATTCTGTACCGGCGTCTTCGGCCGGTGGTTCCTAGGTTTAGATGTCCATTTGATCTTCCACAGGTGTGGTGGATGTTACCTCCATTCTCAGCGCTCCATCAGTGGGATCGGGAGGTTTAGATAGAGGTTGGTAGTGCTGAGGAGCCGTAGGGTGCGGGCCATGCACAGAATCCTTAACACCAGTCAGGGATTGCTCGGCCTCGCCTCGAATTAGAGCTCCAGCCAGCTGCTGATCATAGACAATAGTGGCATGTGATGAGATTTGCACAGCTTGGTGCATTTCTGCAGGCCCATTGAGTGGCTGGAATGTGAAATGGGAACCTGATGTGCTACCTCCTGGGTTGCCTGGGGTCCCAAACGCAACACGTTTCCCTTTATGGGTCATGGACTGCGGCTTTGTCCCGTGTTTTGACCCACGTTTGGGTCCATCGAAGTGTGCAGGTGGCCCATGGGTTGTGGCTCGGTTTATCTCCCCGCTTAGTATAGTAGCGACCGGTGGAATAGTTCTGGTAGATGTGCCCGCGTTGAAGGTCATAGGCAGTTGTGCCTAATGCCCGTCCTGGTTCTCAACATCCATCAATGCCGAGAATCGAGAGCCACTCGCTTGAGTTGTATCTGATGGGTATCTGGCTGTACGACTATTTTGTGTCTTGTGGATTTGACGGGAGGGTTTCCGTTGGACTTGAATCCAAGGACCGTAGGTGTCCCGTTTCTTGTCAGTCAACGGCTCTTTTGGGAATCCTGTCTGTTCTGCCCCTATCGTCGGTTGAACTGTTGTTTCCAGTCGTGTATGTGGGAGGTGGGAGTCTATTGGAGAGTGAACCTGAGATGGGCAAGATCCAGATTCATATCCTACAATTCCACAATGAAAGCAAATTTGCGGCAACCCCTCGTAAGAAACCAGTAATGTTTCCCCGTCAAGCTCCACCTGCGAACAAAGGGGAACGCTCAAGTCGATATCCACTGCAAGTCTGGCAAATTTTCCCCGTTGAGTCATCAAGGTAGTTTCATCAATCTTGACAGTCTGTCCGATGATATTCCCTAAAGCAACAAGAATTTTTGGATGGTACCTAGCTAGAGGCAGATCTGGGAAACGAACCTTGACCACTGCCATGTTAATTTGCCCTGTTGACGCTCGAAAATCTGGAGTCCAGCGTTGAACAGATAAGGCGTGTCCTTGAATAACCCAAGGGCCATTAGTAAGGGCATTGTAAAAGTCAATTTCTTCTTTAAAATTCACCAGAAAAAATTCATGATCCAAGTCGACCACCTTCATGGGTCCGCGCGGTTGCCACAGGAGATTTAGGCGAGAACAGAGCATTTTATACCCTACCCGGCGACCTATCAACTTAACTATCACGGCGAGTTCCCACTGTTTATCTAACCTTGCCTTAAAAGTGTGGGATAGTTCGATGCCGCCACCGGCGACGCCTGGGATGTATACGATGTCTCCTTCCTCAACATCAATCGGTTCCTCATAAGGCCAGACTGGAGGTGGCGTTTTGGTGGGCATCCCTTAGTCAGCTATAACAACCTCACGATAAGATATTCTGGCGTTAGGGGGTGGGTCTTCATTGCGTCAGCGAATGCGTACTTTTTTTGCCTGATGTCCATCGTGAGTAGTAGTTTCCGAAGTGTGAGGAGTGAGTTCAGAGGGTGCAGAGAGTTCCATCGAATTTGAAGACTTTTTTCCTTTTGAAGAGCATTTTCTATTAAATGCATTACAACGTTTACGTTTTTCTCATGTGAAACCAATTTCACAGTGAAAGCTTTTAACATGTGTTTCAACTGTCACGTTGATACAAAAATCTCCAACAAAATCGTTTTTATTAAAAACGATACACATGTTCTCTGTTCAAGATATTCACTGTTCATGTGCATGATGTACAACAAAAACATGATGTTCACTGTTCACGTTCAGCAAAACACGATATTCTGTTGAACCACAGCGTTTTCCATTTTCCATTTACACAAAAATGAAACAATTTTCATCATAAGGAAAACGAAAAACGTTTGTAATGAAAACGAAAGGAACGTTGTTCCAAAAACGTTTTTATTATAAACGATTTACATGAAAACGAAAACAACGTTGTTCCAAAACTGCCAATTGCTCGAAACAGAAAACTGCATGTTGCTTAATGTAACTTTTCAACTTTCACGTTAAGCAACAACACCTTTTGTTCTTTGTTTACGTTTTCATTCAAGAGGAAAAAGAAAACGATTTTTATTGTTGCTTAACGTGAAGACAGAAAACTTCATAGATGTTTTCATTTTTCATGTTAAAAAACAATTTTCTCCATTCTCCATTAAAAGAACGAAAACATTTTCAATGAAAAAAATGTTGTTCCGAAACACAAAAACATGCATTTTCATGGCAACATGCAAAAGAACAAACCATAAACACAGTTCATGAAAAAAAAACCCCGGCCATCTATATATATATTTCTAGGGCTCTGATACCATCTGTAACAGCCCAGACCACCCGCTTGCAGATATTGTCCGCTTTGAGCCTCGGCCTCTTGGGCCTCGCGCCCTCACGGTTTTGTTTTTCCAGCGTGTAAGCCTCTTTAAGGCATTACTCCCGTAGGACTTCCCAGGAGGTCACCCATCCTGGTACTGCTCTTGTCCTAGCACATTTAACTTTGGAGTTCTGATGGGATCTAGTGCGTTGGGGCATGAAAAATGCGTCTACAAGGGAGAGGTTTCCACATCCTTATAAGGCATGCTTCGTTCCCCTCTCCAACCGATATGGGATCTACGCTCCGCGGCACTGTGGCCGTTGGGTAGT
>JANQBM010000222.1:39300357-39320716 GCA_025594535.1 Erythroxylum domingense
TTTTATTTTATTATTAATTATATACAATATATTATTAATTATATAAAAATATTATTATTAATTATTTAATAAATTTTTATTATATGTGATTTATATTTAAAAATTATTTATTTATATTTTGATTTATATAGAAATATATATAAACAATTGCAGAATAATTTTTTATATATTTTCTATTTTCATTAACAAAAATTTTATAAATTAATAATAATATTTTTATATAATTAATATAAATTGTATATAGTTAATACAATAAAAACTTTTATTATTTTAAAATAGAAAATATATAAAAAATTATTTGTCACGATTGTTTGTGATTTTTTAATTAGACATGATTTCTGTTTTAAAATCATAGCATTAAACCTCTTGCAACAACCACTTTAATATCAGGGGTATAATAATCATTTATTATACATTCCACTCCATTCCATCCATCTTCCAAACAATGTTTCACTACATTATATTATGAATCCTTCTACCCCTCCCAAATAACTTTTCACTATATTACATTCTATTCCATTATAAACCGTTCCCTTCCGTTCCGTTCGATTTCATTCCATTCCTTTTCATTAATTAACGTCCAACTAAACAGGCCCTAAGGAATCTACAATATGATGGTTGGCAATCTTGGGCAGACTTTGCACCAAGGGTAGATATAATTCCAACTTGAATCCCTTATATGTCTTATACAAAGATGAATCATAATCATTTGCACATTTATTCTTCAATGACTTATACACTAATTTCATCTGGTCTAGAATACAAAAAAAGTTGGAGAGATATTGTGACAAAGATGATTGGCTTCAAATTGTTCAATGGCAAGTAATATTTTCAATGGAGCAAAGTCTAATTCCATCTAGTTTAAGATTGTTTTCTTTTGTTGCATATATATCATATGGCTAGAAAGAAATCATCCCATCCACAGGAAAATTGAAACTCATTAAGTATTTATTAATTGACAAGATCATTAATTAGATCAAGGCAATTATTAATGCTAATCAAGCTCACGTGAAAATCACTGATATAGAAAGAAGAAACTAGGAATTGTTGTGAAAGTATTATTCCTTTTCTTTTTAATCTTGTCACAAATCATACTTAGGTACTTCTTTGTGTATTTGGGTAGTAGATGTGGTAAAACCTTCATATGTTTTAACATTTTGTATGGCTCTTAAATAGGCCAAAAATTCCTTTGAATAAATTTATTTACTTTCCAAAAACGAACTTTTTAATTTCGCTATAATGTAAGGAAAAACATGAGTGATAATAAACGGACCAATCAATCTAGAATTTAACACACTTATCATAAGCTTTAATAAAGAATTATATACTAACACTATCCTTCGCACACCTCAAATTACTTCCTTTAGATCATATTATCATGAAACAATTTGGTTTTCTATTTGTAAATTCTCAAATTCTCACAATCATCCAACCTTTGTTCCTATAGTTCTTGCAATTATAGTTTTGTAGTCTCTCCCATCTTTCTCCAATCCATGTTGCAACATCACACCACCCAATAAGCTTTACGGTCAATCTCCATAGTTAAATGACAAACTTTACTAAAAAGTAATCAATAAGGAGATGTTCTTGTCAATTATTTGTAGACTGTACAGTAAGCGAAAAGAACATCATCTAGAAATAAACACCAGTCTTTTCTTCTTGGATTCACCGTCTTTTCCAAAATGGATATGCTTGTCCATTTATTTAAGAATAATATGTGATGGTTACTCAATGATGCATTTAATACTTTTTAAACAAAGCCACCATTGCTCTGTCACAAAAATAACTCCCTTGACCATTAATAATGACTTATGGAACTTCAATTGTATTAAAGATATTGGACTTTATAAAACCTTTTATTTGGGATAATTGCTCATTAGGAAAAGTTTCATAAATAGATAAAATATCTTCAACCCTCAACAAAATCCATCGTATTAACCTTCGTTTAAACTCCTTCTTTGTCAAAAGGTTTTTCAATACTGCATGGTTAAAATACATAACAACTTTAGAGCCAAGCAAATAAGATATAATTTTATTTAAAGAAAAAATAATCGTTAAAGGCTCCCTCTTAATTGTAGAGTAATTACATTGTGTAACATCCAATGTTCTTGAAGTGTAATAGATGGTATGAATTTGTTTCCTAATCCTTTATCCTAATATAACTCTTACTATTTGCTAACATCACACTTGATCTCGAATGGTAGATCCCAATCTAGTAGCTGAATAATAGGTGCATTTATCAATAATGCCTTAAGCTTGTCAAAAGTTTTTGACATTTTTTCCTATCTTATTGTAGTAACTTTGACAATGGTATACCAATCTTTGAAAAGTATCCAATAAACTTGTGATAACTTCTTACATATCCAAGAAAAGATTATACTTCCATAACATTTTTATGGTAAGATAAGTTCATAATTAAATCCACTTTTGCTTTATCAACTCCTATACCCTTCATGAAATCACATGTCCCAAAATGATGCCTTAATTAACCACAAAATGAAAATTTTCGTAATTTAAAACCAAATTTATTCCAATGCATATTTTGAGAGCCTTAGATGAATGATTTAAGCATTCATTAAATCTCCATAAATAGTGAAATCATTTATAGATACTACAATACAATTCTTAATATACTCAGAAAATATACTCATCATGCACCTTTGAATTGTAACTAAAGCATTATAAATACCAAAAGGCCTTCAACTAAGGGTGTACGTTCCAAAAGGGCATGTAAAGGTGGTCTTTTCTAATCTTCCTAAGCACTTACTATTGGATCATACCCTAAAAAACCATCAAAAAAGTAAAAAAAATAATTCACTAGTAATTATTTATAACATTGGATCTATAAAGGGTAATGAGAAATGACCCTTTTTGGTAGTCAAGTTAAACTTCCTAAAATTATGCATATTTGTCACCTATTCTTCACACTTATTATCACCAACTCATTATTTTGATTTTGTATGATTGTCACTCCAATTTTCTTTACAATATGAACTAGGCTCACCCACTCATTATTCGGGATCAGATAGATTGTACTTGTATCGAGAAGCTTTATAATTTCTTTCATTATCACATTTTTCATTGTTGGATTGAGTTTCCTTTGTGATTCCCTTATTGAGTTAGCATTTTCTTTTAGAAGAATCCTACACATGAAAATTGTGAGACTTATGTCTTTTATATTAAGTAAGGTCCAATCAATTGTAGTTTTGTAGTCCTTTAAAAGTTCTACTCGCCTTTCTTCTTACCCTTTAGTCAACCTTTTAGAGATGATTGTAGGTAGTGACTCTTCTTCACCTAAATATATATATTTTAGATTATCAACTAAGGCTTTTAATAACTTATAAAATATAAAGCAATATTTTCTTATAAGTTATAACAATTATAACATTTAGAGTTTTTTATTCTGTTAGCACTACTGATAATGATTTTACAGCTTCACAAGTTTCATTAACTTGGTTATTTACTTCTAATTTTACATTAAACTCTAACTCATTACTAACACTTTCTTCTTCAATAATATCCTTCACTATTGAATCCAAAATATCCATATGATAAACAAAGTAAAAATTGTTTAGGTACTTCATTTCTTTGAAGATATTAAATATCTTTCCATCAAAGTCGACAAAACGGGTAGTCTCATCCATATTAAATTTTTTTTAGCATCTTCATGAATTTCCTTCCTAATAAAATTGAAGCTAATTATTTTACACTATTTCCATCCCTTTTTAAGAAATAAAAGTATACTGGAAATACCAAACTATTAACCTAATCCAAAACATCCTCTATCACTCCAATAAGATGAATATAAGAATGATTAGCTAGTTGAATAATCATATTAGTTTCTTGTAAAGATTTTTGGTTTAAAGATTGATAAATTATGGTATGACATTAATAGATGCACCTAAGTCTAGTATGGTACGCTCAATTTTCTTATCATCAACAATAAAAAGGAGTGTAGACATAACTCGATCTTTTTTTGTTAATTTCCTATTTATCGCAGCTAATACATTCTTACCAAAAATTATTCTCTCTTTATCTTTCAGTTTCCTTTTATTTGTGTATAGTCCTTTCAAGAATTTTTCATATTTTAAAATTTGATGGATGGCTTTTAGAAGTAGTATATTAATTTTCACTTTTGAAGGTCTTTACCTATCAAGGAAAGGAGGTATATGTGTTTTAGATGGTATAGGTAAAGAAAAATAAGATTTTACCATAGTTGCATCTTTAGATGGAAGTTTAGCTTTCTTCTCATTCAAGCATTTCTACCTTCATTGTTAAAGAAGAGCCATAATGGATCTCCTTCCTACTTCTCTATGTCATTCCACTCACATTCTCTTTAAGATTCACCACTACTTGTAAAAGTAATTTTCTTGAAGTTTGTGCTTCTAATTTAATAATAAAGGTGGCTAACTAAGTGATTTGATTTCTTAAATTTTGAAGGCTTGCCCTTGTTTTATCGTAAAATTGTTAAGTGTTAATAGCAAGCGCCTTAATATTTCTTCTAAAGATATTCCTAAATTTGAGGAATGAGATTAAAATGTGTAGGTGTTAATGTTAGCATTTCCTTAATTTCCATAACTAAAATTTGGATGATTCCTCCATTTCAGATTATAATGATTTAAATAACGGTCATATTGTAGTTGAAGTTGACCGAAAAAATCCCCTACTACACTAGCTTCTTGAATAGAGTCTTGTTGTAATGTAGGGAATATATTCGTAGGATGCCCAACAAATAAGCATATTCCTTGTACCGATTGTAATTGAACTACATCTATTGAACAAACTAAAGAAGTTAAATATGAAAATTTATCCTCAAGGTTAGTAGTACTTTCCTCACTCATGCACTTAACAACTTCATCCATCTTATTATAAATTATTGAGAATTTTTACCATATTTGAAATTAATTGCCTGGTCAATTATGGTGTTTTATTTACTAAAGTTCCTCACTAGTTGCATCTATCATAATCCTATCCATTAGCAATACCCTTTATAAAAATATTGAATCAAAGATTACTTAGGAATCTAATGGTGGGGGCAATTAACTCATAATTCTTTAAACTCTCCTAATATTCATATAATATTTATCCGTTGAATTGTCTTATCACAATATCTTCTTTCTGATATTGGCTACTTATGATGCAAGAAAGAACTTATCTAGGAACAAGCTTTTCATTTCATTCTATATTATGACTGAGGCAAATGGAAGATAATAAAGCTAATCCTTCACTTTATCTAATGAAAAGGCTCTAAGATTAATTTACTCTTCTACTACTCCTTGTGGTTTTATTCTATAGCAAACATTATGGAATTTTTTTCAAGTATTTATATGGAACTTCACATGAAAATCCATAAAAGATAAGGAATAAGTGAATTAAACCAAATTTCAATTCAAACTCTACCTTAACATCTGGAAATCTTATGCATAAGGGTTATTGATTTAAATTTGGTGCAATTATTAGGATTTGCCATATTTTCTTCAGCTTTTGAAAATTTGAATCTTCACCAATTGTTAAATCCATCTCAACTTTTACCTTTGAAGGTGAATGACTTCTTCCTTGCTTAGTCTCTTTACTTAAACGATGCATTGTCTTCTCAATCTCTAGATTATATTTCAATTCACTTGTTTAAGAAGAACGAGTCATACAAGATAAGAGATTAGTAGGAAACTATAAAATAGAACCTAAAACTAAGAAACTAGTTAAACAAATTGTCGATGCCCTTAAAATTAATATCTAATTCACTAAAATTTTATAATTGTTATGTAACCAAATCGAATCTTAAAAAATCTAAAAATTAGTTTCTTAATTTGAATTGATAAAATAGAAATAGGGTTTGTGACTAATTAACTATCTAAGATTATCAAGGTATCAAATAAATCAAATTATTAGAAAAGTGAGAAATTCAAATTTACTTAACTCTGATTTAAGGGAATGATCTCATATAAATGTGACTTTGATCATTGGTTTGAATTTTTTTTTCACAACTCAATCTATTAATCTGAAACCTATGAGGATAGTCATAATAAGTTTCATTTTCCTAAATTTATTGATTCAAACCTACCATTCAAATCAAAACTTACCATTAAGTGGTTGAATATAATAGCATTCTATATCAATTAAATAATAGCAATAAACTCAATAGAAAAGACTAAATCCTAAATTAAATATCTACAAATATTTAATTTTGTTTTCATGTTTATAATATGTTAAAAATGCAAATAAATAAATGACCTACTTTTTACTTATACAAAACATTCATGATAATTATGGATAACTAAACTAAAAAATAGCAATATAATAATTAACATCGAATTAATTTGTTAGATAAATATTAATTAATCATAAAATAAAAGAACACAACATACGAACTACCTAAAGTATAAGTTTAGAACAAAACTTCTTAAGGTTACAATTAGAGTTTTGATTCCCCTTAAATAAAAAATTCATATTTAGTTACATATAATTATAATTCCACAACAAAGATAGATGAAAGAAGAAAAACAAAAAGGAATAATAATAAAGATGGGTGTTATTTTTTCCTCCTCTTCTCCTACTTAAAAACTAACTTATTTTAATATTACAATGTTATTATTTAAACAAATCAAAATCCCTACATAAAAAGGCTGAGAATAAGTCTCTTAATTAAATTGAACTTCTTAAAGTGAATCTAGCTCTAAGTGTGATCTCGCCTTATCTACTTTAACTATCTATCATCTTTGACTTTATCTTTTCAAAATTCGTGGCTTTGACAATTGATGCTCTAATGAGATGTTTCAAACCAAATTTGGTCTAGTCTCCAGTTGTCATATTTAAAAATAGAATAAATATTAATTTTACCAATTAAACACCAAAATCAACTCAAAAACAAAAAAGATGAATCCAACTAATATAAGCAAATTACATCTTATCAAATTTCTAATAAAATGCATGCTAGAAAAAGTCAAAAGGAGTATCAAAATGGTAAGACAGTTCCTCATAATTTTGCTCAAGGTTAACAAAGGATTGTAATCCTTAACAATCATCCAGGTCACATAGATGGTTGAGATCTTGAAAAAGAGTAGTAAAGGGAACATGTGTAAGAAGTTTTGAGTATCAAAGGAGAAGGTCACTCAGCCTTGAAGATTTTTTCAAACTAGGAAAATCATAACCTTAAAGTGAGAAAAATGTTAGAAGAGTTATTGGCCAACTACAAAGATATTGTTATATGGGAACCATTCAGGTATGTCGTGGATTAATTAATGTTATAATTAACCGATGCCATATTTGATTATGGTTAATATTAGGTACCATTCAATTTTTTAAAATAACAAAATAATTTTTGAATTTTTAAAATTAAAAAATAGTCTCTCAATATATTGTGCTACATAATTTTTAATTTATACCAACCTTGTCTTAAAAATCATAATAAAATAAATTTAAAATAACAATTATCTCTTTATTTATGTTAATATCACTTTTCATATATTCACATATAAAAATAATCATAATTAATATAAGAAAAATGTTGTTTAATTATCTGATAGATATAAAACTAATAATAATGCAAAGTATTTAAAATGTTATAATTTACATCATATAATAAAGAATAATTACATCAAAATATCATATATTAAGAATAATAAAGGTCTATTACTCCATAAGCACTGCAACATGACTTCATGTTGATGAACATAACCGAGTATAAGTGAAAAAACTTAGAAATTTATTTAATTGAATATCTATCTGATTGCATTAACCATGATTTTCATTTGTTACAAATTTATCAACATTGAGGGGAGTCCTCATCATCACCATAATTAAAATTCATCGCTTCAAATGATATGTTAATACTTTTTCATTCAAGATTATTTTAAAATTGTCTCATTTATGAATCTTGGTTCTTCAGAAACTCAATCCGCTAAAAGATCGATATAAGACACATTGGAGTTATATAATTACTTATTCTATTATAGATCCTAGTAAACAAATAAAATAAAATAATTAATAAATTATATTCAACTTAATATGATAATAACATACCTTTCTTGAAGCTTTAAGCGGTATCAAACAAAGACCAAATCATTCAATCTTTTGTATTTTAATATATTTCTTTTCTTGTAATTGATAAATTACAATGGGCTCCAATTCCTTTTGTATCTTATTGCACTCATACATTGACTCAAAATTTGAATTGCAAACTATGGAACACCACTTTCAAATTGATCCCACCAAACAATTGTAAGACAACAAAATTAACCTTATAAACAAAATACAGTGATGATTAATTTCAAACAAGTAACAAAAGTAAGGAAATATATACTTGTATTTAGTTTCTCTCTTTGATGAAATGTAATGGGCATCCCAAAATTACCACAAGCATATATAAGTTAATAAGAACTTACATCATCTCATGTGCAACAATTATTGTGATAGTTAATAACATTCCCCCATTAACTTTAACTTTCTTTGTAAAATTTGGTCTAAAATAGATACTAGGATTTAAAAACTCCCTAATAACAAACATCAAGGAATAAGTTGTCTTTCCTATCTTTCATTAATGACTGCACGATAATGTGTATATAAAGAAGGCCTATTTTCATATTAGCCTTGATTGCTTCCTTTGCCCTCTTTATAGCATCATAAATATAACTCATTGTTGTCTTCGTGTCACAATCAGTTAGACAAAGTATTCTTACCAAAGGCTCACGAACTTGAATAAAAAATTGACATTGAGACCAAAATTCATGATCTTTAAGTATAATTTTAAAAACCTTTATTTCAGCATTAATCTTGACACACTGAGATGCAACTCACTTATCACTTATAAATATTTGTCTTAGCTCCTTCTTCATTTAAACAAAGCATTAAAGAGATTAAAAAAATTAGTTAAAAATCTTGTAATGGTAAGGTGAAACAAATTCCTACCATTGGTCAAACTTTTTCTCATCAAATTTAGAAACCATGCACAATTATAGATGAACTTAGTCACTTTTCTTACTTTTTGCATAGTTTCACCAATAGTAGCAATGTGTCTAGGATCTGTTATATTGTCCAACAACAGGTCAATGCAATATGCAATACAAGGAGTCCAATAAAAAAAATTATTGCTGCTGCAACCTTTTTTCAACTACTTTATAAGCATAATTATTATCAGTGATGAACTGCACAATATTTTCAGGCCTAACTTCATTCATAGCTTCACCAAATATCTGAAACAAAATATCACTATTTTTAACAGTGCTAAATGCATTAATAAACTTTAAAAATATTGTTCTTTAGTAGAATAACCTAAAAAATTGATAATAGGTTCATGTCTTTTATTTTTCCGACTATCACATAAGATTGAACACCTATACGATGCTCAAGTCATTCTTCTTTTGCCCAAGTAACTTTTTATTTCATAAACGTAGCTACTCAGAAGATTGCTTTTATATTTATTAATTAAAGGAGATTTATATCCTAAATCGTAAAAGGCAATAACATCCACTATAGGATGATAATAATAAGACTGAGTAACATTGAATGATAAACCTATATTATGCCACAATCTAGTCATTGTCACGTATACATTCTGAGTTAATTTTTAGATTACAAGGCACTACGAATTAAAGGTTGAGCTTTAGGAGTTGTTCGTGGTATAAAAAAGTTAGATCATGTCACTTCTATTCCTTACATCAAGTGCAACAATTCCTTCTTATTGAATAGGAATACTACCTTCAACATCTTCACTATCATCCTGATGACTGTTAAAAAAAAAAGTCTGCTACCAATTTATAATTTAGTCTTTACCTTATGTCTTTCTCATATTTATACTCTTCAATCAAAATTTTCATTTTCCATTTTGAGTTATGGCTAACTTTCTTACAAGGTTTCACATTTCCTTTGTTCTCAGTTAAATGCATCTTTAATATGGTGATTCCCCCACCTCTCAAATGTTTACGATTAAATGCTACAGTTCTTCATTTCAATAATCAATTTAGCATGAGCCCAAGTCAGATCATCAAATCTTCCCAAACCTGAAGAGGTTAAATTATCATGAGAGCTTAAACTTCCCTTCATTTATTTGTAAAAATAATGTAATTAAATAAGTACAATGTGCTAAATAAATATCACATACAACTTTTAATTGTAAAACTTTTCTACCATGAAAATAACTACTTTCTTAAATTCTTGTTAAATCTAAATTTTCTTTTTTTCTTCTTCAAAAGATTGTCATCACTTCATTGTTTGCATTATGTAAATCATTTATGGGTTTATTTATATTTCATGTTACAACACTATATGTACAAGACTTACATGGTTTGAGATTGTCTTTTCTAGAAAGAATTTAACTTTTAAGGGTCACTGTCTTGATTAATATCAATATCTTAATGCAATAATATAATAAATGAGAGTGAATGAATACTCAAAGAAGTGTTGTTAATTCAGTATGAAAATAATAAAATTGATTTTTAGTTGCACTTTGAGATAAACGTTGAGATAAATGTCTTCTCTCTAATTTTTTATTGTTTTATTTTATGAAAGCTCAATTATTGT
This sequence comes from Erythroxylum domingense, assembly GCA_025594535.1. Classification (NCBI taxonomy): domain Eukaryota; kingdom Viridiplantae; phylum Streptophyta; class Magnoliopsida; order Malpighiales; family Erythroxylaceae; genus Erythroxylum; species Erythroxylum domingense. The sequence continues at coordinate 39,310,873 of JANQBM010000222.1, forward strand.
CATGGATTAATATGGATTAATAGTTTTCTCAAATAATATATATGAACTTTAGTGAAAAAAATGTGTCATAATTATAACAAATCAAAATTAGAGAAAAAAGCATATAATTTTTACCAAAAAAGTTGAAAATTTAAAACTAAAAATTAGCTATAATTTGTACAAACTACAAGTCTACAACACACTACATAATAAGTTCACAGTCATTTACAATTATAAAACTATTAAGTGTTAATTATCAAGTATCCTCACCTTGATATTGTCTTAGACATAAAGTAGAACAAGATGATGCAGGCAACGGATAGAGCAACATTGAGCTAATGAGCCAATAGTGAAGGAGCAATAGAAAGAAGAAGCATCAATGAGCTAGCAACTAAGAAGCAATAAGGTATAGAAGGAACATAGCGGAGAAGCTCAGAAGTAGCAATTCCTATCAGAGAAGAAAATGGAGTGATTGATGAAGAGGTGGCATAGCAATTAAGCCATGATGATAAGAGAAAGGAAGGCAATACTGAAAGGCAGTGATGAGGTTTGGTCTATGAGTGAGTGAGGTGTACAGCAAGTGGAAAGTACTTGATAGATTTTTTTTTTTTAATTCTAGTCCTTAAAATTTTGAAATTTACAAAAGTTACCAGTATTTTATTAGTACTCTTGGTATTAGTTAGCCTCGATCGATACCAAGCAAAATTACTGATACCAATCGGTACTAATATCCAATATAAATATAACTTACATATTTTTGTATCATTTTTTGTTTGATATGAGAGGTATTGGCTAGTACTAGTTAGAATGGTACAAAATCTATAATATTGGGATTAATCCCTCGATCATCACCCATAAGTTGAACATTGATCCTAATGTTAGGACTGTAAAGTTTATGCGAGCACATCTAACTAAATATAAGATCCATTAAATGAAGGATTAGAATAGTTACAAAGACTATATTTGGAGACTATGTTGAGGGTTAATATTCATCTTTAACTAAACATATACTCAAACACAACCATATCTCATTTTTTGTTTCTCTCTAGGTGTAAAGAGATGGAACAAGGTCTAATTCATCGATTTTTCCTAGACCAGGTTCTTCTTTAGACGTAGGATTTAAGGTTTAAGTAAATAATACGACCTGACATACGATCATATGCTAGCAAATGTAAATATAGAAAATAATTTGTGAAGAAAAAGTCGCCAACATTGTCTCGTCATAGGTCATATCTACTAGTGATCAAGTTTTTTTGATTAACACAACGTATAACATAACTATGTTTACCATTAAAACCCTAATTTTTTATAATTATTTAAAGAGTATTTCACACAATGTGAGGGTTTTTAACATCTATTTTTATTAAAAGTTGTGAGTGCTTCTTTCATTGTTCTTTATCGAACTTTAAATTTATCCAAAGATTTTTTTCTTTATAGTGTTCAATTACTTAATGAATTTGGTTTTAATTCTTTATAATTAATGATTCAATTCTCTTTATATATGTAATTTAGAGTTTTTATTATGTCCAAACTTGTTTGTGTTCCGCTAAGATTTTATTCTTAGCTGGATTAACATTAGCTGATATTAAAGTTTAGCTTTAAATCAAGCGTGGTTATCAATTAAATTATTTTCTATTTATTTGTATGAATTTTTGTTTTCTTTATGACTTCGTAGAATCCTTTTCTTGTTTCTAAATTGATAAAATAAAATCAAAACTTTGACATCTTTTTTATTTGGGAGTTTTTTTGTCTCTTTCTCTCATATTAGCGTTTCCTTTTTATTCAATTCCTTAGTTTTGTTCCATACATAGCATATTGTTCTTATGGTAGTGATATAAAAAATTCTTTTTGATTTTTGTTGATAAAAAGGATCAACTATGATTTTCATCAGGAAATTGACCAAACCTTAATAGTCACAAATTTGGTTTAAATGAATCATTTCTATTTTTTGTTTTATTTAACTCCTTTGTTTCTTTCTTAATATGTACTTATTTTCTTTTACTTACAATTTTTGGAATTTATAATGTTGAAATCTTGATTTAAATTTGTTTAATCTTCTACTGGTATGTTGTTTATGTAAGTTTGTTTAATTCTTAAAGAACTTGAAAAGGAAGCAAATAGTGTTAAAAGGTAAGAGAGTATGAGGTTAGTATTAAGAAATCCAACTAAAGAGTGAAAAATAAATGGTTTGACATCTTAAAGAGTAAACATGTAAGAGAATGAGAGAAATATTTTGTTGTTAACTTTTCTTGCAAATTATATATATGGCTTCTAAAGGTGTTTCAATGTTGAAGGATGAAAAGGAATTAATGTGAACATAAATTATAATAAGGTAAAAGACATATTGGTGAGGCAATCCCATCAATTTATGAAATTACAAATGAGCAATAACTTCGAGTTCCTAATGGGAGAAGACTTATTAGACACAATCTAACACTTTTTCTTTTGGAATGGAGGAACCCGCAGTCGCTATCTTTTGGATGCACACTGGGTAAACCTCCGAATTGACGCAATAGCCTACAAATCAGGCCAACCAGGTACTCCACACTAGGCAAGCCCTAAATGACAGGCTCGATCTAGAGAATGTAGGTAGAGAAATTCGAAAACAGGACCTTTTGGCCCCATGCCCCCCTCCTCCACTCCACTAACTTGACCACCCCCTGAGGGGCAACACAATCTAACACCTCTAATAGAAGTTGACAAGGAGAATGATGATCCAAATAATGACAAAACTGATATAACTTTTGAGGTTAGAGGGAACATACTTAGGCCTAAAAGAGGAGCTTTATGTGAATGGGATCCTAAAGTTTGAGCTAGTGTAGATCAAAATTTAGGTAGTATAAAGATAAAAATACCCTTTGCTAAAGGTAGAAACGATTCAAATGGAAATGAATCTATGCCAACATTTGATGATTCTAATGATGGTGGAGTTTCATATACCGTCAAAGAAAAGTTGCTTTCTACTAGGAGAATATTAAGTCTTCAAATTAAGGAGGACGACTTAAAGCAACGATAAGAGAACTTCTCTCATACTAGATATCATGTTCATAATAAGGTATGTAATATAATTTTTTATTAAAAAAATTATACTAATGTAGGTAGCACTACTCTTATAAAAAAAGTAAAATTGGCCTATTGTAAAGTATCCAAAACCATATAAGCTACAGTGGCTTAATGAATGTGGACAAATCATAAGTGAATAAGCAAGTACTGGTGTCTTTTTCTATTGGAAAGTATAAAATAATGTGTTTTGCGATTTAATACCTGTGCAAGTTGGTCACATATATTTGCTAAAGCTATTCGATGATAGTAAATCACTATAGGTCAAATGGGTACGCTCTACTAAACTTAAAGGAGTTTATGAGTATCCAAATACTTTTCTTATTCTTGTGATTCAAAACGAAAATCATTATTTCCAAAGTTTAAGATTAGAGGAAGAAGTCTTTTGAAGAGAGGGGATATGATGCAGTAAAACTAGCCAAACATGATATAGATTATATGAATGCTTAAAACAGATGTAAGGATTAGTAAAACTAGCCAAACATGATATAGATTATATGAATGCTTAAAACAGATGTAAGGATTAATTTGAGGGTTAAATTTATCTTGGATTGAGCACGGTCATATTTTAAGGAGATTAGACACAATCTCATATATGAACATATTTCAGATCATATTCCTCCTTACTGTTGAAGTTTCGATAACGAATATAACCTAGTGCATGACCATATACCAAGTTGTATCTAACCCAATTATTTTATTTAGTATTTAAAGAGTGTTTTCACACAATGTGAAGATTTTCTATATCTTTACTTATTGAAAGTTGTGAATACTTCTTTTTCCTTACTTTTTTATAGAACTTTAAATTTATCAAAGAATTTTTGTTTGTAGTGTTTAATTTCTTAATGAATTTGATTATTTACTTTTTATAATTATTAGATCAATTGAATTGATATTAATTATACCATTTGGTGAATATTTTAGACCATTTATAATCAATGTGTCAAGTGAAAATCACTTTGAGGTGATCGTCGTTATCTCTACTTTAAAAATATGGCGTAGCTAGTTTTGGAGTTGTTGCAATGAGAAATATTGCATCTATTGTATGTATTTGCAAACATATGTGAATGAAAGATTGAGAAGTATTTTTTTAATACTCTCTCCTTTTTTTTTTTTTTTTGTATCTATTGTATGTATTTGCAAACAGATGTGAATGAAAGATTGGGAAGCATTTTTTTAGATACTCTCTCCTTTGTTTTTTTTTTTTTTTTGCTTGCTAAGAACAACCAACGTTTTCATTATCAAGCTCACTTTACTTGGAGAAGTATTTTTTTTAATACTCTCTCCGTTTTTTTTTTTTTGCTAGCTAAGAACAACCAACGTTTTCATTATCAGGCTCACTTTACTCGGAGAATCATTCCACAAACATCAGTCCAAAACTCGATCCCAACTCCTCTTGGAACCACAGAAACTTGGGAGGCTATCCAAATTTCCTCCTTATTCCGCTACAATTAACCAACTTCCTCCTCTTCTTTTTCATGGCTTCCGCAACTGCCTCTCAAGCTTCCTGTTCTCTATTACTAGACAGGAGTCCAAGTGGTACCAAACTTGTTAAACAACAAGTTTATCCCACAGCAAGAGGATGCAGCATTACTGCAAGAAGAAGAAGAAGAAGACGATTGATGAGCCTTGGAGTTCGTGCATCACAAGAACCTACAAAACGACAGAGAGCACCCCCAGGAGTGGATACCAGAATTCACTGGGACAACCCTGACGAAGGTTGGATTGGAGGAAGCAGTGGTTCACAGAAAACGGAAAATGTAGAAGAGCAGGGCAGCTTGCTAGCAGACCAGTTCGCTGATTTGCTCAATGATTCTACCGATTCTCATTACCAGTGAGTACTTTGTTTTGCCTATTTGAACTCTTTTTGGTTAAAATTCTACATATGCACTTCGTAACTGGGGCTAATATGGAAATTGATCAGATTCCTAGGTGTCCCTGTGGCGGCGGATATGGAAGAGATCAAAGCAGCATACAGGCGCTTATCAAAGGAGTACCACCCAGACACAACTTCGCTTCCACTGAAGACAGCCTCCGACAAGTTCATGAAACTCAGAGAAGTTTATGACGTCCTGAGCGATGACGAGAAACGAAAGTTCTACGATTGGACGCTTGCCCAAGAGGCTGCGAGCCGACAAGCTGAGAAATTGAGAATGAAACTGGAAGACCCTTACGCTAAAGATGTGGAGAATTACAAGCCTGTACCTGACATGGTAGATCGTCTTGGTGGCCGAAACATGGATCTTAGTGATCAAGCTGTGTCTGCTCTAACCATAGATGTCTTCGTCATTCTCTTTGCCATTGCTTGTATTGCTTATGTTATTCTTTTCAAAGAACCTTATTACTAATTTTTGCTTTTTCATATTTTACCCGCAAGTATATAAATTAACCACCAACAGTGATACCATGATCTGGTTTCAGAATTTCCGAACTTATCATTGCTTCTCAACCCCCCTTCATTTTACTTCTTCCCCAAAGATGTTTCAAACATATTTATTGTGTTGGTTTCTGAAGCTATTGGTATTCGCATGGCTTCTGAGAATGTAAGTTTCAGGTGTTGGACTGATGAGAATAAGCTAAGTGGAAGGAAGTTGTAGGAAGGACTGTTTATTTGTGTACTCGCATGTTAATGGCAATCCTGTTGGAGATAAGCCACATTGAGTCAACGGTAACATTGAGCCTAAAGCCAAGCAAGGTGAAACAAGTCCATAACTTACTTTAGTTTATAACCCAAATCGGTCCGACAGGGCACAATCTTATTTGCAGTCAAATTTGAAATGAGCTTGAATAGTGTTCAGTCATTTGGTCAAGTAGGGTTTCCGACACCCTTGGCATCAGCTATCAATTTAGTCACCTCTTGGATAACCAGGTAAAAGCAGTTTAAATGTCTTATTCAATTATACTTTCCATCTCAACTTTTCTTTTTGCCAGTTACAATGTCACTTCTAAACAGCAGGAAAGTTTTAACAGCACCATTAACCAACTTTAGAACACGTAAAGGAAAATCCTAAAACAAAATTTATCAACAACTGTATTATCTCCATAGATTATAGTTAGTGTTACATGATTGAACTAGTAATAAGTATTAAACCCTTCAATGGCCTGTATCCCCAAAATCTTGATCCGCAAGAAATTTCGCTATTTTTTATGCAAATGCTACAAGATCAGAATATTCATATATGATCTACTCTGCAATATTCCCTGAAGTATGGTTCCTTAGTATATGGGCAGTCCATCTGCAAAATGAAAGTAGCAACATTAAAACTATAGCCACATTCAGCATCCGAATCAATAACATTAGCGTGAGCCATGAGAAAACAATTAAAAGAACAAGCTTAATTGGTAGACATTTAATCAGTTCTCTCTTTCGTGATTCCACAGCAAACCATACTCGCAAGGGGCAACATGCAACAGGAATGTTTGATTACAAAGTGTGAAATTGTAGTGTGGTTATAAAATCATAGACATATCCAATCACCATTTTGTTGGCAAGGACTAGAGGAACTAGCACACATAAGTGTAATTAATGACTGGCACACATCCAAGTCCACTAAACTCTCACACTAGTTATTAAGTCAAACACTTGAGACGGCAGTATTCTTTTAGGCAGTTATACCGGTCAAACAATTCTAGCTCACTTAATTAGTTTATTAAACCATAGCTACCAGCTATATTACCAAAACTTTCTGCCGCCATCAGTATGAATTGCAAGGTTCAAAAACTTGGTAAAGAAGTCCTATAGACTCGGTTAAAACACACTCGCATCACAACATACACAGCATATCTACCAGAAGGTTTCATTGTTAGAACTGCAACAGCTTATCTCCCCTACTACAATCCGTCCAGCAATTCAACTAAATAGAGAAAAAGAATTGCAGAAAATGCAAGTGTCCAACACCCTCCACACAATCAGCAAACACAAGAGATTTTATCCTATAAAACCAAGATTATTCATTACATATTTTTGTAAATTCTATTATCAACTCAGGAATATACACAGAAAAGTAAGCCTCAACTACTCCAAATAATCAGATTTTGTTCACTCTCCCAATTCCTAATATATACGAAGAGAGTCTTCAACTAAGATCCATTATCAATCATACAGCAGTACCCGTTTACCGCTATTAAGAATCATATAAAAATTGCTTTCAAAGTTAACTCATTTTCTTCACCCATATACGTATCCAAACACAGACTTCACAATCTATATGCTGCAAAACATCCAATCCAACTCTAACAAGCACTAAAAAGAAATCCATAAAAATCCAAACATTAAAACACGAAATAAATATCTCAAATTCGAGAAACGAGACCTAAGGTTTAAGCGACGGCGACGGTTTGCTGCTTAGAAGGGGCAAGATTGGACTTCTTATTGGACTTGTCGTCAGCGAAATCCTCGGCGTTGTAAATGACGGTAATGTAGAGAGAACAGCTAGGGCACCTCGCAATCTCCTCGCCGAGTCGGAGATCGTCCTTGGTGATCTGAAAAAGGTCGCCGCATGGACAGGGATACGTGTAGGCTTGGAGCTCCTCATTCCACTCCATGTCCTCTATCTCTACGTCGTCGTATGACATCGCTATAGGACTCTTATTGACCGGAGATTCTGCTCTGTGAAGATGATTGATCTGAGAGAAATCAAAAGCTGGCTTGAATAAAGTAGGGCTTCGTTCGCACCGCCTCTCGGTTGCTGACGGTCGCTTTATTTTATAAAAAGGTAAAGCGCCAAATTGAACGGGATCATAAATTAGGAATTCCAATAGAACGACCCGGATAGGTTATCTTGGGCTCAGGCCTGGGGATTAAATGAGATTATTCAGTTATCTCGGACTTGGACCTGTGATACTTATTATTATTTAAAATAATAATAACACGATGTGGTCAATTGCCAAGCGTAGGATTATTCACCTAATATAAGTTAGAGTTGAACCAAATGTAATTATGAAATTTACAGTTCTTTGAGGATTTTGTGTATATGTTAACGTGTAAATTTTGGCTTAATTTCAATTTAAAAATAAATAAGTTTAATATAAATCTAAATTAAATATGAAAAATTAAGCTTGAATTAGTTTCCATTAAAAGGTAATGGAATTTTAATTAACCCTTTTTATTAGTTTACCCGAGAAACAAATAGATATAAAAAAAATGAACTGTTTCACATACATAAAATGGCTATATATTATGTGGCAAATTAAGAGAGTATCTTATTGTTTGCAGGCAATGGCTTGGTTGTAATTGATATGTAATATTAATTAATTAATATTTAAATTTATGTCATTTTTAATTATATTTAATTAATATTAAAGATAAATTATTAAAATAATTGCCAAATTTTAAAATTTGATAAAAACATAATTATGAGAATTCAAATTATAAGTATACATTATTCCTATTTATAATTGCATAAAGTCGAGATATTAAGATAATGGTAAAATTATTACATAACATAGAATAATTTATCTCACAAATTAAAGTATTAATATATTCAAATAAATGTGTAGATATTTATTAAAAAATAAGTTTACTAAAGTAATTCAATGATAAAAATTTTAAATATGGTATCTTCAGTTCTATTCATTATTATGATTATATAATGAACCTTATATTCGATATTATTAATGTATCTTATATGAGAATTATAACATTCTAATGCTAGTAAATGATTCACTACCTTTAATGTAATTACGTAGAATGTTCTATTATTTTCAATTCGTAATAATTTCATAATTCTTTGATTAGAGCAAGTTTAGATTTAAAAAGTTTGTTTCTAAATATAAATAAATTAGTTACTAATTTATAGGAACGAACTTGATTGAATTTTAGTTACTAATTTATAGGAATGAAATTGGTTGTAATCGATTGTGTTAGTCTTTCTTTCTTTTTTTCTTCCCTCTTTTTTTACACAAAACCTACTCAAAAGTTTCTACAAAATTCCCTTTGTTTTGTCCACTTATGAAAATCATACACCATCTCACATCAATCTCTTCTCCAGAGTTCACTTCCTTGCGACCTAATCACTTGTGCATATTGCTTTTAATAATTCTATCATATGTAGAGTATTTTTATAATATTGATATTGTTACAAGCATGGTTTTCATCTACGGTTTGATCTTTTGTTGTTATTTTTCTCTTTCAACAATTGTTTTTTTTAAATTGTATTTAGTTGATGATTGAAAAGACGTTTTAAATTTCTACGACTTTTAAGTGAAAATCATAAGGATAAATTGTTTATACATAGGTGTAATAAGAAGGACCTATAAACCTTCTTCATCCTCTAAACCTATATCAATCCAATCATATTTCACAAGAGTTTTTGGAATGAGTTCCTAATAAAATACCAATTCTTTTTACCCTTGTTACTCATTTAGTTTATGAGCCTTTTCTACCTTCGACACTAGATGTTGTGTAACACCCCATTATCCTAGAGTACGCACCGGGACGTCCGTAGGTCATTCCGATACATATCCTAAGATAAGAGAATGCTACGTGCGATCACTACTGAACTCCACATGACATCACATACATTTAAATAATAAAACCAATAACTAAAAATTTCAAGATTTTTAAAAACCAAATTTCTCTTTTCATTACTCCAAAGGTAACAGTTGATACAACAGTGTACAGTTTGTACATATAGAAATCCTAATACAGATACTATGCCAAAAGAAGTGCAACAACTCCTAACAAGGTCATCCAAAATGCTGAAGTCCCAGCTGACCCACCTGTGTGTCATAGCCTCTCTCGCCAGTCTGGTCTACACAGTCTCAGAAACTCACTCTCTGGAGCTAGGAGCCTAAATCCCTCGGT
>JANQBM010000222.1:39333745-39345488 GCA_025594535.1 Erythroxylum domingense
AAATAACCCAAGTGAGCAGGGAGTTGAGCTGGCGAGTTGGGTTTTTCTGGAGCGCGAGAGGGACGGATGGCGAGAGACTGTTGAGAATCTTGTGAATTTGTTTGTGGCTAGAGTTGCAGCTTGGAGTTGGAGGCTGCTGTGCTGTTACTGTTTGAGAGTTGGCGAGAGAGAGACAGGCGAGAATGAGAGCTGCTGTGAGTCTGTGACTGTTGCCGATAGATGAGATCTGAGAGTGAGAGGTTGAGGAGTGTGAGGGAGAAAGGGGGAAAGACGAGAGCGTTGGCTGGGTTTTCTATTTGGGATAGTATACAAATTATTTTTTTGTGTTTTTGCAGTCTAGTCCAAAAAATTTGTGATTTTGCAAGTCCGTCCGATACGAAACAAGCCTTGTATTCAGAAGTAGCGTTCTGTGCGAAATAGAAACTTGGCTGTCCTCAAACATGCCAATATAGCCCCTTCCAAAGGTTGTGGAGCCAACTTTTACCTCTGTTTGACAATCTGGGACTGGCTTCGCAGGTAAACAAGGGAAACATGGTTTGAACTTGTTCACCGAACAAGAGACACACTGGAGCATAAATAACTATGTAGGGCATAGGAATTTAAGGGAACAAATCCCTTTCCAAAATAACCAACAGCATGCACCAGTATTAAACAATCTGATTCATATAGGCCATTGGAGCAAGATCTTAACACAAGTTACGATGAAGAAACTTGATGTACAAAAGATGGAGAATGGGTCTACCAAAATTTTAAAAGTGAAAAGAGACAATACCAAATTAACCACACCCATAATTTACATCTGGTTTTGCAACTACTGCTTCGAAAGGAATTGCAACCCTCTCTTTCACAACACATCGAGATTCACCGTTTTCCACAAACAGCACTCTCCCAGGAGGGCATTCGAGTACCTCTCTGTTCTTTTCTACAGTAGCTGGTTGTTGAAACATGCCCAACATCCTTAATTGGTCACTTCTTCTGCTTCCAAGATTTGGTCCAAAACCGGCTAGGCTTAGCACTGATATGACACCAACAAAGGCAATTGCTGCCTTAGCTGCTGCACCAAGGAAATTTCCCAAGCTGATTTTGGATGAAGTGTTGGTTTGGTTTATATTCTTCGTTGCTTCACCATTTTTTACTACACTCAGCATAGATTTACGTGATCGAATCTCAGTAAACAGGGACTGTGGAGCAGGGGTGGGATATGGAGGAAGTAGAAGATGATTATTATGTTCCACTGTTTCACCAGCAAATTCAGAAACTTCCCGTATTACTTCAAGTTCTTGTCCTTTGTAATCCTTTAGTTTATGCAATAACAACTCGCGGCTATGTTCAATCTCACCGAGGGCAACTTCCCTTTCGTAACATTGCTGCTGCTGTAAAGCCTAACACGCAGATGAAAGCAACCAAAGAGTTAGCAGCAATGAATCTCCTACTCTATCCAATAATAGTTATATCCGTTAAGACAAAAAAGAAGATATGTTTAGAACAATTAGGAGCAAGAAATCATTCTCTTTGAGCACATCATACACTATGAGTTAACATGAAATGACAAACTGAAGAGGATCCCTCCACGTTTAGGCATTCTATAAGCAACACAATCACTGGTTCTCTAACCAATTCCACCTCGATCATTATTCTGCTTAGTCCATGCAAATACACTACAGTCAGTAACATCATTTTCTGTAACCTCAGTATATTTAAGCTGAAGCATTGCTTTAGAGATGCTCGACAGAATTTTTGCCACCCCAATAACAGAACCTAGCGTTACATGCTGAAAGCATATTCAAGTGTCCTAATTGTGCTTCACCTTTCTCAGAAAAGTTCATAACAGAGCCAAAATAAATGACACACAAATCCCACACAACGAAACTCACACTCACAACCAACGATCATCTATTATAATATAAAAGTGACAGCGCAAAGTTCTGATATTTTGGCCTAAAAGCCCCAACTTTTGTTAAAAACAGAGAATTGGGTATTGTATAAGAGACCTGCAAGTTAGAGAGCTGGTGCTCGAGCGATTCAAGTGCATCCTTGATATGCAAAAGCCCCTCAGCCTCCTCATCTTTTTCCACTACTTCACCCGACAACCCATCTCCAGACGGTGTATTGGGATCCTTTATCTTCTCTCTCTTTTCAGTAAAAGGAGAGCTTTTACTGTCCCTGTTGTTATCAATATTGGTGCTAGCTTGTTGGATGCAATTACAGATCTTTAACCTCAAATCTGTGGCTTTTGCTAAAACAACCTGTACCCCTTCTTCTTCCATCTCGCTCTCCTCTTTCACTTTTTCTCTATGAAGATCTTCTGGACATAAATAACGAAGCAGACGTACAATGGTAGTTGTTTCTTGTGGTGACTTCTATTGTTTGATGGTTTTGAGAGGTTTTGTTTCTATTTAGAAGCAGAAGCGTCAAAAGAGCTTCCGGGGTTGGAACTTTTTTGTGCCATACAAGTGATTGTGGCGCACTCTCAGGAGATAGATACTTCCGTTCAAGACATTCAACAGAGAAAAAAAAGAGCTGATGTTAACTTTCTTCCTCTTTAAGGTTTTTCCTGTTTTCATTTTCATTTTCATTTTTTTGAGTTTGTTGTTTGGTTAGAGCACCAAGGGAATCTTGTGTGCTTGTGTGGGTCAGGGTAATTTTGCTGCTATGTTCACGTGTTTGACCTGTGACCAAACGTTTTCATTATGTTTTCTTCTCCCATTTTGTGTTCTATTGTCATTTTCATGGAAGTAAGAATAACTAATGCCAAGAAAAATTAAGTTGGGGAAAGGCAGGCGCTTCACACCTTTCTATTTCTTTGGTTTTCTGAGAAACACTACTTCTGTACATTCACAGGCTGGTCCACTAGTGTGTCTAGATTGTATTGCTCTTCTCCATCTAGTCAAAGTAGGAGGCCGGTTGGTGAGAGTTATCGACCTGACAGGTTGTGCTCAAAGATATGAAAGTAGGCAAAGCTTGAGGGCCTTAAGACATCTTATTGTCACCAGCAAAAAACTATCAGTTTCCACTAGCCCTACTGGAGTGCCAAAAGAAATTTCCAACTCTAGGTGATTTGATCTGAGATCTAAGCAGTAAATTTACGGGAGAACTAAAATACGGAGACAGGACCTCTTGAATGGTTTTAACTCTTCTTACAGGATGTAATGCAATGCAGATGCAACAGCTTCAGCGCAATTATGCTCAATTTGCAGGTTGCTTAATACAACTTCCATTAGTTTATGAAACATATGAATTTATCTAAAGCCTGGTTTTATGTTTCACACATTTTATATAAGAAGTCCAAATAGGCCGGAGGAATCACAGAAGGCAACGTATACGCTGGCAAGTACTTCTTAATGCAAGCAAAAGAAAGATTTTCCTATTACAAGAAGTTGCATAATCAGAGTTCTTGTCAACGATCTTTCTGCTTCTCAAAAGAGATCAACTCCAGTGGAAATTGCTGGCAAGACAATTAGGAATGACAGCTGAATCACAATGTATGCGGGATCTGAGAAGATTGGTGATCATGCGGGATTAAGCTTCTTAGGAACTGGAGTTTTCAGTATTTGGTTAAGTAGGCCAAGTTAGAAATTCCACATTTAGCCAATCTGATCTTCATTCTTCTGAGATATTTCGAATTTCCAAGTAGTGTTGAAATCAACAAGGATCTACCCGATTGACCTTGGAAACATTTTTGTGATTCATCAGTCATTCCACATTTTGACGCTAAAAGCACTGAAAAATAAGATGGCAAACAGAACTGCACTGTAGCTTCACTGGATGGTCTCCCACTTGGAACCAGTGTGATCAAGAGACTAATTCTCTGGAAAGCAAGTAACGGAAAGTGAAATTGTGTTGGATCCAGTCACTGGTCTTCCCAAATTTCCTGTCTTTACTCTGTTGAATGGTCTTCCTCAAAGAAGCAGGTAGTAAGTGCTCTATCATTTCCAGCAAGCCAGAAGGGCAAAGATCTAAATCCTTGGCAAAAGAGTCAACAATCTTAGGTAAAAGGAGTTTCTTATCTTTGTGTACAGCAAAAGTTGATTGAATGTATTCTTCTTTTGCGGCTTCCAGATCATCAAACACTCTCTTGGGAGTGTATACTCGGACCTAATTAATTGAATCTCATTAGCTGCAAATGACAAGAACTGAAGAAGAAATGAAATGGAGTGGACGAAGATTTTTCTTCTAAGCATTCTCGTCATGCTTATATTTTTCTGTAATGAAATATATGTTGAGATCAATCATCTAATCTGCATGTTACCAACTGGTTTACTTGGAAGATTTATTTAGCATTTTAAGAAGTTCAAAATCATGTGCACTGTAACATACTGCAGGATCTGAATGGCTTCCTGAGCAAAGTGCAAAATGCAAGCGAGGTTCAGGGTGATCGATCGAGTAGCCCGCTCTTGCATCTCCAACCTTGAATTTTGATCTCGAAGAGAACAGCTGTCGCAGCCACTAAAAGCAAATATATGGAAAATTAGATGTTTACAGGGATACTTTATTCCTCATGATAATATATTCTGGAGAAAGTGAAAGTTATAATATATAAGAGGCTGCAAAGATAACTGAAGAAAGGGTTTTTCATTTTCGAACTCAAGTAGCACAAAGAGATGACAATCAAGTTTCAGAAAATAAGATTACCTGTCCTGGACGAGGCAGTCGACACCTCAGTATCTGACTTTGTATCATGTCCACATCAACCGTGTAACCCCCTATGTTGTATGCAGCCTGAAACATAATAAATTTACTAAATATGGTGCTTATTTTTCTCTCTGAAAACAACTGAGTTTTGTATCACCTTAAGCACTAAGGATACTCTTTTTGTATTATTTTGTGGAATCCCATAAACAAAACATGCCTGCAGGAAACACATTCAGATTTAAGTCCGTTAGCAGCAAACGACAGAATGCATTAGAAAACGAATGACTTGATTGATAGTACTTGGTATAGAAATGTTACATGCATCACCAGTGCATTGTGCACATTGATCCAGAAAGCTAGCTTTTCTTCATGTTTCATCTTTCTGGGATCAACTTCTTCCAACCGAGATACAAGTGACCTGAACCAAACTTAAGCAATTATGATAAAGAAATGTAGAGAATTCTTTCTTTTATGAGAAATAGCCTGCGATCCTCCGCAGGTCTATATAGCACTCGCCATCAAAAAGTTTAATTTTGCTTTAGAGGGATGTTAACCTAGGCTGAAAATTGAAATTCGCTTTACAAAGATGTTAACATAGGCTGAAAGATGGCGTGGATGTAATATATACTTCAATCGACATTCATGCGCCTTTGAATCATACACCAAAACAGGAAAATGTTCTATTTTCAGTTTACATCTACTTAATCAATATTGACGCTCGATAATAGCATAACTGCTAGATGTTTAAGAAAGTTATGTTGCTTTCCATGTTGTTTCTGAGTTTGAGGGTGACTTAAGCAGCTTCAAAGCGAAAGCAAGTAAAATGTGGTGTAAAAGTCAAGTCTGTTCACACCTAAAGTAGTGGAGCTTGTTATGTATTTCTCTTAGCTTCTGCTCATCTCTGGAAATCCAGCGTACCTCTACCATTGTGCAATATGGTCCGCTGAATTCTTTTGACTTCCCAATATGAAAAGGGTTGTCCAGAGAAGAATTAAAGGATGAAAATTTGCCATAGTTGGGGCTCCACATGCTACCCTGACCTTGAGTTGGGAAATCGCTTGGTGATGAAGAGAATGAAGTAGGTGAGGAAGGATAATCAGGAATGACCAAAGGTGGGTCTGAAAGTTCACAGTATATGGTTGAGATAGATTTTATCATCTCCTCAGAAAGCCAGTTTGGTGTCTCTGTGGCATCATCATTAGCACGGCTTCCAAAATGATCTGCCAGACTGATTACATTAGAAGCGTCATTCTGAGCTTGCTGAAAAAAACACAAACTAGATATGTTACTGAAGGGCCATTACAGGAACTATCAACAAGAAAATTCTCGTTCAAACAAGCTACCTCCAGCATGGACAATGGGAGAGAGTGGTATGAGTCTAGAGCTCTAGCTACAGATCTCATTGTTCGAGAACTTCCGGGCAAATGCTGAGACAATGAGGAGTGACATCGCTGAATACCAGAATCGGAAAGCTTTGCCAGTCCAAAGATGTCATTGCTTTCCTTCTGATGATTTTGAAGACTTGACTGATTAGCTGAATTATCTTCATGTTGCACAAGATCATGCTCGTGAATTACTGGAAACTTATCTTCATGAATGATCGAATTCATTTTAAGCCCCGCATCTGTGGATGATATCATTGATACTTGTTGATCAAACATTTTTCTATACACAGAAAGGAGATATTTTTCCAGATACACGACTTCCAACTCCAACACAGCAACTTCGTTAATCAGTTCCTTAGCAGGCTGCAAATCAAGTGGATAGTAAATAGAAGATAGAAGTGTTTCAATCAACTTCCCAAACTTTCTAAAACAGACAAGAGTAGAACAAGGGAAAAACAGAGATATCGAGAAAGGGAAGCATCTAAATCAACAATGTCAAAGTATAACTCAGTGTGGATCCATTCATCAGTTCTTCTTTCAATTTATGAACACTTACCTTAGGAATGGTTTTATCGTTCATAATATCATGGGAAACTGCCCTGTAACTTAATGCCTTCTCCAGTGCACTGCGTACCATAAACTGAGCCTGCAACTGGTCTTGAAGCTCTAGAATCTATATAAGACAACCAAGGATGGGTGAGATAAATTGAATTACATAGCCTCAGCATTTCAATTGCCACATAAGACCTGTAAATACTCTCTGATTGTTTGGTTTACATGGGAAGTGTGAACAAATTTTAACTTCTTTCTGTGTTTAAGGTATATAATAAAACAATAAAAGAAGTCATAACTAAGCATATCTGCACTTAGTTTACAGAACAGTGACAGCTATAGGTTGCCAGGAACAGTGTGTTATGCTTGTGACCATCTTCAGATTAATGTGTTTCATACTGAATCCCCTTATGCATTTTACAGAAAGCAGGAACAGCGAAGGGTCACAGACTGAAAGTTTAGAACGCTAAAAAGGAAATATAACTGCTCTCCCCTCTCAACACAGGGAAATTTAGATACCAACCTCTTGTTTTAGAGAATCTTGAGCCCCCATGTAAGGAGGTTGCCTCTTCTTGCCTTCCACAGGGTCGTCCCTCTGTCCCATTTTCTGTCAGGGAAGAAAAACTAACGGTAAAACAGATGGAGTGGAGACACTAGTTCTTTCGTATATGTTTATATTTCAAACTATATCTACTGAGGTTGCTCCAAGAAATCATATAACAAAGATGCAGGGAATAGCAACACATAAGTCTTACCAATTTCAGGTGGTTAGAAGCTCCAAAGATGTTGTCCGCTTCGTATTTTTCAATTTTACTTTTTGCTGGATCACTGCAAAAGCAATTAACAGCTGAACCACCGCAAAAGGTGAAAACAATGGACATTAAGCTGCAACTTTCAGTCTTACATAACACGCATGTAGCAGCTAATATCTATAAGTAGAAACCATGAAACAATAGTTTAGAGACCTTCATATCTTCGTTAACATCGAGGATCAATGTAGACCTATAAAGGGAACAGGTTAAGCTTTAGTATCAATACTCACCTGTTGGATCGCTTGTGCTTAGAAACTGTTGCCTCCATGAGCTTGAATGGCTTTAGTGTTGAACTATCCCGCCACTTTACTTCATGCATGGTGGCAAAGAAAGATATTGTCTTCAGACCCCACAATTGAAAACTGGGCAAGAGAGCATTAAATGCGGCAAATACTACCATAAGATATTGACAGGCACTAGGCAAAGAAAAAAATACACTACAGAAGGGAAAAATCCAAAGTCATTAAATGGTAACAGAATAAACCCTGGTTATAAGAAACAGGAACCAGAGTGTGTGGAATGAGACTACTCACAGTCACAGACGTTGGTTTTTGAAAAGGGTGTAGCAATTAAGAGGCAAATCGATTCTTAGACATATCTAATGCGAAATCCAACAACCCCATTGTCCTTTTGATAACTATCTATTGTATACATAGCGCAAAAGATAAACATTCTTACACGCTTATGTAGAGTGTATAGTGCAAGAAAAAGGGTTGTCAATTTTTTTGACTAGTCCCTTGTCTTAGAAAGCAATGCCACCTTTCAAGCTTTTGGAATGGTGGGCTTTTTGCATTGCATGAAAAGGAGCAAATCTCAGTTCTTGGCTTTTTGATTCAATGTGATTGTTAAAAGTGAAAGTCAGGCATTTAAAAAAAAAAACGGAAGAAAAGACAAAAAATTAGGAGGTGATAAGCCAGAGTTCATGGGATTTGGATTGTACACTTCATATGGTTTTCATGTCATTTCATTTCGGAGGCATGAATAACAAACAATCCTATCCCGTCACCATCCACAATCGCAATGCATAACGAAGAGATTAACAACATTGTTAGTCGTGCCAATGCATTTAGGACATTGTGCTAATAAACTCACTTTTAGGACCTTTGTTTATGCCTAACACACTGATTTTTTGGGTCTATAGGGGTCAACAATGTCAGAACCTCCACATCTAGGTTTGAACTACCATATAATGATGTCTTCTGTTGTTACTTCCAATTACTATAATTTCAGTAAAACCAAGTTCGCATACATATATCTACAGCAATCAAGTCGTTGGGAAGACATAAATATGTGAAAGTTGGGATTTCTATAAAATCAAGAGCGAAGTTGATCATGCTTTATCGTAAACATTCTTTAATGCCTGAGTTTTTCCAATCATGAAGTGTAAGGTTGCTAGCTAGCAACACTCTGCCAAGGAAGAAGCTAATAGTGGTGGCCCCCAAATAACTAAAAAGAAGGAAGCATTTACAAAAGATAAAGCACCCTCAAAAGGGCTGAAAGTTAGAGGTCAAGGAGGAAAATACACGAGATTGATATGAATTGACTGGTTTTGTGGGCTTTACCGATTGTCTAATCCTTAGATGTATGAGGATACAACAATGTAAGGTCCCTTCTGTCCGGTCAAAAACCTGCTGGGAGGGAAAAGCTTCTTCCCTTTTCATATTGGTTAAAGAGCTAAATTGATTAGCAAACAATAAAATTTAATATAAATATGTTAGGATCACCAACCGATAACACCGCTACAAAGTCAAAATTTTTCAAAGAGTTTCGAGTTGCACTTGCACATATAACTAGGTCTGCAGGTTATGTGTACATTTTGGTTACATGGGACTCCATATTTTGGTTTCCAGGAGCATTTTGTAAAATGCACATGGCCTTTGATATCATTTCTTATCTTTAGTGCTTTAGAAAAGAGGTCAAAAGAAAAAAACAAAAAAGAGAGAGAGATAGAACAAGATCATGTGTGTGGCTCTGTATGAATTAGTAAAAAATTGGATTTCGTGGCAATTGAACTTTGTGATGGATATTCATTTTCTAGATACCGAAAATTTCCTCTTTTCACGTTCCAAGATTATAAAGGTGGTAGTATTTCCAAGCCTATCGCAAATTATATACTTGAGCATGCTTTTGCGAAACAACCATGAGTTACCTCTGTCATCATATCAGAGAGATTATTATATCTTAATTATCATAGGAGGTGGGACTTTAGAATAGCAAATCGAGGTCCGGTCGTAAATGACTCAGGGAAAAACAACCCTCGTTCTTACAACAACCAATCATCAAAATTGAGGCTGAGAAGTTGGCCTGACATGCTTGTGGTTCTCAGAAAGTCACAGACATGCTTGGTATCAGACTTTCTCGGTTGACAATTTGCATGCACATTTTCCTTTCACAAAAAAAAAGAAAGTATATGAATGTTGTTAGAGACCTTCTTAACACACTTCGACCACAACCGTAAGTTTGGGTTCTGGGTTTCACTTTCTTATTGCCACCTTTTGCATATTGATTCTGATATTATTGAAGCATTTTCACTTTGGCGACAGGTTTCTGATTCAGCTCAAGTTAGCAATTAACACGAGCATCAAAGAAAGCTACACAAACCAACAGTTTTGAAGATGCGTTGAATAATAGATCTTCAGACATGGAAAAAAAAAAAAAACACTTGAAACCCAAGAAACTAAACAATTGCCTCGTTTTTGAGCCGAAGCATAGGAAACTGACAGACATGCTTCGTGAGACAACTTTAAAAGCTTCAAACTGCATTTATGAGTTTTGTCCAAGTTAAAAATGAGCACAACCTTCACAAGCTCCTATGCCAATTGATTTAATGCAAAACATAGTAATTAGCGTCTTCGTAAGATCAAGATCAGATTACACATTAAAAGCTCCCGTACTCCTATAACTTTTGGAGGTCAGGTAGCATAGCATCAGCATGTAAAAACTTCACTTAAAGATCTAGGAGACTTCAAGAAATGATAAAAATTGTCATTTCCAATGATTTTATATCATTCTTTATCTCATGCATTCGTATTATAATGAAGCGATTAAGCAACCTAAGGTACGGATGACGAGTTTATCTTTACATGGAATAGCAGTGGAGTTCTGATTGCATCAAATAAAAGAAAAGGCCTCGCTTGTTTTATGTATAGTTTTGAACTTTCTGGTGCAAGTGTAGCAGACATTAGTCTTGTAAACATGTAATTGCGCAACCCGAGAGGAAAGAAGGTTCTGTCAAGAAGACCAACCGATTTTATAATCAAGTGGGCTTCAGATTTATGAAAAACAAGAGTCTCGAGGAAAGAGGCAAAATAAATTAGCATATTTGAATCAGTCAATGCCAATGATAAGAGAAAAAAGGAATCTTTTCTTGGTGGGTTTTGAGATCCATCCACAATTTCTGGGGCATACAATATTTAACTTCTCCTTACCCTGAATACTTCACTGCTTTTTCTTCACGTACACTGACAAGCCCACAGCCCTCTCAGATGTGAAAGTCATGCCTGAGACAAAATAGCCGATAATATAAAGTAATACAATGATTAATACAATATCTCTGTAGAAATTCGCTTAGACGTGAGATTTGGACTGATTAAAAAGTATGCAAACTTATTCTAATTAATAGATAGACTCTTTTTGATAGACCTAGCTTTGAAGTACTGTTTAAAGAGGATAAAAATAAAACATATATACAAACAACGACATAAAAAACAATAAAATAACAATAAGAATAAATCTACAATCCAAAATAGAAAGATAAAGAGACAAATAATTTTAATAATTTAAAATAAAAATAAAAGATAATACTAATAAATAATAATATAATAATAATAATAAATAATAACAATAAAATAAAAGTACATAATAAATAATAAAATAAATAATAAAAATAAAAGATAATATATGTAAATAAATAAACAAAAAAGAAAGATGACAAATAAAATAAATATAACAAACAAACAATTACAAAAAGCTAGAGTGACTACAAGAGAAGTATTACAAATAAATACAAGATATAATAATAAAAAATGGTTCAAAAGACCTATGAAAAAAGAAAGATCTTTATATGTAAGACCTTTTACATAATATCCTTGGCTCATATCTTAGTTTGCCAAAATTTCTTATTGAACGCTAAGTTTTGAGAGAGTTTTAGCAAAGTCATATCATTTCTGATCATCTCCCTCAGTTCTTCTCAGGTCTTCCTCTTTCTCTCTTACAATTCATAAGGACAATCTTCCTATATTTTCTCACTAGAGCATCAAGATGTCTCCTCTTAATATGTTTAAACTAGCTAAACTTGACTCTTTTAATTTACCTTCAATGTTTGTCACCCTCAATTTGTTTTTTACCACTACATTTCTGATC
>JANQBM010000222.1:39462041-39474286 GCA_025594535.1 Erythroxylum domingense
TTAAGTCATTAATTAAATTATCTAATCAACAAATCCTAAATTGTGAATATAGCGATTTGAACAAATCTTTAATTGAATCAATGCTACACTTTGGCTTTTTTGATACACTTGCTTCCTCTTCGCTTTTATCCCATACACCTCGCATTAATATGGATTCCCGCTCTTACTCATAGCTGCTCTAACGTTTTTCGTGCACTTGCTTCCTCTGGATTCTTTCACACACACTACACACCACATAACTTAACTTTTATCTTAGCTGAAGTGGGTTTCTTTGCCATGCCAACCTTCTCTGGTATCTCTCTTACACCATCTCTCTTAGTAATGTAAATTCATTACATTAAAAAGAATCACAATTACAAATCTTCTTATGATTTTAAAAATATATGTTCCTACTCCTTTTCCTTTGGTATCTCGCCATCCCACACTTTCTGTAGATGATTGTCGAACTCTCTTGGCCTTAGTTTTCAAAGACAAAGTTTTCTTGGCCCTTAAAATCTATGAAGGCGTATAATGCTCCTAGCCCGGATGGGTTTCAACCAATCTTCTACAAGAAATATTGGGATATTGTCGAGGATAAGGTTTTCCATATGGTTAATGAAGCTTTTATGAC
Source organism: Erythroxylum domingense (assembly GCA_025594535.1). NCBI lineage: Eukaryota > Viridiplantae > Streptophyta > Magnoliopsida > Malpighiales > Erythroxylaceae > Erythroxylum > Erythroxylum domingense. Next base: position 39,462,652 of record JANQBM010000222.1, read on the forward strand.
TGGTGTTTGTCCGAAGAATATCACAAAAACTTTATTGGTACTTATTCTAAATGAGGATCAACCTGTCTTTTTGTCTCAATTCCAACCCATTATTTTATGTAATATCAGCTACAAATTCCTTACGAAAGTGCTAGTTCAACGCATCCGTCCTCTTTTAAGTTCTCTTATCAGCCCTCTGCAAGGAGCTTTTATCCCAGAGCATACTGCTTCTAAGCATATTATTCTCACTAGGGAATTGATTTATAATATTCGTAAATCAAAGAAACGAGAAGGGTATCTAGCTATGAAGATTGATTTGGCAAAGGCCTACGATAGGGTGGATTGGCGTTTCCTCAGTCAACCCTCAATGGGTTTGGCTTCTCTCCTTTGGTAGTATCTTTTATCATGTCATGTGTCACAAATTCAAGCTTGTCTATTTTATGGAACGGTTCTCGGTTACCGGCTTTTGTTCCTAAACGGGGGCTTCGTCAAAGGGGTCCTTTATCTCCATATTTATTTGTTATCTATATGGGGAAGCTTTTATTACTTATAGCCAGCAAAGTGGAATCCAAACAATGGAAACCAATTAAACTTTCAGCTCATAGCCCGCCCATCTCTCATCTACTATTTATGAATGACGTCCTCTTGTTTTCTCACACCTCCATACAAAGCACAAAAAATGTCTCATATACAGTCCAACAATTTTGCATGTATTCAAGAATGGCAATCAATGATACAAAGTCTAAAGTTTATCTTTCCCCGTCTGTAACATATGGACATAGGGCACTTTTACAAAGGCAGCTGAAGTTCACTTTTACTCTGGATTTAGGTTCCTATCTTGGGGTACCTATGCATGGTGTGCACAAGAAACTGGCTTTTAAGCATATTCTTGACAAAGTTCAGTCTCGGTTACAAGGGTGGAAAGCTAAACTACTTAATCAGGCTGGCAGACACACCTTGGTCCAATCCACTTTATCCACTATACCATTATACTCTATGCAAACTTGTTGGGTTCCTACTGGAGTTTGTGTCTCTATTGATAAAGCTTGTCGTGACTTCTTGTGGCATTCTTCTAGAGAAGTGAAAGGCATTCATTTAATAAATTAGGAAGCTGTCTGTAGCCTGAAGAGTGTTGGAGGACTGGGGCTTTGCATAGCTCGAGATAATAATATTGCCATGTTAGGTATACTTCTTTGGTCCTTAGTATCACGAGAGGATAAGCCATAGATCTCGATTATTCAAGATAAATATCTTCATGATCAGCACATTTTGCGGTGTCATTCGTCTCCCCCAAATCCCTTATTGGCTAGCTATTCAGAAATCTATTCACTTTCTCCGTGACGATTTCTTTTGGTGAGTAGGCTCTGGTGAACATATCTCTCTATGGTTTGATCGTTGGTTGGGGGATTATCCATTATGCAGTTTAATGCAGAATATTTTTGCCCAAGATAAAGACTTGAAGATTTGGGATATAATTGACCAAAGTCAACAATGGGACTTTGTGAGGATCAGCACCCATATCCTAGTTGATATTAGGATGCAAATTTATGCTACTCCACTTTTTTCTCCGGTTGTCTCTCCTGATTGTCTAATATGGGGGGAAAACACCTCAGGTTCTTATTCTGTTAAATTTGAATATGAGTTCATCACTAGGCTTACTTGTTCTATTGATTCTAAAAAATATTGGCTCAAGATTTGGTGGCTGAATATATCGCAAAAACTTCGCTATTTGGAAAATTAAATGGCACCACCTACCCACAAATCTTCTTAGATATGAGCGTCATATGGCTGCTTCCCCTATGTGTGTTCGATGTGGAAAAGGTCAGGAATCAATAACTCATGCGTTGAGGGATTGTATCTGGGCATCTCAGACTTGGAGACATATCATTCCAGCTATCTCTAAATGCTTCTTTGCTGTTGATTTAGATGAGTGGATAAATAACTATGAACTTAGGGACAATCTATCCCAAGAGGATATTCTCGAATTTGTTACTGGCTTGTGGATTATTTGGTGCATTAGGAACCGGGAAGTGATCAACCAAGAGTCTATACCTGTTTGGAGACAACATAGGCGAAATTTAAAACTCTTCAGTGAATGCAAGCTTGCTTTTTATCAGGAAGAAGAGAATAACCGGAGGAATATGCGATGGATCTCTTGGACCTTCCTGCCATGAATATGGTTATTGGGTTGTGGGTTTCTTAAGCTTTATAGGCATTGCTTCAAATTTGGTGACTGAACTATATGCTATTTATCATGGCTTGATTCTGGCATGGGATCGTGGCTATCGACAAGTTATTGTTGAATCAGATTCTTTAGAAGTAGTGAAACTTATCGTTCACTCGTGCAACTACTTCCACCCATAACGAGTGATTATCTTGACAATCAAGGAATTGTTTGGACGCGTTTGGAGTTATTTTGTGAATCATGTTCTGCGTGAGGGAATCAATGTACGGATTTTCTTACGAAACAAGGCTCGTCAGGCATCGAGAGATTACGTATTTGGGATTCCCTAGCTCTAAGTCTGCGTTTGTTGCTCAAGTCTGATTTCCAGTCTATTACTTTTCTGAACGGTTAATCCTCTCCTGCTTATATTCTACGCTACCAAAAAAAATATAACATTCATTAAGAGTACTATTAATTAACTCTTTTCTTTAGTAATATTCGAATTAGCTAACACAAACTAACTCATATAAATTAAATGATTGTTTAGGTTAGCATCATTGCATTGTAGAAGTTTGAGTTCATTTATATAAAATTTTTCTTTTTAAAAGTGAGAAATTCATTTTCTTAGATAGTAATTTTCTTGTTGATAAAATTCTTAATAGTGTGAGAGTCTTATATAGTTAGAAACATATACATTTAATTTTTAAGTATAAATAAATTATTAAATATTTATTTTTAAATAATTTTAAAATACCTTTTTTAAATTAATAAACATGGCATGTCATATAAATTTTATTTCAAAATTATGGGATACCTTAAATTTAATATAAAATTAAAATTTTCTAACCTTGCAATATATTTTAACAGGAGATTTGAGTTCTAAATAAAAAAGAAAATAATTGAAGCAAGCAACGTTAAAAACCAACTTAACATTTCATATAAATATAATTATACACTAAGAGCAATCAACAAACCGATTTACTTAGAATGAACCACCACAATGAGATTTAGGGAAATAAGTGACTCAATCTACGCATTCAAATCCCAACAATCGTAAAACCGTAAATTTGTGAATGTAAGTCATAAAATACATATTGAACCTCAATGTTTTTATCAAAATATAATTTTAATATGTTTCTAACCGTTTAATTTGAATTTTAATATTTTCAAAACGTTTAAAACATAGTTCAAATAGACGAAATTATTACGTTAATACTAAGTGACATTATTTATTAATTTTTAAAATCCAATAATGGATCTCACTGCCATATGTATGTCATATGACATAATGGGGCACACTTTTATAAAGAAAAATTAAGATAATTTTCTTATTAGTATAATTATTCTTTAATGTTAATTTTTAGGTTAAGTCATTGATTAAAATACCTAAATTCTCTAATCAACAAATCCTAAATTGTGAATATAGGGATTTGAACAAATCTATATCTTGCATCTACTTTGGATTCATCCTCTTACTCGTAGTTACTCTAACTTCTCTTATGCACTTGCTTCCTCTTAGATTCTCTCTCACACATCTTGTACCTTATAACTTGACTTTTATCTTGGTTGAAATAAGTTTTTTTTCTCAAACCATCCTCCTCTAGTATCTCTCTCGTACCAACTCTCTTGGTAATGTATAATCACATCTTACTCTAGCTTTATGGATAAAATTTATTATTATATTTTTAGGTGAAATTTATTGTTATATTTTTAGGTTAAATTTATTGTTATATTCATTACACTAAAAGGAATCACAATTACAAATCTTCTTATGATTTTGAAAGTATATGCCTATGGAGGTATTATAAACAACATCCTAATTTTCAAATTTTTGATAGATAAGCTAAAGTAGAAAATATTTTGAAGGTATATGTTTACAGAGATATTACTAACAATGTCTACAATTCCAAAAATTGGGTAGTTCATGCTCAAATTCCCTTGACTTTGCCAGAATTGACCATATTTGATTCTTGAGCTATAAAAAGAGTTTTATTCTTGTAAACTTTTATGGAGGTTTCTCTATTTTACTTATTATTGATTCTTAGAAATTCTTTTTTATTTTACCTAAAAATAGATGAATAATTCTAATTTAGATAAAGTTAGGGTTTATATTGTTTTCTGTAAAACCTAATGTTGGATTGTCATTTGTGTTTTTGTTTCTTTGTAATTAGAATTTCTATAAAATTTCAATTCTAGTTCATTGTCTTTTAATAAGAGGAAATCATAATTATTGTACGCACCATGAAATTAGGGTAGGTAGGATGATATGATGATCGCAACAATTGAGACTAATATAACAAGTATTGTGATCAACAATTAAAGTAAACTTTACATATGGTAAAAGAGAGAAATACCTTAAAAATAAAATAATGTTAGTAAAAATTATAATTTGGGTTACTTTAATTTTGCCAATTCATGTTAAATTGACTGTTTTTATTTTATGTTCCATATAATTGAGAAAATGAGAAAAAAAGGAAGGTTTATCGTTAAACACAACTATCATCATATTAAAAACCTGATCCTTTAAGTATCAAATTGTAGTCTATTTTTTAGGCCAATCTTTACTTTATTACTTTCTACTGAAATTCACCTGCTTCATTAGTTCATTTTATTGTTGGTTTATTAATGTCCTTTGTTAGTTCATGTGTGAATGTGAGCTTTAGTAATTATATTGTGATGATTGTAGTGGCCTCTTAAAACTATGGACTCCATGTCTTCTACTAATACAACATTAAATTCAAATGATGCATAATGTGGTTTGTTAGTACAATTTCAAAGCTTCGTTAAGAACTTTGTTTAGTGATTATAACCCAAGGAGGAAATTTTATGAATGCCCTAAATATCCTATGAGTTTTTGTTCTTAATAAGGTAAAATGCTAATATGTATAATGTTATATCTTACTAATTATTATTTTTTTCAAGATGGAAGAAGTGATTTTTTAAATGGTACGATGAGAAAATTATTGAGAGGGTTATTGAAGTGAATCATAAATTAAAGAAAAGAAGTATGTATATTAAAGGAGGACTAAATAACCATAATTGAAATAATTAATAACCATTGAAATTAAGGAGCAAATAAAGCTCATTAAGCAAAACATTAGTTCATTAGAAAAAGAGATAATTGAGTTAAATTTTATTTTAGTGATTATTGTAATTTTTGTGCTTAAGGTGAGTGTTATTTTCAAAAAAATTTATAAGGAAATGGAACTGAATTGTAATATTTTGTTTTAAACTTAAATTATAATGAATGTAATGATATGATTATGCACTAGAACTTCTACTGATACCTGTAATATTACATATTGAATTTAATTATTATCATTCCTTATCATTTGCTCTAGAACTTCTATTATCACCTGTAATATTTAGTAATTCATAATAATAAAATATTTGGAATTTATATACAAAAATGGAAAATATATTTATGATATTTGGAATTTGTATGTAAAAGTGGCAGACATATATACATGTTAGCAACATATCTATCCAAAAATAACATACAAAAAATATTTATCCATCTATACAGTATTATGAGAATAATACATCCATAAAAAAACGTTAGAGCCAACATATATAACAAATTTAATATGGTTGATTTTGTGCCACATTACTCCCCTTATTTGCAATTGACTATGATAGTTGTTTATGTAGTGCTTAAGTCATTAATGCTCTCATCCTTTTGTCTTCAACTAGTAACTATTAGGAAGTAATGCTAGATTGTCTTTTGAACCTTAGATCCCTTAGTTCAAATGACAAATTCAATGTATATGGATCAACATCTCTAAACTTCCTTTTACTGTCATGTGAAGAGATACCAACCTAGAAACACGTTATTCACAATATTTATTTGAATTAATTATTAGTGATGTAATGAATGTTTATATATGAAACTCAAAGTATTACTTTATTAAATTGATATAGTAATATCTTCAATTATGTCTACACTAGCAACCTATATTAATGAAATGTAATATAATAATCAATTATTACAACGAAGATAAATTGATAAAAAAACCAAATGGTTATATTCATAAATAGATTCCTAAGTGATGACCTGATAAACATAATAGAAATATCAATATGAGTTTGACATATGAAGCAAAGCACATAAATCAATGCAAGGTTTATAATCAAAGAAGGTTTTATACTTGTGAAGACTCTTAACTAGGTAACATTCAGGCTTCCTTGTTGCATTTTCTAGCTTAATGGTCAAAAATGCTACCTACATTTTTGTACTTGTCCTGTTAAAAACAATTTGTTTAGATTTTTATTTTACTTTTCAGGCTCATTTGTTCATTTTCCTTTAGTTGTTTTTTGTCTCCCTGGCATGACTCTTTTAAATGGTCGGTGTATTTCCTCTACGTCAATAGTAGGCCAGAAAATTACACCCCTAATAAGTTGTAATACATGGTATACAAACTAAAGAATCATGATTTCTTGAAGCAACCATTTAAAAATATCTCGACCCTTTTGTTTGGAATTGTGAATATCACTTATCACATATTTACAAAGATATCCATATAGATCTTATGCCTAAAAACTACATGAATGGTGTTTAACAATTTTTATAGTATGTTTGACATTGCCTTTTGACATTTCATATACTCCATCTCCATTTTAAAGTATTCTTCATTGTATTTCATCTTTTTCGTTATATTCCAACATCTGCCTTCTAAGCATGCATAATTCTCTCATATTTGCATGTTTTTCATCATCATGGTTTTAATTATTTCAGCATGCTAATAACTAGCCTAACTCTTACATGTAAGATTCGTCCATTTAAGGTTTCATTTATATTATTGCTGACAACCTTGCATTTTGATTTAAAAGATTGTAGCATCTTGCCCTACCTCTCTTTAGGATATTCAAGCAATATTGAAGCATATCCATGTTTTATTTTGTCCAATCTTTTTAGGTTCTAGTTGAAATCTTCTACATATATCGACTATGCATAATTCTAAAATTGCTTTCTCAAATCCTTTTCCTTCCATTTCATATGTCAATTATGGTGTACGTGTCTAACACACATTTGATAAGTGGCATTTGGTAATATATCTTCTATAACTCTTACCAATCCTTAAAATAATAGAAAATTTTTACTTAAGATAAAAAGGTATATTCTAATTAACAATAAATTTAAGAAGAATAAGATACCTTTGCATATCAGAGATGACTACAAGTCCTTGACTATTATCCAGCTTTAAGTCACAAGTCAGTAAATTCAAAAAATGACTCAATTAACTAGTTTTTTTACCTCCAAAATAGTACAAGCCAATGGATACATCCATCAATCACCATCCCTCCTTATTGCACTTAATAACTGGCCTTAGAATTTTTTTTTTGAACCATCAATACAAAAAATTAGCCTAGAATGCATCCAACCTCTTTTTATAGCACCAAAGCAAATATGTAACCTTTTGAGCTACAAAAAGAGATAAAGAATTATGAATAAATGTAGAACATTACTATTGTTATTTGCTTATATGCTTAAATGTAATTTTGTATACCTATAACAAAGAAGTATTTTGATTCCTTACCAGTTGTAACTTCACTATTGAACCAAGATTACTAATCTTCAACTTATGTATATATCCTTGTAGTTTAGCATATTCATTAACAAAATAAAATTCCCTCTCTTTCTTAGTCCCTTCTTTGCTACTCTACACATACTTGAGTCAACAATTATATAAAGTTTTTCTCTACACTTTTTAACCATCTTTGTTGTAGAGATATTAGGCGTTTCAAAAATTATATCCCTAAAACATATCGTAAGGAACTTAGTTGAAACCAAATTGTATTATTGGTAGTGAAACAACTACGAGAAGGATTGTATGTCTTCATTTTGAAACATTGTTCATTTTTTATCATTACTAATATATAACTCCAATGAGCATCCCTTAATACGTCTAACTCTGATCCTATGGCTTTCACTATTCTTCAACCTGATATTGTATCCTATTCATACTCTATAATCCATAACAACATCTTCAAAATTTTTTGCATATCTAAAATTCATTCGCAATCTCTAATTTGACTCCACATCAAGTCGATTATGCCTAAAACTTGTACTTAGTTTTCGTAATGGTTCATCAGGCTCATCTCTGCTTAGATATTTATCACTATTAATAAAACTGTCACAATTAGTTGAATCAATTGTAACTGTTTGATGGTCACCAAAAATATCAATTTGTATATACCCATAATGTTGGTCCCTGACATCTTGATCATCTAGGTTTTTAATATGTTCATCAGTTTCACAAACTTCTTCATTAATTTATTGATCAAGATGTTCATTAGGGTCACCAACTTCTTCATGAATTTCTTTGTCAACATATTCATCAACCTTACTAACTTCTTCACCAATATCTTCATCATCAACATAATTCACCCTAACACTACAAATTTCCTCTTTACCTTCACTATCTCCATCCTGTGCTCCGGATATAGGTAATATCTCAAAAGCAAGGATTAGCGTGTCTAACAAATGGATTATATAAACATTTACCATTTCATAGATTTTCATTAGGTTTGTGAGCCTAATATAACTTTGATTTGATTCAATAAGTCTTAGCGACTCACTAAATTTAAATCAAGTATGTTTTAATATGCCTTATGAACTTTAAGGTATCCTAATTTCTTCGCCATCTCATATATTTGCCTATAGCTAATATAATTGACGTTAATTTTTTCAAAAATACTCGTTTATTTATACATATATTTCAACTTAGGTTTTTAACTTTCTACCATAAAACAACCTTATACAACCAAATTAGGACATTGTACACCTATTCACAAGAGGAAAGGTTCGTTATTTGTTAAAATACTTAGTCAAAATACAAAAAGGCAATCTTACAAAACAAAACTAAAAGAATGAAAAATTTAGCACAAGTTCCAATCCTTTTTTAAAGGTAAAATTGAATTATTGATATTTTAGGCTAAAATTTCTTTGGGTTTTCTTAGTTCTTCATACATTTAACTCATCTTTACCTTACAACTTAGCCTAGTTTTGTTTATTAGTTTTATGTTAAAAAGATTCTAACATTGACAATGTTTTAGATAATTACCAAAATAAGTCAAATCAAAATAAAATTTCCATATTATTCATATTCATTAAACTTTTGTTCTATTTATTATTTGTTCCTAATAGTTAGGGCCATAATTGTTTGTTCGTGGGAATTATATCTAATACTATTTTTTAGCTAATAAAAGGAATGTCCAGTCCTTAGTACTATTTTGTATTTAACTATATTTTCTAACTAATCCTAGCTTTACGTGGTACCACTTACATTTGCTTCTATATATTTATTGTCCATTAGATCACTTTTATTATATTTACAAGGTTAAACAAAACTAAGAGAATAATTTAGTAATAATAACTTCAAGAAAATGAAAAATATAAATTGCAAATGAATTTAGCATGGTAATCATAAGTAATAAAATGAAGAAAATTAACTAAAAAAGAATATGCCCAAAGTGGCATTTTATTCTTACAATGACAATAAAGCCATAAGGAAGGGAAATGATGGTTATTTTTTAAATTACTCGTCAAAGAATCAAAAGTTCAATTTGCAACTCAAAAGTGAAGGAAAAAAAGAAAGAAAAATTTAGCACAAATACCAAACCTTTTCTACAAGTAAAGTTTATTTACTAATATTTCTAAGCAAAACTTATATGAATTTTCTTATTTGTTCATAACTTTTAACTAAATATCTATAAGTGTTAACTTTATACTTTATAAAATTTAGTTATTTCAAATTCACTTAGTAAAATTAAGATATTGTTTTAGACCTTATTGTCTTGTAATTTTATGTTAAAAAGATTCCACACCAATGGTAATGTTTTGCTTAATTACCAAAGTAAGGATAATCAAAATAAATCTTCCAAATTTTTCCTAATGGTTTGGTCTAGAAGTAGTTCCTCCCTTGTAGGAATATTGAAGTTTTGTTCAAACAATCCTAAGATTGATTATTTTTTGCGTAGTCTACACTTAATTCAAGCTTGAGACCATAGAGTAAGAGTAGGAGCATTTAATCCACACTTGCAACATTTCTCTCTTCTTATAGAAACATTACATCATTTTTCACCTTTTCTTCGCCTACTCCTCCATAAACTAAACTTAAATTTAAACTAAGTGACTTGCCCAATTAATCCTGTTAACGAATCAACTTTGTATTTTGCCTAATAGCTATTAATCCTAAGTCCTCTAACAAGTTCAGAAACCAAATTGAAATGAAATGAAATTTAAAAAAATTTGTAGTGAATGAGGGGGAACATTCCTATAGAAAATGTAGATTCAACACAGGGACATACAACAAATAAAGACATTAAGTAGATAGATAATAAGAAAATAGACCATACAAAGAACCATAGACCACATACAGTAGACATATAGCACCGTATGAAGTAGAGGGATAAACAAAGGGATATTTAGATTTCTAAAGCATCATAAATCACATGCATCAGACATAAAGATATAAAAGGACCATAGTAAGTAGATAAAGACAAATATATAATAAAACACACCACCTACCACAATGTATTGTCTCCTCTCTACCTATTTTTGTCATCTTCGTGTTCCCTAGACAATTAGTAGTGGTTGGTGATTGAGAGAAAAAATAGTGTAACTGTTGAGAGATATGACAGGAAGGAACCAGAGTAGGTGCGAGGTGTAAAAGATAGAAGCAAAAAGGAAGCAAAGATGTGGGAAAACCTAAAGTATATGCAAATGAGAATGTGAATGAGAAGGGTTTAGTGAAGATTCAATTAGGGATTTGGTCAAGTCCCTATATTCAAAAATTAGGGTTAGTTGATTAGGAAATTTTGGAAATTTAATTAATAACTTCTAATTACACAATAATTATACTAAGTAAAGATTTAAATTAATCATTTGACCTAATTAGGGATTTAAATTAATTATACTACTCAAAGAATTTTCTTAATTTTTATTTATAAAATCTAACAATAGGCCCCATTATGCCACATGACGTATATATGGCAAGCAATAGGACCTACCATTAGACTTTAAAAATTAATAATGTAGCATTTACTTGACAAAAGTTTAACCTATCAAATTTTCTGTCCACTTAAAGTTTGTTTTGAACATTTTGAAAACTTTAATGTTTAAGTTAAATATTTAAAAAATTAGGAGTCAAACTGTATTTCGTTGCAAACATTGAGATTTAAAATACACTTTTTCTATAAAAGTAATAAGAGATTAAATTAGGAAGTAAAATTTTAAAAACAATTGGCAAAATGGTTAAATTGGACTATAATAATTTTACTTAAATTTAATTTGAATTAAAAAATTTTAAATAATAATTCAAAAAGAACCCTAATGTTTCGAAAACATTCAATTTAACTTCGAGTTAACATCTCCTTCATTTCCTCATTGAAAAAATTTACTTAGCATATGTATGTACATGTAAACATGTGAGGCCTAAAAACCCACTCATTCTTAATATGTAAGATCTCCCTTTTAAGCTAACCAATTTT
>JANQBM010000222.1:39483801-39513054 GCA_025594535.1 Erythroxylum domingense
AAAAATGTCATATATATATATATATATATATATATGACATTTATACCAATGTTATTTATATAATATTTTAATATAATTTTTAAATTTAATTTGAACTAATTAAATTTGACTCAAATTAATAATAAATTCTAAGTTAAATTTAATTATTTCCTTTTACATTTAAAAGTTGAGTTGATTTATTATATTAATAATATTTGATTAATTTAGATTACATTTATTTTATCATTATTCAATTATTGTTATTATTATTATTATTATTATTATTATTATTATTTAAATTCTATATTAGACTCATGTTTATTTTAAATTATTAGATTTAATTTATTATTAATTCTTTATATAATAATAAGCATCGATATATTTTTATTTTAATAAAATATTTTATTTTTAATTATTCTAATTTTTACTTCTTATTTATTATATACTAATTTTATAATAGTTTAATATCGATTAAACCTTTAAACTTTAAATTTTTCTTTGACTGATTCAACGTCCGGTCTAATTTTTTAAATGTTATTTCCGATGGTTTTGTAAGTGCATCGTATTGATATGAAAATATTCGTTAACTTGACAGCCTGTGAACGATAATATTCGTGTTCGATCTTAACGATGGATGCCTGGCATCGTTGCAAACTCAGGAATTAATACATCTAGTGGTATACCTAGGAATGGATTTTAAGCATGGGAAGCTTCCTCATCATCAGAAGTAAGATACAAATAACTCGATCCCTTTGCCCCACCCATCCTAGTGTATATGGTAACTGGGGTGATGAGAAGCAAGATACAAATAACTCGATCCCTCTACCCACCCATCCTAGTGTATATGGTAACTGGGGTGATGCACCAACCTCTCTCCGTAATTCGACTCAATCATCGACTTTAAGAAATCAAAATGCTTTCTAATGTACCGGGCACCTCAAATTTAGTGCTATCGGATGCTTGGAAAACTTCAGCACTTAAGAGAATCAAATGCTTAGCCTACGACTCCTCCACTGAATTTTCCATCTTTAGTATTACAGTTAATCAAAGTCCTGCACCAAATCAAGGGACATGGAATCAAAAGATTATCTGGGGTCTAGTTACCTGCAAATTCAAATCATGGATGGGTAGCACCTGCCGGCAGCACCTGGGAATTCCTTTCCAAGTTGGGCACCTCCTAGTCAAGGGCAACGACGACGACGGAGAAATCGTAAGACCTTGGTTTTTTAACATGAATGAGAAACACGTTAGAATATATTTTATGGGCTACAATCAATTGTCGTTATGTTTTATTAAAAACAGGCTAATAATATAATTTCTATTGAAATACCTATGGTCTATTAATATTGTAATTTTTATTGGACTTAAGCACTTTATATTATTAATGTGACTAATGGTGTAAGTCAAACCCTAAGGCCCATGATAGGTAAACTTAGGGTTACTATTTGTGGCTAAGTTTTCACTGCACTCCCTATATATACACATGTATAATCTTTACATAGTTTGCCCCATTGATAACTGTATTTTTCAAAGAGATCGGAGTTGAGGTGGAAGCCCTAGCCGTCACCACACACTTACGCAGTGCTCTCACAATTTAATGATCATGTCTCGAACACGTAAATATTTGTATTCTCTATTACGTAATTGATTCACAATTTTCACTTCTTACATTTCATATCAGAGTGTAGGAATTATGTCATAAAGAATTTGATAATTATTGTCGATGATTCAAGATTAAGATCATAATTTTCACTTTTTTATATGATAATATGCGTGCTTTTCATGTTAATGTAAATTCGTAAAATTGATCCCTAAAACCTTAGAGCTTTTGTAAATCTTAAGTTCATGAGTCTATTGATGTATGATTTTTAATTTTTTATGCACTGTGCACTGAGAATTTTGTAATACAAATCACAGTTCTTGAACCCAATTTGAATTATACCAAATACATATAAAATCTTAATTGTTTTGTTGATTCACGTTTCTTTCATGTTTTTCGGTGATGATATATGTTTAAATTGAAGAAACATTGAGTTTTAGGGATTGTTTTTTGATGAACCCATTTCGAATTTTTAAAACCAAATTCGACCTAATTTTTGATCCATAAAATCACCATGATCCTTGAAATTTCTTGAGGGTTTTCATAGAAACAAGTTTCTATACAGATTAAGTATGAAAAATAAACCAAAGGATACGAACGTTGATTGTGACCCGCGACTCGACTTGCAACCCATTTTTCTGCAATTTTGACCAGCCAGATGTAGAAGAAGATGCTTCCTGCACATGCCCACTCTCACTCGTGGCGCGTGCAGGTGTGTGGGCTCCACAAATTGTATTTTTGTGTTCCGATTCTTTTGTTATGCTTCATTTATTTAGCCTAATTTTTTATATTTTTCATAATTTTCCGCTGCATTTAATATTTTTTATAAAAAATATTACATTACATAGTAGATTTTATGCATTTTCCAGGCTTTTAATTTAACCTGATACACTGGAAATTATTATTACCCCATTTGGGATATGTTTACAGTAGTCACTCTCTCTTAATTATATCTTATATGTACTTATTAAATTGTATGTGATTTTTGCTTGTTTATTCAACTGTATAAGTACAAAACCTTTTTAGAATGCAATTTAATGTGATCCATGATCAGTTGAGGTGTCTTTTATTGTTACATCTTCTTTTGAACTGAATTATGGTATTTGGCAATATATTTTGATTCCTGTATGAAGAGTTTCATGAATTACTACGGGTGATTACCACCAAAGTGGAATCAATTATAATATTTTGTAAGATTTTTTATAATTTTCAGGAATGTTTCTGATTAATGCATATAATTGCCTACCTAAAGGGGGTAGTTGTGTGTTTTAATTGAAGACTTAATTTTTTAACTGGAGTTATTTATTAAGGATTACAATAGTCTTAAGGATTTGTCTGCCCAAAAGGGATAGAATTTCAATATTATTGTACCCACATTTTCGTAGCTCATCTTTGAGGTTCTAATTTTGGTTACATATTCTGCGTAAAGGGGAATGTGAGACTCTTAGTTGGGCCTCACTATTATTTTTATGCCCTTATTATTGTTATTAATGCATTCTGTTTTGTCTCACACACACTACAAGAAAACAAAACTATTGGTGACGTTTAAAAAATGTCACAAAATCTCAAAAAATGTAACAAAATATCATTTGTGACGTTTTAAAAAATGTCACGGAATGTGATGTAGGCAAAAGATTTTTGTGACGTTTTGAAAAAATGTCACAAAAAATACTAACATTCTGCGACATTTTTAAAAACGTCACTAAAAGATTGGGCATTCCGGAATGTTTTCAAAAACGTCGCAAAATATGTGACATTCTGCTATATTTTTGAAAATGTCGCGCAAAGTCACATTTCGCGATGTTTTTGACGCAAAATAAATAGGTGCTTTTTGACGCAAAATAAACAGGCCGCAAGTCTCTCTTATCTCTAACTTTATCGTCAATTATCTGTTTACTGGTCGCTCCGCGTTAAAACTCCGTTAGGCCTTTAACAATTTTTGTTTCACTTTTAAACCTTTCAGTCGCGATTAAAAGGCCAAACCGTAACCTTGTCTTAAACACAATTTCCTTTGCCTTTTTCTTCTTTGACACACAGTAACACGAAGTAGCAACTACAAGATAGAAACTTTTCTAGGTTATTTGATTGATTTCTTATGGGTGTTGAGTTAAAGTCGCATAATTTCTTTTTTTTAGTTGGGTTTTGGTTTTGCATATTCAAGTTTCTCTCAGAATTCATTCATTTCCTTCTTCTGTGTACTCTTCACTCATGCTGTGCGCAGAAGTGTACAGGCTACGTAGGAACCTGAGGGGTCTTGGGGTTCCAGATTTACATCCTCTAGGGTTCTTGGGGTGGGGTCTTAGAGGCTTAGGATTAGTCCGACTAAGTCGGGATACCTAATGTAATCAAAAAAAAAGAAGGTAAAAGTCGAAACGAAAACACTCAAACCAACAATCATGGAGCGATCTATTCACACTACTCACCGTCTGATTACACAGTTGTTCACCTTCTTTTCAGTTCCAATACTGATTAAAAAAATACAACAGAAGATTGATGTAATTATTTCCATCTGCGCTTAAAAAGAACAAATCACGCAGAGATCTTACTAATCGTGCCTGAATCTGATCCTCATTTCTTTTTCTTCCTACATTTATAACGGTTGATCAGACAGAGAGTCGTCGATGATGTTTGTTCACGAGATTGAAATTTTAGAACAATCTAGAGTAAGAAGTACGTAAAAATAAATGAATAATAACAAAGTGATGATACTTACTGTGCCTGATTCTAAATCATTTCTTCGTCTCCCGCCGAACGGAGAACTGTTCTTCAATGTTTCTAGATGAGAGGGATGTTTTAGAGTGATCTAGACTAAGAAGTACACCAAAATGAATGAAGAATCGTGATGCGATTCTATTTACGGTGCTTCATTCTAAATCCATTTCTTCATCTCCTGCCATTTGTAAAACAGAGCATTGTTTGTTGATGTTTGTAGATAAGAGAGAAAGAGATTTTAGAGAGATGTAGAAAGACAGGTAAGGTACGTCCATATGAAACCTGAAACTTCCCACCTATGCCTTTATATAGGTGAAATCAAACGACTTTCAAGTTGAATATTAAGAGAGTTTTAAGAAAACCAAAAGTTTTGCTCCCTCCGATGAACTTTTTGACTAAATCTTTTGCAACGTTTTCTTCAACAAAACATCGCAGTTTCTATTTTGCGACGTTTTACTCATAAAATGTCATAAAAAGTGTTATAAAAATTTTGAACTTTTCGTGACGTTTTTAAAACGTCACAAAAAGTCTTTACAATCTACGACGTTTTATCAATAAAACGTTGCGATTGTAGTAATTTTTTGTAGTGACAGTTTCATTCGCTATGAATAATAGTTAGGTGACTATAGAAATTTTAACTGACTCAAATTACAAGAAATGAAGACATGACATAGAATTTTCCTTAGGAATAGATGATCTAGATATGGCACTAAGGGAAGACATGCCTATCGTACCTAATGAAGGAAGCACACCTGAACAAAGAGAGAGTCTGGCTAAGTGGGAGAAATCTAACCGACTTAGTTTGGTTGCAATTAAGAGGACCATTGATGAATACCTGTTGAATGATCTGCCCAACACAACATCTGCTAATGGTTTTCTCACTGCTATAGAAGATAGATACCAAGTATCTAATAATGTTGAGTCTGAATATTTAATGAAAGAGTTGATGGATATGAGGTATGACCATAACAGGGATGTTAGGGAATTTATTATAAGAATGGTTCACCTTCAAACCAAACTGAAAGCTCAATCCATTGATCTGAATGAAAATTTCATTGTTCACCATGCCTTAAACTATCTCCCTATTGAATTTACCCAAATCAAAACAGCATATAATACCATTGGTGAGAAGTGGAGTGTTAATGACCTTATTACCAAATGTGTGGCCGAAGAAGAGAAACTTAGGAAAGAAAAGAGTGATTTAGCCCTCCTGACCATTCATGCTAAACCTCATTATAGCAAGAGTCATATGAAACATAAGAAATACTCTTATAGTGCTCATAACAAAAACAAAGACTACAAGAAATTTGGGAATACTCACTATCACAATGATGGAGGTCTTAGGCAAACTACCTTCAAGAAAGGTCCTTGGTGTGTCTTTTGTAAGGTCAAGGGACACCATAGAGGAGAATGTCATAAATTTAAGGCTTGGTTAGAAAATAAGAAGAAATCTAGAGGTAATCATTTTGCTTTTGTTTGTTTTGAGTCTAATTTAGTTGATGTCCCCATAGATTCTTGTTGATTTGATAATGGTTCCACTACCCATATTACTGTGTCCTTACAGGGGTTTACAAACATAAGGAAGCTAAGTCTGAAAGAAAGCAAGCTGAGGATAGGAAATGATCTTGAAGTAATAGTGGAGTACGTTGGAGATGTTACCTTAGTCTTAGATTCAAAGCATGAACTTATTTTACAGAATACCTTTTATGTACCTTCCTTTAGAAGGAATTTGATTTCAGTTTCTTGCTTAGATAAACTTGGTTTTACCTCTTCTTTTGGTGGTGGAAAAACAACATTGTTTTCTAATTCTGCAACAAGAGGATCTGGTTTTTTAGTGGATAGTTTATATAAACTGTCTTTGGCTTCTGATACTTTTTCTACATCTTTCAATGTTGAGACTACTCTTGCTAAGCGGTCTAGGATAAAAGAGAAATCCTTGTTATTGTGGCACAAACTCTTAGGTCATATTTCTAAGGAAAAGGTAGAGCAATTAATAAGAGATAACATTTTACCTTCTTTAGACTTTAATGATTTAGGGACATGTGTAGATTGTATTTGAGGAAAATTCACTAAGACCAAAAAGAAAGATGCAAATAGAGGTCTAAGTCTCTTAAAAATCATTCACACGGACATTAGTGGACCTCTATCTCCTACTATTTGTGGTAACAAGTACTTTATTACCTTTATTGATGACTTTTCCCGATTTGGCTATCTTTATTTAATCAAAGAAAAAGCTGATGCCCTTGAGAAATTCAAAATTTTTTAAATTGAAGTTGAAAAGCAATTAGGAGAGGTCATCAAGGGGTGAGATCTAACCGTGGTGGTGAGTATTATGGTAAATTTGATGCTGGACAGCAACATATGGGACCATTTACCAAATTTTTGCAAGCTTGTGGAATTGTTCCACAATATACCATGCGTGGTAGTCCTGAATAGAATAGTGTAGTCGAAAGGTGAAACTACACTTTAAAAAATATGATAAAGAGCATGATGAGTATAACTAATTTGCCAGATTTTTTATGGGGAGAAACTTTAAAAACTGCCCTTTACATCCTTAACTGAGTTCCTAGCAAATCCGTTCCAAAAATACCTTTTAAACTTTGGACAGATAGAAACCCAGTTTAAACCATTTTCGTGTGTGGGTTTGTCCTACAGAAGTTAGAATCTATAATCCCTTAGAGAAAAAGACTGACCCTAAAGCTACCTATTGCTAGTTCATTGGATACCCAGACCATGCTAAAGCTACCTATTGCTAGTTTATTGTCCTAGAAGTAGTCCTAGAATTGTGGAATCTATGAATGTAAAATTTTTAGAACTAATTCCACTACTAATGTGCGTGAGATGATTTCTTTGCCTATTGCCATTGATAACATACCTACAGTTACTATTCCTATCGAGAACTTGGTTAATGCTCCTTTAGTTGAAAATATGGTTGATTCCCCTGCTTCGGTTGATCCTTTTAATAATGTTGCTGACCCTTCTGCACTAGTTGATACTCCTCAACCCATTTAACCTATTGTGTAAGTACCTCTTAGGGGGTTAGTTAGATAGATGAGACCGGCTATTTCCAACAATTACTTTCTTTATTTGAGTGAGGACAATTATGATGTTAGGGATAATGTTGACCCCAAATCTTATTAGGGGGTGATGTTTTGTACTTACTCTAATATGTGGGTAAATGCCATGAAAGAAGAAATGCAATCTATGGCTAATAATACAATGTGGAAACTTGTTGAATTGCCTAAAAATTGTAAGGCAATTTGTTGCAAATGAGTTTTTAAAACCAAGGACTCGAAGGTTCAAGTTGAGAGATATAAAGCTAGGTTAGTAACGAAAGGTTTCACGCAAAGAGAGGGCATTGACTTCACTAAAACTTTTTCTCCAGTGTCCAGTAAAGATTCATTTAGAGTTGTCATGGCTCTTGTGGCACATTTCGATATGGAGTTACATCAAATGGATGTCAAGACAGCCTTTTTGAATAGTGATCTTTTTGAGGAAGTATTCATGCAACAATCTAGGGTTTTCAGTCAAATGGTAATAAACATTTAGTATGTAAATTGAAGAAATTTATTTATAGTCTGAAACAGGCTTCTAGGCAGTAGTACCTGAAATTTGATGAAGTTGTTACCTTTTTAGGTTTTGAAGAAAATAAAGTTGATCAATGTATATACCTAAAGGTCAGTGGGAGTAAGTTCATTTTTCTCGTTTTATATGTTAATGACATTATACTTGCTAGGAGTGATCTTGGCTTGCTGAATGAAACTAAGCATATGCTAATGAAGCATTTTGAGATGAAGGATCTTGGTGAGTCAAGTTTCATGCTGGGAATTGAAATTCACAGGAATAGATCTCGTAACTTGCTTCGCTTGTCTCAAAGGGCTTATATTAATAAAGTCTTGGAGAGATTTAACATGCAAAACTATAAACTCGGTGATGTACCAGTCGTTAAGGGTGACAAATTCAATAAAAACCAGTGTCCTAAGAATGAAATTGAAAAGGCAGAGATGAAGAACAAACCATTTGATAGTGCGTTGGGGAGTTTGATGTATGCTCAAGTTTGCACTAAGCCTGACATTGCTTATATAGTTGGTGTTTTGGGTAAGTACCAATCTAATCTTGGTAATGCTCATTGGGTAGCCACTAAGAAAGTGATGAGTTACTTGCAAAAAACCAAGGAGTATATGCTTATGTATAGAAGAGTTGACAACTTAGAGATAATAGGGTATATTGACTTAAATCTAATTGAGTGCCCTGATGATATGAAATCGACTTCTTGTTACATCTTTATGTTGGCTGGGGGTGCAATATTTGGAAGAGCAAGAGGCAGACTATGGTTGCGTCTTCTACTATGCAGGCTGAATTTATTGCTTGTTATGCGGCTGGTATTCATGTTGTTTGGTTGAAAAACCTAGTGATTGGACTTTACATTGTAGATTCCATTGCTAGACCTCTTAG
The DNA here is from genome assembly GCA_025594535.1 of Erythroxylum domingense. NCBI lineage: Eukaryota > Viridiplantae > Streptophyta > Magnoliopsida > Malpighiales > Erythroxylaceae > Erythroxylum > Erythroxylum domingense. Next base: position 39,492,548 of record JANQBM010000222.1, read on the forward strand.
AATCTATTGTGATAATAGATCAGTAGTGTTTTATACTAAAAATAATAAGACTTCTAGTGGTTCTAAGCACATGAAATTAAAGTATCTAACTATCAGAGACCTAGTGAAGAATAAAGACATAGTTGTCGAACATATAGTTACATAGTCCATGCTAGCTGATCCCTTAACCAAGGGTCTTCGACCCATAGTGTTCCAAAAGCATGTTGAAAATATGGTGATTTTAAGTTCTTTTAATATGATTGACTAGTGGGAGTTTATGAAATGTATGTAATCTTTCCTTGTCTTATTAGACCTTTATTGTTAAATACTTGAATGTTCATTTTGCATAGATTATGTTATTTTAATGTAATTGATTTGAATATTCTCTTATTACTATTTTGTATATATATCAATTGCTGTTAACTCGATGTCCTTTTATATAATGATATCTCGTGACTGACACCATCATAAAGTTAGAGACATGTTACAAAATTTTGGATTCGGTGTTCTATTAGGTCAGAATGTCTCCTGGTCAACATCATATTTAAGTCTGCAGATATTCTTATAGAACTCGGTGTCCTTTTCAATCATCGTATCGGTGGTTGACACCATATTAGAGTTCAGGGCATTATAGTTCGTAATGAACTATACAATTTCTCTTACTTTAAGCCTATTTTAAGAGAAATTGCAAGGACTAACATTGAAAATAGCACCTTACATTAATTATTTGATCACCTCTATGTGCTATTTTCATACTACACTACACACTAACTACTGGTCAACAAGGTTGATGATATATGTAATTATGTATCGATGTTATATCAATAAAGGATGTAACGAATGACATAGTTCAATGTCATTTGACTTTGATCAGACTTAGTCCTATTAAAGTATTGCATCTCGAATCATATATTTTTAAAAAAATGTGGTCACATTGTACAAAATTTAGTTTATTAGCCTGAAAGTCGTTTTCAAGGGTTTATTCAAAAATAAAATTAAATAATTGATTTTGCCCAAGTGGGAGAATGTTAAAATATATTTTATGGTCTATAATAAATTGTCGTTTTGGTTTTATTAAAAACAGGCTAATGATATAATTCCTATTGAAATGCCTATGGTCTACTAATATTGTGATTCTTATTAGACTTAAACACTTTATATCGTTAATGTGATTAATGATGTAAGCCTAACTCTAAGGCCCATGATGGGCAAGCCCAGGATTACTATTTGTGACCCACTATATACACAGTATAATCTTTACACAATTTACCCTGTTGATAACTGTATTTTTTAAAGAGATCAGAATTGTGATAGAAGTCATGACTGTCACCGAACACTTGAACGATACACTTGAACGATACTCTCATAATTTAATAATCATATTTTCGGTAAGTATATGTGTTTCTTATAACGTAATTCATTCACAATTTACGCTTTTTACAAAACAAACTTCCAGGCACAAGAAGTCTGCCTGCGAAAAGAGAATAAAAAAAGCAATAAGAGTTACAGCGAAGCAATAACCATTCTACTAAAGGTTACAAAAAAACAATTAAAATTTTGGTTTTAATCAGAAAACTCTAAATAACCACCATACAACAACCTTGTCCTTGTCCTCCTCACTTATCCCCAAAACAAACGATGCTTCACCCTTTGTCCATCTCAGCCACCACAAACTCCGTCACCACCACCGCCACACCTAAAAACCTTAAACCCCACCATCTCTCTCCCTCTCCTGACCCTTCTCACTACGTTCAGTTCCGTACAACTTACCGTGAAAACCTCCGCTATCTCAAGAGCATTGGAGTCATTGATACCAACACTCATCGCAGCAAACTGCCTTTGCCTGACGCCACCACCCAACTCCTCGCCACCGTTAACTTCTTCAAGTCCAAATGCTTCGCCGATAGGGACTTCGCTAAGCTTGCCTCCCGTTGCCCACAGCTGTTCTCAGTCGACCACTTCGACCCCACTGACGTTGAACCTGTGTTCCAGTTTTTGGCGGGTGATTTGCAGGCTTCACAGCAGGAATCTAAGGGCCTAGTCTTATATTGCCCTAAACTTCTATTATCTGATGTCGAATACTTCCTTAAGCCAACACTTAACTATCTCAAGGAGCTAGGGATGTCAAAGCTAAATGTTCCAAGCAGTTTAAATGCACATCTGTTGAACACTAGAGAGGAAAAACTACGTTCAAAGACCAGGTTCCTGAGAAGTATTGGGTTTTCCAGGGAGGAGACAGCTAGATTTTGTGCCAGATTGCCGGCAGTCTTCGGGTACAGTGTGGAGAGCAATTTAAGACCCAAGACGGAGTTCTTAAAGGAGGAAATGAAGAGGAGTTTGGAGGAGTTGAAAGAGTTCCCACAGTATTTTGGTTTCAGTTTGGAGAAGAAGATCATGCCCAGACACTTCTATTTGAAGAAGAGAAATGTTAAAGTCAAGTTGAACAGAATGTTGGTATGGAGTGATGAGAAGTTCTATGCAAAATGGAAGTGAATGGAATGTTGGCTTTATTTATCAATTTGTATGGCAACTACCGTCTTATTCACTTGTCTAATTCTTCAGAATCCGGAATTGAATTTGATCAACCATACACTAAATAGAAGAATAAAGAACTACATTGATCAAGTTTGTCCAAATTCATCTGATATGGCATTCAACTATCAGCAGAAACTTCGGTACCTCAGTATTAATCAAGTAGCAGTTTTTAACCTTTTAAAAGGTTTTTTTCGTGGCCCCCACAGGCCTGGCTAGAAAAATGTTCCAGAAATAGTTAATCAACTCTGTATTCTATTACATGTTATCTAACGCCGGAACTTTCCCTCAGTGAGTTCAAATGAAGTTTCAAGTTGTTCAATCTTTTTCTAAGGTCAGTTTCAAGCTGTTGATCACTTGGAGACTTTCAAGTTGTTCAATCTTCTTCTAAGGTCAGTTTCAAGCTGTTGATCACTTGGAGACCTGCAAACTGCAAAAATGAGAGGCATGAGTAATTCGGTAACTCAGCTAAAAATTATCTTTTATTTTGTGAGAGACTTAGGGGGAAACTATAGCAAAAATGAGAGGCATGAGTAATTCGGTATCGGCTAAAACTTATCTTTACTTCCTGTAAGAGACTTAGTGGAAACTATCTTTCCGTAGCTGGTGTTCAAGAGATGTGATTATAGAGGGGCATAACAGAATCTACAAATCATCAAGGTTCAAGATTGAAACATGCTGCTTACAGGTTTTCGTAATAGAAAGAAGGGGGAAGAGATGTGAAGATAAGTGAAGACTAAAAGTAATAGTTGCTTTGCCACTACACGAACTTCCTTAACTGCTTTATGGCACAAAGAAAAACCAAATCCCCAACTAATCATAAAACAACAGAGTATTTGATCACCCAGGATGTTGCAGATAATTAAGACAGAGCAGAGTTTTGATATTGAACAAACAATAAAATTCTGTTTGGTTCCTACAAAATATTCCTTAAGTGCAGATAGACAAGCACTAACATAATCCCACAAGCGTTCGACAAAACCTTGATAAATATAATTAATCCCTGGGACTCACAGAGTCAATCTTGTTTTGTCAACAGCTCGATGTCAGCTCCTACTTCAGCAATTTTGAATTCCTTAGAAGCCTTGGCTACTTTGGCGATGCTTTCAACATCAAAGTCCAATGCTATTCTTTTTACTAGACCATCAAGCATCTATAACAAGAAAATGCATGAAAATAAAAATAAAAATCGTTTGAAGATAGTTGATCAAGTCTCTAATGCAAATAAATAAAGAAGTAAATAAAAATAAGACAGTTATTCCTATCATTTAGCTGTTCCTGACTTCCATATAGTTGACAAGGATATCCATGCAAAAGAGAAAAAATAGTTCTTTCATACCAATAAATCTAAAGCAGGAGGAGACTGTTCCACAACCAATACTAAACTAAAAGGCATACGAGCTTGTGTAGACAGTAACAAGAAAGTACCAGTGATCCAATGGCAACAAGAGCCCGAAATTTTGAGTCAGCTTCTAGGTTGTCCTCTTCTGCAATCTGTGGAGAGAAAATTGCAGTGCAATAGTTATAAATTGCATTCATATTGTTCACTCCTAGAGTTCTAGTTGGGATCCATCAGTATACTGTAAACAAATGGAGAATAAGGCATACCTCAATAGCTGCTGAAAGAACTTGAGATTGACCTTCTTGGTCCTTCTTTTCAATTAACAGCACTGCATAGCTGTAAAGCATGCCATGGGAGTGTTGACAGACAATTAAGGGATATTCAATCTTTATGTCTACAAGTATACACCAGTATTCATAGCAAAAGACTTACTTGAGTATCATGGTTGAATATGATAACTGCAAATTCTTGTTTGGAGAAGCATAGCAAGTTGAATACGCATCAAGAATCTGAAATTAAGGTCAACAACCTTTAATTATTATCCAGGATGTCACTAAACAATAGAATACATGAAATATTTACACTATACCACAGAAAAAGTAAAACATAAAGTTATACCCTCAAACTTGCAGACATTTTTCCAGATGTAAAAACCAGTTTAATGTTAGCAAGAGGAATTAACATCCAGGTTATGGTTACTATAGGGCGTCAAAGCCCACTCCAAATCCGCATACAACAATGGGGGGTTAACAACCACTGTGTGCCAAATTTCATTATCATTATCCAATGCTACTCATCTAAACTTCTATCCAAGAAATAATAAAGTTACCTCACTACGATGCTTTTGTAGCCAACTGTGGTAGCATGATTTCTTGAAGAGATTAGTAACAAAACGAATGCTGGTTAAAAGGTTTGGAGCAAGAGGAGGATTCTTTGTAACTCTCCTCACCATTTCCATCAGTACATCTGGTAAAAGTTAGGTTCACAGTAAGGATCAACCTTTAAAAAGTAAAGAATCCCATGCACAGTAAGGATCAAACTTTAAGTAAAGAATCCCCACAAACTTGGTTTTACCAGCCTTTTCTTAAATCTGACACACTCCCTCTGACCACATTAACCATTAGTGAATGTTCATCAATAAATATGCAACGGCGCATTCACAATATTGACAACATAAGAAACATTACGACAATCAATTTCTCCAAGTACAGTACGTGACATGGATTCCTGTACCATTTTCATCTTCAATATACTTGAGAAGTATGTGAGCCCCATCAGGGTGTAAGGTGATTATCCTCAGAGTGTCTATGACTGCAGATAAGAAAGAGAACAAAGCTGAGAGAGCCAGTGGAATCACATGGAATGGTGAAAACGCATTGCATATATTTTCATAAAATAATAAATGATATTGCATTTCACATGCTGAAGAAGATAAAAATGAGATATATAGATACTTGGAACTGAAGAAAAATGACCTGGGAATATCATCTCCAGTGGCCAAGACTGTAACATTTTCAGCAATAATGCAATGTCAACATCTGCAAATTTACTTGTATGATAGTGCGATGTATCCTTCAAAATTTTAATAATTGCACTTATTTGGGACATCTCAAGCTCTGGTATAAATAACTTGTTATTGTCCTGCAAAGACACACAACAGATATTCAATAAACACAATGCGACAGAGTGAAAATCTCACTGATGATACTGGAAACCAACTACGGTAAAACACCTACCTGGTCAGACAGCAGACCATTGTTGAACTCAGTAATTTTTTTCAATATTCCGTCATACTGAGCCACGTCAAAAACAAGCATTCCTTTCTGCAAAGGCAACAATAAGATACTAATAATTCAAGACAACAGAATTCACTTAATAAACTTTTACATTGATCCTGTCAAGAGAACCAACAAGAAGAAACTAATGAAGTATTATTCTTGAATCAGAAGGAGGTTGAGATAACATGCTAACGAAAATCCAAGGAAACATGATCTTTCGCTTATGATTCAAATAAGCTATTAAACTCTTGGACTGCCTAGTCTGCAAAATATTTTTTGAAATGTCTAAACATTCTTATTGTTGAAAATTTTTTCTGTTCCATAAAAATATTCCAAATATGAATAACAAGTCAATGATCACAAAAAAGAAAACCTAAAAAGGCTTTCTCAATAGAGAGACATGTTTTGATCACAAACTCAAGCAGCTCAATTTTCAAGAAAGTCATATACCATCGACATCCCAGAACTAACATTCATTCTTATATCTAACTGAAAATTACATAAAATAAAATTATCATTTCACACTAAGGAAAATATCATCATGCCAAGCACATGCATCCACATGCACTTTATTAATCTGATAGCCATGGAAAACTAGGGAAAATTTTGCATATCATAAGACTCAAGAATACATTTGTCATAACATCAAGTAACAAAAGAAGCTGATTAAACACATACCTTTGGAATATGTTTGAAAGTAGGTTTTATCGGGAAAACTGCTCATTAATAAACAATAAAAAATCTTAAAGCCATTCATCACTAAAATGTTCAGTATAAGAAATGTTTCAAAGAGAACTTGAAATTGATTTGTCAGTTGGTTTAGACACATACTAGTGCTGTTTGAATGTTCTCCAGGCACATAGGCACTTGCTGAGAAGTTAAATAGAGAATAATCAGTACTAAAAAGAAATAGAGTGAGGATAAAAGTTATGATGGATGTTACTCCCAATTCATAGCAACACTAAAAGTTAAACTTACAGCCTGTGTATGGGTCTCGAAATGATGAATCAAGTGCAATGCGTTGTTGACCTGTGTTTTGAAGTATAAACTCCACAATTTGCTGCCGATAGGAAAAAGGAAGATTTTCCTTGAGAAGCCATTTGTCAGCAGTATCATATGGATTATCTGGAACATCCCATTCAATGTAATAAAAATTAACAAATGTACGACTTCCTAAAGTGACATTATGAATTATAGATCAAGGAACAAGAAAAAGTCTCATATCAGCTAAAAATTATTTGTTCATAACTACACTAACATTAAATAAAAGGTTCAATAGAATTGGACGTCGATAATTAAAAGATATGCAATAATAATATGATTATCCTTGTTAAAAAAAAAAAAAAGAATGAGATACCTGATCGGTTGTAAGGCAACTTACGAATAGGTTCACCATCTCCAATATCAACATCAAATACTGAGCAATTGAGTAACAGGGATAAGAGATAAAAATGTCAACAAAACTCAAACTACTCAATACATACCTAAGATATGATAAAACTACAAGCTGATACCATAATCATATTCGGTTCCATTATGAACAGGACGCTTCACTCCATCATCTGGTCCATCAACAACTTCACCAATCTGGAAATGGAAAAGATTAGTTAAACATGAGTTAAGCAATGCGAGGAAAGGAAATCCTTACAATACGTACTTTATCCCACTTGTGTTCTCTCAAATTCCATGAATATGCTACACCATTGTCCCCTTCTCTAACAACTTTAGTCTGGCCATTACTAGTTCCTAATTACAAGATGAAAAAATGCCGTAAAGATTTTGCAACTAACTGTTTCTGATGGAAAGTCATCAGTAACAACACAATTTTCGTGTCTAATACAATTTTCTTAATAAAAATTAGGACTTTGTATACTGATGCAATCACAGTGATAGTACAGATTTAAAGTCCATTAGCCAAAACTCAGAAAAAATCCAGCAGCTAAATATTATTATGTCTACTTCAGGAGAACCTTTCAGCTATTAAATTAAGCAAACTATTTCGCAAGGAAAGATAAAACTGTAAACACACCTGGAATTTGTAAAGCCTCAAGGCCTGGTAAATCTTCTAATTTCAGTCCTCCAACCCTCTTCCTAAAACCAAGAATGCCCAAGATAGCACTCATTAATAGTGAATTGACAAAGTTAACTAAAACTTAGATTGATCTCACCAAGAATTATCTGTAAGTCCTAAAATACACGAAGAGAAAACACATAAAATAACAATTTTAATGTATATTTATTAACCTTAAAACACTAAAATTAGGCAAATATTTAGAATATAGATATATTCATGTGGTTAAAAGGGGGTCTGTCAAGAACTATGGCAACTTGCACTTTATCAGAAACAAACCAGAAATTGACCAAGATAGCTGAATAAGTGATGCAGGAAACTATAGCTCATAATCACAAAATTAGGATATAAGGCTGATATTAAGTTGCTGAAATATCAAATTTCAGGGCTGGATTTCGGCTAAGAATACTGAAATTTCATCTTGGTATAGTTGGGGCTTTAGGATTTGATTGCTGAAAATTTAGGTTTAGAATTTCAGGGTTTAACATGGCTGAAATTTAGGTTTAAGATGGCTAAAATAGGTTGGGTTAGCTGAAATCTAGTGAGGAACAAAGACAATAGAGAGTAGAAAACAGGGAATCACTTCTAAGGTCTAAGAATTACTCTTAGAAGGAAACATCACACCTTCTAGTTGAAAACTCAAGTTTGTAGAAAAATTTAAGATTGTTAGTCATTGAAGGGCTGAATATACACATGTTTACAGAGAAGTTTTTAGAACTCTTATTCTAGTAGGAAAAAGTTCCTTACAAATTTAAATCCTATTTTAATAAAATTCTATGAGTCCTAAACAACAAGGATAACATATTTAAAATACAATAACATATTTAACTTACTACTACTTCCTATTTAATAAGGAATCTTAAGACAATCTAAATTTTTACCCTTATCTTTAATGCCAGCTCAATTCTCAATTCTCATCCCACCGAATTAAATCTTGTGGTTAACTAATTTTTTATTTCTTCTATAGACATTAAGTTCTTTTGCATCAATTCTCTCCAGCTTATCTGAAGTCGTCATCGACATAGAATATGATAAATACTGATCATACAAGGTCGGATTCAACTTCTGAAATTCAGATTCTAAAATCAAAGTATTGTTAGAAATTAATCTTCCTTTCTACTTGACAAGAAATTATCAATACCATCCATTTCTTGTGGCTACAATTTATTCATCAAGAACATCCTCTATCTCTTTAAAATGGGGAATGATTGGAATTCCTACAGTTGCAGTAGAATATTGCGTATCATCATATCCATGATAAATATTTAAATCCACAACAATAAAGATAGGTCTAATTCCCATATCACTTGATAATTCTAAAACATAAACATTAGCACTTATTTTCTTATCCATGATAAATATTTAAGTCCATAATATTAAAGATATAACTAATTCTCATATCACTTGGTAATTTCAAAGCATAAGCATTAACACTTATTTTCTTGATAATCTTATAAGGTCCCGCACTTCATGAATGAAGTTTCTTATATTTCCCTTTCAAAAAATGCTTTGGACAAATCCTAATTATCGCCATATCCCCTTCATTGAACTCTACCAATCAACGATGTTGATCAATTATCTGGCTAGCGCACTTCGGTCACTGAAGGTAGCCCCCTATCGAACGCATCTCTCAGCGCTTTGAATATTAGCTTTTGAGCTCGATGGACGGAGCAAGTTTCTCCTGTGATAAGCCTCGTACAAGCGCCCTAAATTCCATTTCAAAAAATGGAACCTATTGTTGAAGAGTTCAACCAAGGAAGACTATTGATTTGATTCCTTTACCATCTGAAAAGAACTCTTACCAGTTGACCTATTTATAGAACTATTTTATACAAATTCTAACATAGGAAGAATTAGGTCCCAATTTTTCATATTGTCTCTAACCAAACATCTTAACAAGTTTCCAAGCTTCTATGCACCACCTTTGTTTGGCCATCAGTTTAGAGATGGAAAGAACTTGAAATTGAAGCTCAGTGTTTAATGTTTTCCATATAGTTCTTCAAAAATAACTCATAAACTTGACGTCACGATCAAAGACGATGATTAAAGGTAATCCATGGAGACATACAACCTCTTTGAAGAAGAGTTTAGTAAGATAGACAACATCTTAAGTCTTGGAACATGGAATGAAATGACTATCTTGCAAAACCAATCCTCCACCACGAAAATAGAATCATAACAATTTATAGATTTAGGAATTTCCAAGATAAAATCCATACTTATATCCTACCATTTTGCATGAGGCACAGGCAATGGTATGTATAATCCAAAATTTTGTTTCTTTCCTTTAGCTAATTGACATGTTCAACATTGTCACATGAATTTAGACTCGTCCCACTTTAAAGAGGGCTAATAAAAGCGATCTTCAACCATTGTGATAGTTTTATCTCTTCCACAAAGTGTCCTGCTCTTCCTCCTCCATGTAATTCCCAAATCACATCCTCCTTTATAGAAGTGTTAAGTAGGCAAAGTCGATTTCTTTTAAAAAGATGGTCATCATAGATCACAAAACGGTGTTGGTCTCTTCGTCCAACTACAATTTTTGAATAGATAATTTCAAAATCTCGATATGAAATATATTCTCTTTTTATTTGCCAAACCCTCAACTTTTACCGCTAAAGTGATAAGCAAATGACTCTTCCTACTCAATGCATCAGCTACCTTGTTCTTAACTCCTATTCGACGTTTAATAACAAAGCAAATTGCTCCAAAAATTCACTCCATAAGGCGTGTCTTTTTTTCAAGTTCTTCTGGAACTTAAAGTGTTTGAGAGAGATTTATGATTCAAATATAGATAAACTCCTTCTCTGAGAGATAGTGACACAAATTGTAAAGAGCATGTACTACTACATAAAATTACTTGTCATAAGTTGAGTATCATTGTTTCTCTTCACTTAAATCCTCACTAAAGTAAGCAATTAGGTGCTCCTTTTGGTTAAGTATGCCTCCAACTCTCACATGAGATGTCTCAGAAACAACTTCAAATACCATAGAAAAATTTGGAAGTTGCAAAACAAGAGATTTAGTCATCTTTTTTTATTTCTTCGAAAGCTTCAGTTGCTGCCTTGGACCAAATAAATTGTCCTTTCTTCACACAATCAGTAATGGGTATCATTATGTTGCTAAAATTATGAATAAATTGCCTACAAAATGTTGCTAGACCATTAAAACTCGTCTCATGCACATCCTTTGGAATAGGCCAATCAAGGATGGCCTTAATCTTCTCGGGATCTATCTCCACTCCATAGTAGGATATAATCAAACCCAAAAATACAACAATTGATTGGTTGAAAGAACGCTTCTTTGAGTTGATATAAAGTTTCTCTTGCCTCAAAACTCTCAAGAATTTTTGTAAATGTAATAGGTGGTCTTCTTTAGTCTCGTTGTATATTAATATATCATCAAAATATACCACCAAAAATCTGCCTATAAATGGTCAAAACACTTGATTCATCACTAAGTCCTAAGTGCATTAGAGAGTCCAATTTAAAAGTCATTTTCCATTTATCTCCAAGACTAATTCTAATTTGATGGGTAAAGATAGTAGCCCCAGTCAACATATGTAACACGTAATCCAGGAGAGGTATTGGAAATCAATACCTTAATTGTGATCATATTTATCGCCCGACAATCAATACACATTTGTCAACTTCTACCCTTTTTAGGAGTCAACAGTGCTGGAACTGCACATAGACTAAGACTTTCTTGAATTAATCCTTTTTTCAGGAACCACTCTACTTTGTCTCTTCAGCTCTTCATTTTCAATAAGATTCAAGTGATAGGTTGGAAGATTTGGTTGATCCAAGTACCAAGTCAATAAGCATGTTGAATATCTCATAAAGGAAGTAATTCAACAAGTAAATCATCTAGTATAAGGTCTAAAAAATCAGCTAACAATTCTCCCACTTCTATTGGTAAGGTAAAGGGTGTTTTTGGTGACGTTTCTGTTACTTGCCTAACTACCGTTGCAAAAACAATTCCCTTTTCCTTGCTAATAGCTTCAAATTCTCTCTCCTTGAAGATATTAAGAGGCTTTTTCTTGGCATTATGGTTGTCTTATTACTTCTTTTTTGTTTTTCTACCTTGTCTACCTTCATAAGCTTCAAAATTATGTTCTTTCCATGAAATATAAACCGATAGGTGTTAGCTTTTATGAAGTGCCACACATCTTGATCATAAAGTCACAGTCACCCAAGTAAAATTTGAGATAATTTCATAGGAATGACATCATACTTAACCAATTCCTCATATATTCCTAATTTGAAATACACCAAGAACATTTAAGCAACTGATATAGTTCTATTATCCACCCAAGCAACTCTGTAGGTATTTGGTTATTTATCTATAAGTAAATTCAATCACTTCTCCATATTCTCTAATACCATATTTATACTACTTCCTCCACCAATGATAAGCTTGAATACTTTATCTCCTCATCTAATTTGAGTAAAGAAAAAAGCAATACAAAGTCATTCTTCCTGGTCTTCCACTTTAGGAGTCATAAGTATGTGTCTCACTACATTAAGATTTGTAGGAATAGCTAGTTCATGACCAAAGTAACCTTCTAACTCCTCTCCAGCTTCATGCTCTTGCACGCAATCATCAGATTTTTCCTCTTCTTCTCCCATCATATGCAAACCTCTATTAGGAGATTCATAAGCAAAATGACCCATCTCATTGCATCAAATGCACTTACTGTCATTGTTGGCTCCTTTTGTCCCAGTCTCAGATACTATTTTTCCTTTAAATTAGCTCCTTGAGAAGTTTTATAGTTGTTTTGTGGTGCAGATTTTGATGCATTAGGTGTTAGTCTAAAATTTTGCACCGTCATATTTCATGCCAAATTCCCCAGCTTGACGTCGAAACTTTTTAGTTACTTGTTATCCTAAGTATTGTTCCACTCTTAAAGCCAAGTAATATGCATCTTCAACGTTGTAAGTCCTTTGCATTATTAGCTCCTTGTGAATTTCTGCCGTTATGCCATTTTTATAGTGAGATATAAGTTATCGTTTTGATTCATTCATCTCAAATAGAAAGTTCAAATATTTTCGTGTACTCAGTTACAAACATAATCCCTTGTCTAAAGGATATGAGTTGATCTTGGAGATCTTCCTGATAATGAAATGGTAAGTATTTTTCCGATAACTTCAACTTCATCTCTTCTTAATCAACAATTAGTGGCTGGCTTGTTTTTCGAACTCTATCCTCTACTAATCTCTACTAGATTTTAGCATGTCCAACTAGCTTCATCTTTGCGAACCAGATTTTTCTATGTTTTGACCTGTGGTACCAATAAAGAAACCTTCCATTGCTGTCGTCCAGTCCAACAATAGGTGTGGATCCATCTTTTCTGCAAAATCAGGGCCTTCAACATGAACTTCCTTAATAATGTCATCAAATTCGTTGTGTTTCAACTCTATCGTGGCCTCTAAAGATTCACAGGCCCTCTCCATGTGTTGCTAGTTGGATTCTTTGTCTTGGATCTCTCGGTAGATAAGGATTTTCTAACCCCATTTGTTGTTGATTAGTTTCAGCTTCTTCATCTTGGATTTCACTTTCTCCACCCTCAACATCAAATGTAGTTTTTTGTCTAATATTGTTTTATGGACTAGTTCTTGGGACACCTTCAAATCGAGGGTCATTAAGGTCCAATCTTTTTATAACTCTTAGAAGTATTTCATCTCACTCTTGGTCGTTGAATATTCCTCTATACGCCCTTCCGCCACGTGTCGCCATCGTGAACCAAAAGCTCTAATACCAAATTGATATAGGTCAAATAGAAGAAGTATTAACTAGTAGCTGATAATCACAAAATTACGACATATGACTGATTAGATTGCTGAAATATCAAATTTTAGGGCTAGTTTTTGACTAGGAATACTAAAATTTCAGTTTGATATAGTTGGGATTTTAGGGTTTGATTATTGAAAATTTAGGCTTAAAATTTCAAGGTTTAATATGGTTGGAATTTAGGTTTAAGATGACTAGAATTAGGTTAGGTTTGCTGGAAGTTAGTGAGGAACACAAACAATGGTAAGTAGAAAACTAAGAATCACTCTTAAGGTCTAAGAATCACTCTTAGAAGAAAGCATCGCACCTAGTTGAAAACTCAAGTTTGTAGAAAAATTTTAGATTGCTTGTCACTAAAGACCTGAATATACACATATTTATAAAGAAGTTTTTAGAACTCTTATTCTAGTACAAAAGGGTTTCTAACAAATTTAAATCCTATTCTAATAAAAAATCTGTAAGTCCTAAACAACTAGGATAACATATGTAAAACAGAATAATATATTTAGCTTACTACTACTTCCTATCTAATAAGGAATCCTAACAAATCTAAATTTTAGTTCTTATCTTTGATGTCAGCTCAATTCTCAATCCTCATCCCTCCAAATTAAAGCTTGTGGTTGACTAATTTTTTTCTCTTTTATTTCTTTTACAGACTTTTAAGTTCTTTTGCGTCATTAAGTCATTACGGTATTTGTTCAACTAGTCATTCAGTGTCTAACCAGTGGCTTCATACTTATTATTATAATCCTATAATCTGTTTTTAAATTATTATGATGTAAAACTCATAAGTTATCATACAGTGCATCAAGTACTTGATCATACCTGCTTAACTTGTGCTGAGAAAGGTAAGAAACATATGATTTCAAATCAAGTGGATCAGCAGTCCTCTCCTGGGTAGAAGTCCAAATGCGTGTAACCCCATCAGAACAAGCTGTCACAACGTCACCATTTTTCAAGAATTTGACATCCCAAACACAACCTGGATGCTCTATGCTTTGAAAACAAACCCCATCTACAAATGATACTTCGTTGTTACAAACTATACAAGGCAGGCGACACATTCTATTGAAGTATAACATGTATTATGATTTCAAAAGCTACAAAGCATAGAACAATAAACAGTTGAAGAAATCACCTTTCCATAGTTTTGCAGAGCAATCTTCACTACCACTCACAATGAGTCCAGAAGAATGAGAATCAACTGAGTAGACAATGGAAGCATGCCCAACCATCTCCATCAATAGTTCACCTGACAATGCCCAGAGTCTAATGGACCTGCCACAATGAATGGGAACTAGTATGGAGCAAGTATATGCATGACAAAGCAAGACAAGGATGACAAAATGAAGAAAGGAAGTATAGTCAATTTTGTCATAAAGAATAAAGGAAAATTTTATATCATCTATTCAATAAAATATTTATGTTTTGTGTTTAAAACTTAAAATTCCCTTTATAAAACCACCAACATCTTACATCAAAAATTTGAAGGAAGAGAAAACTAACCCATCATGTGATGCTGAAAGAATACCTAATTCTTGCATAGCTGCTAAGCCTCGCACCGTATCTGCAAGATTATAGAAGGTTGATTAATGTTTCTTGCCATTGCTTAATAAGTTATAACCGTCTAAAGCAACAATCACAAGATTCAAGTGAAAAGATGGAAAAATCAAACCTCTATGCCCTACAAAAGTGTGCAAGCATTTCTTATCCCTCCAAAGTTTTAAAGTTGTATCACTTGAACCTGGATAAAATCAAGATAAAAATATATTATTGGAAGTCCCTTTCTAATCAACTGAAGCGTTCAACCCATTAATGCATAAAAAAATAAAAGAAAATAAAAAGGATATGAAAATTTAAGCATGTGTTTCATATTAGCCTTGGATGAGTTGACACTAGATCAAATAGTTAAAATATAACACCTAAAAAGGACGAAACGATAACAAAGCCCATGCAGTTTTTAGCTTTCCTTGAAACCAAAAGAATGAGATTAAGAATAAGCAAAAATTTATACTCGTAACAAGTTCACCCGATGGGAGCTTTATAAAATACCCGTAACAAGTTCACCCGAGGGGAGCTTTATAACTGCCTGGATTGCCGATTGATGAGCCTCCCACGAATCTGCAGCTTGCCCTTTCCTCCATCTTCGTAGGGTACTACAACATAGAAAGTCACAAATTAGGTAAATGCAGTAGAAATACTACAAGTTCTATCAAACCTAAACGTACTCATAGATCTGAAGAAAAAGATAAGCACCATTGTCAAATTAAACAGCTAGAGCAACAATCACAAATCAGTTAAGCAAATTCACATAATTTTTTATTAGTGTGATCAAAAAGTAGGTAGAACATGATAGTTGGTCTCATTTGAAACTAGATGATTGTGAATTGAATAGAACACTTACTTTATTAATACATTCATAACATCAACTTAGAATGTTCTCACTCCACTTTAATGTTGCTATTTAACATCAATCTTCACATTATCCAAACCATCAAAACAAATTTAAAACGGATATGAGCCTCTAACTCACTCTGAGCAAAAAAATGCAATATGAATTATCTAAAACAAACCAGGATAACTCAAGAGACACGTTAAATGTAGCTCACCAATCAACTGAGCATGACACTATATCCTCATTATCCAAAGTTACACCTGTAACTTGCAACTTATGGCCTCTCAAAGTCTGCACCTTCTCCCCAGTACCCAAGTTCCATACTAAAACCTGCGTATCCATGCCACCAGAAACAATCCCACCTTCTGGGTACTCATCATTTGGTGAAATCCAAGCCAAGGGACCCACAAAACTCGAGTGCCCCAAAAATATTTTTGATGACTGATACTTGCGCTCGTCTGATAAGTCCAAAGACCAAAACCTCACAGTTCGATCCCTAGATGAAGTAGCTATCCCAGCATCACCACAAACGCATATGCCACGAACCTGGTATTCAAAATTTCCAAATATTCAGAAATATGACATCAAATTTTAGCTTTTTTTTCTTCTAAAAATTTCACTATTTCCAACCCTAAATGCAATTAGCACAAACAAACTCTACTGCTTCGATTTCAAGATATTTTCAACTCATTCAACCAAACCCGTCACTGTACTTCATCGTAAGATCTTTTAGCTATCTAGCATTGACTAGATGCGACATCCTGAAATTGATTAGAGCTACTATTATAGTTCTTAAAAACCCTGACTCAAATAACTCAAATTAGCAAAATGCATTTACAACCAATTGCCTAATTCAAATCGCCGGTTGCAACGCAAATTTTTTTTTCCCGATAAGTTAAACTTTCAGTAAGTGAATATCGAGGGCAGTGTTGAAAACAAAAAAGAAAATAATTTAAGGGCTACTTAGAGAGGAATAAGGTAGAGAGATCGTACGTCGTCTTCGTGACCACGAAGCTCGCATCGCAACTTGTACTCTTTGAAGTCAACGTCCATATCCACGGCCATCGTTGGGTCAAAAACGGATTAGGATTTTAGGTTTATGCGCATATGAAGAGATGGTGTACAAGGTAATCTCCAGCTCTTTGCACGTTACTGAAGAGAAGCAGAGGCAATAAAGGCATAAACCTTCATCAGCAAGTTCCTTCGTTCTTACTGTTATTATTTTTTAATAATTAAATTAACATAGTATTTGAAAGTTAATTTCTTTTAATATCCCTTGGTTACTAAGTTTTATATTTCAATTAACATTTTTGCCCTTTGCAGTGACAACGCCTCCTCGAGAGTCTTTTAAGCTAACAAGAGGGCAGGAATGCCGCAGTTTCCATTCTGAGTGTAAATTTTCAACAAAATTTGGGGTTGATTGAATATCGTACAGTACCAAATTTAGATGTACTAATATTAGTAAACATAATTACTGTTTTGGATATTTTTAAAAATTTATAAAATAGTGTCTAATTTTTTTAAAATATTTTACTATCTAATTTTTAGTTTTACTTCAATTTTGTCTCAAAAATCATAATAGTAGAAATTTAAAATAACATAAATTTATTTATTTATATTAATGTTACTTTTCACATATTTCACATATAAATAATAATCACAATTAATAAAAAATTATTTAATTTTCATATAAATATAAAAATAAAGATAATACAAAGTATTTAAAATGTTACAATTTTATCACATAATAAAGAAGAATTACATCAAAATAATAAAGTTTCATGACTTCATAAGTATTATAGCAAGAGTACGTGCTGAAGAATACAACCAACTAGAAGCAAAACCTAAAACAAGTTAAAAGTCTTTTATTTATACTGCATATATAGAATTTAACATATGCATCTAATATAAGTTAAATTAAAAGAAGAGAAGAAATGAAAATCTAAAACTTTTTTCAATTGAATATCCACTCAAATCGCATTAATCGCAATTCTCATTTGGTGCAAAATTCTCCTAATTGAGACGAGTCTCATTATCACTATCATTCAAATTTATTGTACCAAATGACATATCAATGCTTTTTCATTCAAGATTATCTTCCAAGTCACTCTCATCTATCAAACTTGGTTTCTCAAAAACTTAATTCGTTAAAAGAACGAATGGTCAAGACAAACTAGATCTACATAACTACTTGTTATATTAAGAGTCATAGCAAACAAATAAAATTAAATTACCAAGTAATTACAAAAATTATATTCAACTTAATATCGATAATAACATATCTTTTTCAAAGGTTTAAATAATATCGAACAAATATTATATAGTTTAATATTTTATATTTCAATCTATTCCTTTTCTTGGAATGGATGAATTTAAATGTGCTATAATTCCTTTCACACCATATTGCGCTCACACATTAACTTAGAATTCGAATTGTAAACTTTTGCGACTCTAGAACACTAAGTAACTGTAAGACAACAAAAATAACCTTATAAACAAAATAAAGTGATTAATTTCCAATAAGCAACAAAAGTGAAAAAAATATATACTTGGATTAAGTTTATCACTTTGACGAATCACAATACGCATCTCAAAATCACTAGAAGCATCTTTATAAATTTCTATTTGTGAGCTTAGGAGATCTTGCATCATCTTATGAGCAATAATTGTTGTAATAATTAATAGTATTTTCCTAATAACTTCAGCGTTCTTTGTAAAACTTGGCATAAAATAGACATTAGGATTCAAAAATACCCCAACTATAAACAATAGAGAACAAAGTTGTCTTTGTCATCTCTCATTGATGACTACAAGATAAGATGTATACAAAGAAGATCTAATTTTCATATTGACCTTAATTGCTTCTTTCACCCTCTCATAAAAATAACCTATTATTGCTTTCTCATCATTATTAGCCAAATAAAGTAATCTCATCAAAGGCTCATAATGAAAAATTGACATTAGGATCAAAATTTATAATCTTCAAGTATAATTTTAGAAACCTCCAATCTAGCATTAAACCTAGCATGTTAAGATGCAACTCACTTATTACTTGTGAACATTTGCGTTAATTTCTTCTTCATCAGAATAAAACACTGAACTGATAAGAAATTAGTTGCAAACCTTATAATAGTATGATGACACAAATTCCTACCATTGGTGAAATTATTTCTCATTAAATTTAAGATTCATATATGATTATACATGAACTTGGTTACTTTTTTTGCTTTCTGTATAATTTCATCAATGATAGGAAAGTATCTAGCATCCCATATATTTTTCAACATTAAGTCAATGCAATGTGCATCATAAGGAGTCTAATAAAAAAATTATATCTATTTTGCAACCTTCTTCTAGCTACTTTGTAAGTAGAATTATTGTTAGTAATGAACTATTGTTACTAATGAACTGAATAATATTTTCTGGCTCAACTTTATTCACAGCTTCATCAAATACTGAAATAGAGTATTAAAATTTCTAACAAGGCTAGATGTATCAATAGACTTAAAAAATATATCCTTTTTGTAAAAAAACCAAAAAATTGATAATAGGTTCCTGTTTTCTATTTTTCCAAATATAACATACGATTGAACACTTATAAGTAGCCTAAGTTATTATTCTTTCATCTAAGTAATTGTTTATTTCATAAACAAAATTGGTAAGAAGTTTACTTCTGTAATCATCAATTGAAGGAGCTTTATATCTTGAATTGTTAGAGATAATAACATCCCTTATAGACTAGTAATAATATAACTGAGCAACATTGAATGATATACTTAAATTGTACCACCATCTAACTATTACCATGCCCACATTATGAGCAACTTCTTTAGATTATAAGGCATTATAAATTGAAGGTTCAAGTGTTGTTCGTGGTTTAAAAATTTTTTAAAATATGTCTTCATCTTTTTCTCATATCAGGTGTAACATTCCCTTACTGTTGCGTGGGACTAACACCTTCAACATCCCTGTAATTATCCTAACCACCGCAAAAGAAACTTCCACTACTAATTTTGTAGTTCAGTCTTTGCTTTATAACTTTTTCAAGTTGACACTCTTCAAGCAAAGTTTTCATTTATCATTTTACATCATGACTCACTTTATTATAAGGCTCCACATCACCTTTGATTCTAGCTTAATGCTTCTTTAATATGGTGATTTTCCTACCTTTTAAATGTTTGTTACAATACAAACAAATGGTACGGATCTTTATTCCAATAACCAATCTAGCATAAGCCTAAATTAGATCCTCAAATTTCCTGAAGTGGTTGAGTTGTTAGAATACTTAAACTTCTCTCCATTTAACTGTAAAATAAATAAAAACATTTGTCAAAATCAAATTACTAACCTCATACCAAAATAAAGTGTTCTTCCAACTTAATTTCATTATCAAATACTATCAAAAAATGTATATTGTTCAACTCAAAATAAATATAAAAGCTTGTCTTATATTTTAAAAACATACACACAACTTGAACTCTAAGTACATACATACTTATTATATTTAAAGTTAATAGTCCAATAATACTTATTATCAACTACTTGTAACATCCCCTCACCAATTGCTAGTGAACAGTGACATATGCATGCATTCATACATGCACATGCATAGTAGATAAG
>JANQBM010000222.1:39513154-39536100 GCA_025594535.1 Erythroxylum domingense
TGCACAACACTCTCTATTCACAACTGCATGAGCATGAGGTGTGGTAATTTACCACACCTGGACCCGTTTCTCTGGTCTGACCCGTTCTCTGGAAACGGGATGTTACAAAGACACCAGTTGTTTCAAACTATACCTACTGCATTGTAACTGTATAGGAGCATGCCTATCTATCCAACACCAAGACAATGAAGCAGACATTGTAACATTTCCTTTAATCATTTGCTAATTTCATAATTAATATATTAACAAATCACATGATATTCATTTGAAAAACATAAAATCTATTTTTAAGTTCATATATGCAAGTCATAACTTATCACCATTAGAATAATATTCCAATCGAAAGTACTCGTATGATTTATTTTGTATGTTTTGTTCAGTTGTGTTTTTCAAGGTACATTCATATAATTCCAGTATATAAATTCCTATATCTTATTTAAACATGAAACATGTTAAAGTGTACTTAATTATCTTTGTAAACTTAGAATGTGAACTTGTATGGTCATACTATACACATATAAACAATAAATATGCATACAAATCATCTATGTATATGTAAATTTTCTTTAGCATACATTATGCTCAATCTTAAATTCCTATGTTTACTCACCCAATTCATATATGGTAAGTCATATTTCATTTATCTCTAGGTGTATGCAAAGTTTCATAAACATTCAAAAAGGTTTCGATATGAGTCGGTAAAAAAAATGGAAGTAAAAAACTTAAAATAGTGCAATTTGGGCTAAGCCCACATTACCCACGATTGGTCTAAAAATAGGCAAACTAATCAATCTAGAAACAAATTGCATGATGGTCTCCACTTGTGCTGTAATTTTCACGTAGCAAACATTCAATTTAGGCTTTAAGGTCTTTTAAAAATTTATGTGCCAAACATTACAAGCTCCATACCACTAAAAATCAGACCATTTAGACTTCTAAACCATGATATATGTGCCAAACATTACAAGCTGCTCCAATACAGGAGCATAATTAGGTCATTATTTTCAATCCCAATTTCTTATGTCATAAATCCAGAATTAAGTATGATCTGTTCTACAGATTTTTAGTTATATGTCTTAAGTTTCATCTAAAATTGGAATAACCCTATTTGGAGTTTTATAGGCTGAGTTATGGCCAACAAATAGGGCTGGTTCAAGTGAACCGAGAACCTAAGACAAAATTTCACTTAACCTTACTCTCTCTTTTCCCAGCAACCATTTATGTCCAATTCAATCTTTTTACACATTCAAATATGTACACATACAGAAATTAACTAAGTGTAGTCTTAAACCTTGAAATTTGTCAATTAGATCTTCTTGTAGTGCTCTTCCTTCTCTTGCCCTTTAGCTTTGCTTGATTCACTAACTAGAACACCATAAATACATATCTCAATCCCACATCCAACCTTATAATTCTAGCTCTTCATGAGAAAAGCAAGAAAGATGAAGATGAGAAGAAAAACAACAAACTTTTACCTTGATTTTCACGTAGGATTAGCTTGATTCCTTATGCAAAATGATGTGATTATGGAGATGGAATGGAGAGGAGATGAGGAGAGAAAATTATGGAGTTAAAACCCTACATACACATCCCTCTCCCCTCTCTTCTATTTCCCTTTTCATAAAGTTTCTAGTCTTAGACACATGTTTCAATCCCATTAGACCATATGTTGATTTTTGCCAAAATTGCACATTTGGTCTTTCTTCTCCCTTTAGTTCCCACATTGGCATATAAAGTCATCAATTGATTTCATTCTAGTCCATATTTCACATATAATTATTCACGTCCATGTTTCTTTTGAATTAATTACTATTTTGTCCTTTACGATGCCTAGATACACTTAATTCTTTATGTTTACTTCTTAGTACACCCTAGATATACTATAATGCTTCTAGGGTATATACTGGAGCCTTACAAGCAATATTAATTCAAGAATAATTAACAACAAACAATTAGATCTCAATGGAACTAAAGAATGCACTAAAATAAAATTAAACCACTATAAAGACTATATTTAGGTTCATCTAATCCAAGTATCGATAAAGTTTAGTTCTTAATCATAGAAGACATAACATTAAAACTATGTGAAAATAAAAAAATCAAACGAAACATGATAAAATCCTATTAAAAATTCAAGAAATCCAGTTTAGATCGATAAAAATCCACTCTAAACATGTTTTCTTACTTGTTCTTCATTCTTTCTGTCTTCCTAGGTTGTCAATTGTGTTTTCCAAGCCTCCTCCTCTATAACTTTCGTATTAATTTTGCCTTTTATAGTTCAAAAATTAGGTTTCTAGATGACATGATCAACACAGTTAGACACGAGCTCAAAATGTGAAGTTAATGACCATGAACTCTTAGGAACTTTAAAACCACTTATTTTGCATGAATCATAGCCATATTGATGTACATAGGCATGGTGATACTAATGTTGATTTCTAGCATCTATCTGAATTATAACCTAAAAATACAATATAAACAAATTAAGTATAAAAAATAATGAAAAATTTAATAAATAAGCAAAAAGCACTAAATATAACCCGAATAACATGAATAATTAAGTACTTTTCAAACTCTCACATACTTAAGCATTTGCTCATACTCAAGCAAATCAATTTCATTACTGTTAACTTAACAAGAAACAATTTTGAAAAAGCATTAGACACATCAAAATCCATCAAGATTCTTTTCACTTAAATGCAAAGTGTATTGAATTTTAAAGCATTTAGTTATTTATGTAAAATTATAAATCAATCCAAGTCCCTCTATAACTCTTTAAATTTTAACTTAATTCACACCATTGTACTTTATGCTTAAAGTGAATATACATGAGAAAATGCAAAAACCTTTAAATATTTTCATACCACTTATATGCAAAAAATATAAATTTAAACAACAAAGGAGCATTTAAAAGCTTGTTTGAAAAGCCACCCAAACTTTGATGAGAGAGTAAACACCTTATCATAAATACTCCCAGTTACTCAATGTCACTATCTCAAATGGCTATTGGCATCATTCTTTAACTTCAACCTTTTTATTGGTACAAAGCTAGTGGGGTGAATTATTTATGCTCATTTATTCATATACTACTATTTTTTCTTTATTTTTTAAATCTTTATATGTGGGAATGAAAATGCTCACAAAGAATTCACATTTAATTCAAGTCATGTACAAATTATACAAAAAGTATCATAATGCAAATCAAACATCCATTCTCAAAATTAATGAACTAAATTGAAATCAACTTGATTATCAAAACTCATAACTATTTACCTAAACAAATCAAATCAGAATTATAATCACATTCATAATGAATCATCTTAGTCAACATCCTTTAAAACAATTTCTCGAATTAATTATTACTAATCTAATTATAATAAAATTTACAAGCTTGAATGCTATGATGATGAAATTTATTTTTTATGTTTTAATGCAAGAGTATGGTGTAGCTGTAGCTAGCATTGAGGAGTATAGGTCAATCTTACGAGTATTAGAATTAATAGTACTTACTATCTTTCTATTATCTAGCCCAACTAATTATGATGCTTATAATTAATAAAATTCAAAACTAAAATAAATCAACATAATTAACAAACAATTACAAATATTAAACTTAGAAACAATCAAAGAAGACATTGGTACTTGTAATTTGAATCCCCTAAGGACTTGTTCAAAATTATGATTTTACTAATCAATTTAATTTATAGTTTATTAGACCTTAATCCTCAAGTATGTTATTATCTTTCTCAAGACTGTTAACTTCTAATCCTAGGTTAATTAATTAAAATATCTTTTAGTTAAAGCCCCTATAATTGTATTCATTAGTTTATGAATTTAATTATTAGGTTTGACCCTAATCTAAAAGATTTATGTTGACCTATATCTAGGTTTGCATGTAATTGTTTTCAATTATACTAGATCTACTTATAAAAAGGATTTCTTAATCTTAATTGTATGGAATCCTACATGAATCAATATGCTAGCAATATTAATTTAAGAATAATTAAAAATACATAACTTAATCTTAATGAAACTAAATGATGAATTAAAATAAAATGAACTCACTACAAAGTCTATCATGGGGTTCATTTTCAATAAATCAACTTTAGAACGATGAAAATCCACACATAATATGTTTCCTAACTTTTTCTTCATTATCTCTATCATCCTAGGCTGATAATTTGTGTTTCCTAAGCCTCCTTCTTACTTTTACTCTTCCTTTTGCCTTTTATAGTTTGAAAAATAGGTTTTTAGGTGCTATAAGGGCATCAACACAACTGTGTAGATTAAAAATCATAAATCCTCATATCCAAAATGAACGTAGGCTCAAAATATGAACATGAGCATATTGGATCCCAGCACAGGTGTGTTGATGACCATTTAACTTTTTAGAACTCTAAAATCACTTAATTTGCATAAAATATAACTGTGTTTATGTACGCTGGTAGCAACACGAGGGTGTTAGTGCCTATTTTAATTTTTAGCATCTTTATAACTTGATTATAACAGTTCCAAATTACCCCCATCATGTCCCAATATGTTTCTTCGACTCTAAATAAATGAATTACAACCTAAAAAGAAAATAAAAATGAAGTAAGTTAAAAAAAATAAAAACTCAAATAGACAAGTGAAATGCACTAAATATAAATATGAAATATGAATAATTAAGCACTTATTAAACTAGCACATGCTTAAGAATTTGCTTGTCCTCAAGCAAATAAATTTTATTACTTTAAAATTAATAAAAAACAACTCTATAAAAGCATTAATCATATCGAAGATATCCATCAAGATTATCCATTATTCATTCAATTGTATAGTTCATTGAATTGTTAAGCACTTAGTTACTTGCATCAAATTGTAAATCAATTCAATTTGCTCCATAATTCTTTAAATTTCAACTCAATTCACACTATTCCATTTAATGCATAAAGTGAACATACATAAGGAATATGATAAAACCTTATAAACATTTCCATACCCCTTGTTTAAAAAGAAAACAAAACACTAAATTTAAATAACAAAGGGGAATTTAGAAGTTTGCTTGAAAAGTCACCTATTATTTTGACATAAGAGTAAGCACCTTGTCATTAATACTCTTGTTTACTCAACTATCTCAAATGGTTACTAGCACCACTCTTTAACTGCAACCTTTTTAATAGTACAAAGACAGTGAAGTAAAATTATTTATGCTCTTTTATTTACATACTATTTTTTTCTTTTCTTATTTTTTTAATTTTTATATGTGGGGAAATTAAAATGCTAAAAAAGAATTCACATTTAACTCAATACATGTACAAATTATACATAACATATCATGATACAAATCAAGTATTCGTTCTCAAAATTGAAGAACTAAATTGAAATCAACTAAAACATCAAAAGTCATAATTGTTTGCCTAAAAAATCAAATCACAATCTTAACCAAGCTCTTATCTTCTTGATCAGCATCCTTTAAAAAAATTCCCAAAGTATTCATTATTAAGCTAATTAAACAAAATTGACAAGCTTGATTGCTAAATCCCTCCCCCATATTTAAGTTGTGCATTGTCCTCAATATACAAAAACATGAAAGAATAATGAAAAATATGAATTATAATAGATGGGATGAGGATAAATGGTACTCCTTTGATAGCAAATGATTTCCAACCTAGTCTAATGTCATCAATATCCATCCAGTGCTGGTGAAATCTTCTTTACTCTACAACATAGGAGTGAAGTGCCTTTATAGCATGTAGAACTCCATCAAATCTTAAGTAACAAAATTAAAACCAAAAGACTAAAACTAAAAAAACAATATAAACTACTAATGAAAATCCTATAAACTACTCAATCAAAATAAAACACCTAATTGTCAGGATGCCTTCTAACCATTGCTTCTTTATAAGTCTTTTTTTAGACTTCTAAACAAGTCCTTCTTCATCTTAGACCTAAATCAGTAAATTATTTCCACTCATTTTCCTAATTAAAGGACTATTAGCCTATAAACAGGCCATTTGTAGCAAGATAATGACATATAGTATCAAATTTATAAAACTAATTAAATCCATTTATTCCCTTTTTAATAATAAGATTCTAATATAATAAGGATTAATAAAACCCCATGGATCCACTATTGATTATGATTGTAACGTCAGACTCTTTGAGCCCTTTTGTATTGGTCTGAACTTGGAGATACTACTGTACTCATATATACATATATATATATATATATATATATATATATATATATATATGTCAGTGATATATAATGTTATATGCCCTTACATGAACTTAGAGTTCATTGGTATGCGAAATCTTGGAGATTTCTGACATATAAGCTTCTAAATGTGTAAATTTGATTCCATTGGATGGATATGGCCATGGTGGCCGAGTAAAATGTGTTCTAATGCCTTAGAGGCTATTAGACATGATTTATAGACTTATTGGAAACTTAGAAAGCTTAATTTAAAAAGTTAATGTACATAAAGAGCTTATTTACAACCTGTTAAAAGTTAAGGGACTTAAATGTAACTTTTCAATTCTTAGAAGACCAATATGTAATTTATAAGGATAAGGGGCTTAATTATAATTTGAAAAAGTATGAGGACCAAAATGAAAATAAAAATTTTGGTCATTCTCATATTTTGGGCTTAATTGCAAATTTAGAAAAAGTTTCAAGGGTATAATGGTAAATTCACATAAACTAAGGGCAAAAAGGTAAATTCACCATGTTTGGTCAAAGAAGAGTCAAAATTCTAGACCCTTCTTCTTCTGTGTGGCCATGCACCCCATTATTTGGCATTAGAACACCTTATTTTAACTAAAAGAAAGGAGAAGAAAGGAGAAGAGAGGAGGACAAGAGGAAGTTTCGGACATCACTTAATCTTCACCAAGTTTTTGATTCTCCAACACAAACCAAGATCTTCTAAGTAATTTTGGGATCAAGGAACTCAAATCTATCGTTAGATTTAAGAAATTCTCAAAGGATTTTAAGATATCACCAAAGGAAAGTTCAGGTAAATTTTGTCTCATCTCTCTCTACATTATGATTTTGAGTTCAGTGTTAAGATATATTGTTCTCCATCCTTGAATATGCATGAAGCGTAGTTTAGATGAATGAAATGAGTCATGGAGAAGCTTCCTTAAGCTAAAACCAAAATTGCCTATCTTTGGTGAAAGTTTGTGAAGTTTTGAATATCTTTTGAAATTGATGGCTTAAATGAACTATATGATGTTAATTGTGTATATATAATGTGAATTGATGATGAAAAATAAGGAAGATGTACATTGGAAGGAGGCTTTCAAGTTTATGCCTTTGGTTGTTTGATAAAATGCCTAACTGAATTTGGTTTAGGATTTAAGGATTTTGATGGTGTGCATTGGAAAGAAACTTTCATGTTTACTTAGAGTAAACTTGAATTGTTGCTTAGATTGATGAGTAGTAGCCTAATGTTCTTAGATAAAAATGTTCTTAATTATGCTTTGAAATGTGTAAGTATTGGATCAAGGCATTAAATGCCTTGGAAAATGCAAAAGAAAGCTTATATGAATAATAAGGGAAGTAACCAGGTGAGAAGCTTCATGGCCGAAACCTATAGCTTAAAAATTATGATATTGTGTTTTATACACTTATATGATGGCGTATAAATATGAGATACATGTTTGAGTGTTAAATACATTGTATATTGTATGTATAAAGGCTTGGAAGCTGTGAATCAAGGAGCTTGTATTGAGGATTGTTGAAGTCAAAGTAGTGCACACCTTCTTTTAAGGTGAGTTGGGGAAAACATGTCTCTTAAATGGGACGAGGATAACCTAAGACATGCATAATGACTTGTATATGAATTTTGAACCTAGGTAATGCATAGTAGAATTTAATCTCAAATAGATGCTAGTATATATATATTTTTAATAAACGACATTGTTTTGAATAACTCTTTGCACTTGGAGGGAAACTGATGTTTTTATTACGCATTTTAAGGAATGATATTGTTTTCAACAAACCTGCACTTGAAGTGCAAAGGACAATGTTTTATTTTTTGAAACTAAAATTTTGAGTAACTTTGCACTTGGAGTGCAAAAGATGACTTTCACTACATGAAATAATGTTTTGGAACTTACATATGCATAATCTAGTCATGTATGCTGTATGTATGTGTTCTCTTTTAGCTTAGAATTAGGGAAAGGTTCCATTTTATCAGTTGGACCGATAAATAAAGGCATGGTAACTTACTTGGTTTTAGTACTAAATATTTGTAAATGATTTTTTGTTTGAAATTGGTGAGGTAACGATTGGCCAATCGTGTGCTAGGCACAACAAATTAAGCGACCTTCGTAACCTTAACGCTAGTACATAAAAGTCTAGTCCTTATAACGACACCATTCTACAGGACTTGCCGGTGATTGCATACCTTGATGTCTGGTCACTGACGAGGTCATCACTTAGGGTCATGACATTCTTGTCGATTGTAGTCTGGACTTACCACAGATGAAAGTCGAGGCAACAGCAAGATTTGGTAGGTGTGTATATTAGTTTGGCTGACTAATGGCGACACATATAACTATTTTGGCCTATTATGAGATTTGACTTCTTGACAAGTTTTGATTTTACACGTGATTCTTTTCTGCTTTTGTGTACTGAAATTGGAACCTATGTTCACTAAAAGAGTGATTACTAGGCTAAGACTATGTGGTTCCTAACCAATTTGGGATGAGTCATAGACTAGGTCTATGTGTTTCTATGTTATGCATATTCACTTCATAGGTGGTTATATGCATGATAGATGTGTAAAACTAGCCTTAGGTTATTTAGACCGTTTTGGTGTGTACTGGGTTCTATTTGTGATATATCTTTTTCCTGCTCACTGAGTACATAGTCTACTCACCCCCATCCGCTTTACAACCATGCAGGTTAATGTGGTGAGATTGAAGCTCTGAGTGGTTAATGCGATCTTTTGGCATATGCGGAGCATTACGGCATGTGGGTAGTCTCTATTTTATATTTTTGTTGTATAGAGACTCATGATTATGTTGAAATGCTTTATAATTTTGTAAATTAACTATTGTCTGTCTTGTGGTTTATAAATGACTTTATGTATGAACATTTTGTATTGTTGTTCATATTGCTTTTGAGTGGACTTCAAAGTCTAGAAGTTGTGGTAAAGTTTTAATGTGAATATAGAAGTGTGTTTGAAACTAATTTACAGGTGTTTTTCATTTTGGGATTTTCAAAATATAGCAGTTGTGCCACCGAAATGTTTTTACAGATATCCAGTTAGCCTTACATAGTTAGGTTAAGGGTACCGTGAGTATCCTTTGCCCAAGTATACGATGGTTGTCATGTGCCCGATGTAGTTCCAGGTCATGACAACTAAATTGGAATCAAAGAAAGGTTTTTATGTTTTTAAAAGTGTTATTACTGTTTCAAAAGATTCATGGGCCTTAGGAGTTGAGTTTGGGTGTCGACAGTCTTTATTCGAGAATTTAAGTGTCAAATTGTTAAGTTGACGTCCTTAACGGTTGGATGATTTCAACCTCGGTGAGAATACTTGTTGACATTCCTTGGGGTGTAAAGGACATCAGATAAGCTAGGCTTAGTCCAAGCTATTTTATTAAATAACATCTCTTTTTATAATGATAACATGGTTGGACAAGGAAGGGGAAGTCATCGCAAGGTTAGACCTTTGCAACCTGAGCCAGAGGAACACAACGCTTAAGTCGTTAGATCCCTCTCTTATTATAGTCACTCCTCTTAGAAAGCAAGTGGCTCGTGATGAAGCATATACGAACTGTGAGGTAAAGGTCGACGATGCTATGTTAGAGGCAGATCTTATTCCCCTCAATCTCTGGGATTTTGAGGTAATAGTGGGGATTGACTAGTTAGAGAGGCATCGAACTACGGTGATTGTTATAAGAAAGAGGTATAGTCTCGATTTGACCGACGAGTGTTGCCGAGTTGTTTGATATCGATGGTCAAGACTAAGAGGTTGATTCATTGGGGATGCCAAGCATACCTCACACATGTGATTGACACTTCAGCACAGAGGGTTAAATTTGGAGATGTTCCTATTATATGTGAGTTCCCATATGCCTTTTCAGAGGAGTTATCTGAATTGCCACTTGATCGGGAGTTTGATTTTGTGATTGACTTAGTCTCAGAGATAACACCGATATCTTTACCATCATATCACATAACACCAGCTGAGTTGAAAGAGCTGAAGGTTTAGTTGCAAGAGTTATTGGACAAGGGTTTCATCATACTAAGTCATTCACCATAGGGAGCACCAGTATTGTTTATCAAGAAGAAGGATGGGACCCTCCACTTATGTATTGATTATTGACAGTTAAATAGGGTTACCATAAAAAATAAATATCCAATCCCTTGGATTGACAACTTGTTTGATGAGTTCAGAAGAGGTACAATATTCTAAAAAATAGTTTTAAGGTCTGGGTACCATTAGTTAAAGATTACTAAAAGTGATATGTACAAGACCAGTTTCTGGACGAGTTATAGACACTATGAATTTTTGGTAATGCTATTCGGATTGACAAATGCAC
This sequence comes from Erythroxylum domingense, assembly GCA_025594535.1. Lineage (NCBI taxonomy): Eukaryota > Viridiplantae > Streptophyta > Magnoliopsida > Malpighiales > Erythroxylaceae > Erythroxylum > Erythroxylum domingense. The sequence goes on from JANQBM010000222.1 coordinate 39,523,694, forward strand.
CTTCGGTATTTATGGATCTCATGAACAGGGTGTTCCATCCTTATTTAGATCAGTTTATCATAGTCTTGATTGATGACCTTCTAATTTATTCTAAGGATGGGGAAGAGCATACTAGACATCTTCGGATTGTACTCCAAATACTTCATGAAAGACAGTTATACACGAAGTTTTCAAAGTGTGAATTTTGGCTGAAGGAGATAGGATTCCTTAGGAATTTGGTATTAAGAGAAGGTATTTATGTGGACTTAAAAAAGTGGAAACTATATTTGAGTGGAAACAACCCAAGAATGTGATAGAAGTTCGCAGCTTTCTGGGGTTAGCCAGTTATTATCGGAGATTTGTTAAGGGCTTATCAGTACTTGTAGCATGTTTATTGAGGCTTACCCTGAAGGGGGTAAAATTTGAGTAGGATGACAAATGCGAGGTGAGTTTTCAAAAACTGAAGAGACAATTGACTTCTGCACCAGTGCTTGCTCTACCTACCTAAGGGGTTGGGTATGAGGTATACAGTGATGTTAGTCATCAAGGGCTTGGATGTGTACTTATGCAGGTTGGGCAAGTGATTGTATATTCTTCTAGACAACTGAATAGGCATGAACTAAATTATCCTATTCATGATTTAGAGCTTGCAACGGTGGTGTTTGCACTTAAGATTTGAAGGCACTATCTTTATAGTGAGACTTTCTATATATATACCAACGACAAGAGCCTAAAGTACCTAATGACATAGAAGGAGATAAACCTCAGACAAAGGAGATGGTTGGAATTAATTAAGGATTATGACTTAGTGGTTGACTATCACTAGGAAAAGCAAATATGGTGGCCGATTCACTGAGTTCGGTAGTAACTGTTAGGCAAAATCCCTATATGACTCATTTGATGAGTATACGGAACCTTAGGTTTAGACTCTCAGTGGCTGAGGAATATGAAACACTGCTAGCACATTTTGAAGTTTTGGCAACACTATTTGATGAGATCAGGAGATCACAGGCCGATGATCTTGAGTTAAAATTCATTCGAGAGAAATTACCATACAAAGAGGATGAGGTGTTCCAACTGAGAGAAGACAAGTTGTTAGTCTTAAAAACAGAGTCTGTGTACTAGATGAAGAAGATCTCAGGTAAGCTATCTTGGAAGAAGCTTATAGTTCAGCTTATGCTATACTTCGTGGTAGCACCAAGATGTATCAAACTCTTAGAGAGAGATATTGGTGGCTAGGGATGAAAAGAGAGATAGTGGAATTTATGGCCAAATGCCTTCCTTATTAACAGATAAAGGCAGAGCATTAGAAGCTAACGCGTATATTACAGTCTTTGCCTATTCCCGAATGGAAGTGGGAGTACGTGATAATGGACTTTGTAGTTGGACTACCTCATACATCGAAGGGTCACGATGTTATTTGGGTTATAGTGGATAGATTGATGAAGTCTGCTCATTTTCTACCTATTCACACAACCTACTTGTTGGAGAGGTTGGCAAAGTTGTATATTGATGAGATTGTGAAGCTCCACGGGGTGCCAGTTTCTATAATATTAAAAAGGGATCTGACATTCACCTTTTAATTTTGGATGAAATTTCAGGAATCTTTGGGGACTAAGTTGAAGTTTAGTATTGCTTTTCACCCCCAGACTGATGGTCAGTTAGAGAGGACTATTTAGACATTAGAGGACATGCTGAGAGCATGTGTGATGGAGTTCTTAGGGAGCTGGGACCGACATTTGCATTTAATAGAATTTTCTTATAACAATAGTTATCAGAAAATTATCAGTATCATATGAAGCACATTATGGGAGAAAGTGCAGGACATTTTTATGTTAGGATGAGGTTAGTACAACTAAAGTCGAAGGAGCCCAATTGAAAGAAATTGCCAGTTAGAAAGTAAAGGTCATCTGGGAGAAAATGAAAACTGCCCAAGATTGTCAAAAGAGTTATACAAATAAGAGGCAACGACCATTAGAGTTTGCAGTTGGTGATATGGTTTTCCTTCGGATATCAGCATAGAAAGGTATAATCCGGTTTCAGAGCCAAGGGAAGCTAAGCCCTAGATATATTAGACCTTTTCGTATTCTAAAGCGCGTTGGGAATGTGGCGTATCGGTTGGAATTGCCACTAGACTTGCATAGGATCCATAATGTGTTCCATGTCTTAATGCTTAAGAAGTATATACTGGACCCATCTCATATTTTAAAGACACCTCCAGTAGAGCTAAAAGAAGACCTGAGTTTTGAGGTAAACCCAGTCCAGATTCTGGATCGGCAGATAAAAAGGTTGTACAGTAAGGAAGTTCCCACTATCAAATTTGTTTGAAAGAGTGACAAGGTTGAGGAGATGACATAGGAGCCTAAGGATGCTATGAGATGTCAATACCCTCATTTATTTGTACCCTCGACTTAGGAGTTTCGAGGACAAAACTCTTTTGAAGAGCGAAGGACTTGTAACGTCAGACTCTTTGAGTCCGTTTGCATTGGTCTATACTTGGAGATACTACTATATATTTATATATATATGAGTTCAAAAATGTATTTGAATCCTTTCGGTATATATGTCAGTGATATATAATGTTATATGCCCTTACATGAACTTAGAGTTCATCGGTATACGAAATCTTAGAGATTTCTGACATATAAGCTTCTAAGTGTGTAAAATCGATTCCATTGGATGGGTATGGCGATGGTGGATGAGTTAAATGTGTTTTAATGCCTTAGAGGCTATTAGACATGATTTATAGACCTATTGGACACTTAGAAAGCTTAATTTGAAAAGTTGATGTACATAAGGGCTTATTTACAACCTGCTAAAAGTTAAAGGACTTAAATGTAATTTTTCAATTCTTTGAAGACCAATATGTAATTTATAAGGATAAGGGGTTTAATTATAATTTGAAAAAGTCCGAGGACCAAAATGAAAATAAAAATTTTGGTCATTCTCAAATTTAGGAAAAGTTAGAGGTTATAATGGTAAATTCACATAAACTAAGGGCAAAAAGATAAATTCACCATGTTTGGTAAAAAGAAAAGTCAAAATTCTAGACCCTTCTTCTTGTGCGTGGCCTTGCACCCCATTATTTGGCATTAAAACACCTTGTTTTAATTAAAAGAAAGGAGAAGAAAAGAGAAGAGAGGAGGAGAAGAGGAAGTTTCGGACATCACTTAATCTTCACCAAGTTTTTGATTCTATAACCCAAACCAAGGTCTTCTAAGTTAATTTGGGATCAAGAAACTCAAATGTCTCATTATATTTGAGAAATTCTCAAAGGATTTTAAGATATCATCAAAGGAAAGTTTAGGTAAATTTTGTCTCATCTCTCTCTACATTATGATTCTGAGTTTGGTTTTAAGATATGTTGTTCTCCATGCTTGAATATGCATAAAGCATGGTTTAGATGAATGAAATGAGTCATGGAGAAGCTTCCTTAAGCCAAAACCGAAATGCCTTATCTTTGGTGAAAGTTTGTGAAGTTTTTAATATCTTTTGAAATTGATGGTTTAAATGAACTCTATGATGTTAATTGTGTATGTATAATGTAAATTAATGAAGAAAAATGAGGAAAATGTACATTGGAAGGAGGCTTTCAATTTTATGCCTTTAGGTGTTCGATAAAATGCCTAAGCAAACTTGGCTTAGGATTTAACGATTTTGATGGTGTGCATTGGAAAGAAGCTTTCATGTTTACTTAGAGTAAACTTGAAATGTTGCTTAGACTGATGAGTAGTGGCCTAATATGCTTGAATAGAAATGTGCTTAATTATGCTTTGAAATGTGTAAGTATTGGATCAAGGCATTAAATGCCTTGGAAAATGCAAAAGAAAGTTTATGTGAATAATAAGGGAAGTAACTAGGTGAGAAGCTTCATAGCCGAAACCTATAGCTTAAAATTTGTGATATTGTGTTTTGTATACTAATGTGATGGTGTATAAATATGAGATACATGTTTGAGTAGTAAATACATTGTATATTGTATATATAAAGACTCGGGAGTTATGAATCAAGGAGCTCATACAGAGGGTTGTTGAAGTTAAAGGAGTGTACATCTTCTTTTGAGGTGAGTTGGGAAAAACATGTCTCTCAAATGGGAATAGGACAACCCAAGACATGCATAATGACTTGTATGTGAATTTTGAACCTAGGTAATGCATAGTAGAATTTAATCTCAAATAGATGCTAGTATACTTATATTTTTAATAAACAATATTGTTTTGAATAACTCTTTGCACTTTGAGTGATATTATTTTCAACAAATCTGCACTTCAAGGGCAAAGGATAATGTTTTATTTTTTGAAACTACATTTTTAAGTAACTTTGCACTTGAAGTGCAAAAGATGACTTTCACTACATGAAATAATATTTTGGAACTTACATATGCATAACCGAGTCAGATTTGCTGAATGTATGTGTTCTCTTTTGGCTTAGAGACACGGTAAGGTTCCATTTTATCGATTGAATTGATAAATAAAGACATGGTCCCTTACTTGATTTTAGTATTAAATATTTTTATATGATTTTTTTAAATTGGTGAGGTAATAATTGGCCCATTATGTGTTAGGCACAACAGATTAAGCGACTACCCTTAACGCTAGTACATAAAAGTCGATTCCTTGTAACAAAACCATTCTACAGGACTTACGGGTGATTACACACCTAGAGGTCTGGTCAATGACGAGGTCATCACCTAGGGTCATAACGCTCTTGTTGCCTATAGTCTAGACTCACCACAGATGAAAGTCTAGCTAACACCGGGATTCGATGGGTGTGCACACTAGTTTGGTTGACTAGTGGTGACACACATAACTATTTTAGCCTATCATAAGATTTGACTTCTTGACGAGTTTTGATTTTACATGTGATGCTTTTATGCTCTTGTGTACTGGAATTGGAACCTATGTTCACTGAAAGAGTGATTACTAGGATAGGCCTATGTGGTTCCTAACCAGTATGGAATGAGTCATAGACTAAGTCTATGTGTTTCTATGTGTTGCATATTCACTTCATAGGTGGTTATATGCTTGTTAGACGCGTAAAACCCTCCTTAGGTTATTTAGATTGTTTTGGTATGTACTGGGTTCTGTTTGTTATATGTGTCTTTTTCTTGCTCAGTAAGTACACAGTCTACTCACCCCCTTTACTTTCCAACCATGCAGGTTAATTTGGTGTACTTGAAGCTCTGAGTGGTTCGTGCGGTCTTTTGACATAATCGGGGCATTACCGCACATGGGTAGTCTCTATTTTGTACTTTTGTTATATAGTGACTCATGATTATGTTGAAATGCTTTATAATTTTGAAATTTAACTCTTGTCTATCTTGTGGTTTGTAAATGACTTTATGTATGAACATTTTGTACTGTTGTTCAGATTGCTCTAGAGTGGACTTCAAAGCCTAGAAGTTGTGGTAAAATTTTAATGTGAATATAGAAGGGCGTTTGAAACTGATTTACAGGTGTTTTTCATTTTAGGATTTTCAAAATATAGTCGTTGTGCTGCCGAAATGTTTTTAAAAATATCCTGTTAGCCTTGTATAGTTAGGCTAAAGGCACTGTGAGTATCTTTTGCCCGGGTATGCGGTGGCTGTCATCAATTTGTTTTGTATGAAGTAGGAGCCTTACATTCTTAAGATGACTATTGATAATTCCACCATAGCCTCCTCCCCTTCATCTTAATTTGTCTCATCTTCCTTCTCTTTTTAAATAGCAGCTTCCTCCTTTTCTTTAATATCTAGTTCCTCTCCACCCCATAATATTATGGCATTAACATATTCTCTCAAATCTAGTTTGGTTTATTTAGATGAAACATCTAGGCCTTTAATTTTATAAAAGGAAACCTTATTTGAAGCAATGAATTTCATACGGACATCTTTAATATGTTGATAATCCTCTGTATTATAGAACCAAGTGAAGCATAATCGTTTCTTGTAAAGTCGTAAAACTGCTCCATTATAGATTATAAGTATTCTTGTATAAGGTGTTTTGAGGCTAGTTTTCTATATAAATTGGTTGACCCCACATATAATCTAGTGCTTGAAATTTATAATTAGGGCGGTTACTCCTACTAATTTCACAACATAATATAAATGTTAGTTGAGCTTTCAAATACACGTCACCATGCCTCAAGCTCTAAGCTTCCAATACTGCCATCAGTAATGGCATACCATAGTCCCCTTGAGAATACTATCCTCTCCATCCTTTCATTTTGTTTTATGGTTATAACAATGAATACCTAAATCCTACAAATAAACCCCAAACACAAGATTAAAAAAAAGTTATAAGGACAAATAAATGAATATAAAAAGAAAAATTAAAATAGGTAAAAAAGAGTAGATTAATAAAAATAAGGTTTCCTAATATTATAGTCCCTAACAATGGTGCCAAAAACATAATAATGAATTTATGATTCATGTTTTAACCATTATTGCATAGTGTAATTGTAGTTATCATTGAGATGTATTGGTCGATCCTATGAGTACTAGATTTACTAGTACTTACCATGTTTATATTATCTATTTTAACAAATACGGTGCTTAAATTAATCAAATTTAAAATTGAAACAATAAACTAAGATAAATCAACACAATTGACTAACTAGACTAAATATTAAACTAAGAAGCAATCGAAGAAGATAGTGGTACCTAGAATTCGAATCCCCTTAGAACTTCTTATGAAATCTTGATTTAGTAATCAATTTAATCTATAGTTCATTAGGCCATGAAATTTTATCAATTACGCTAATATCAAGATTATTAACATCTAATTCTAGGTTGATTAATCAAAATATATTTCTAATTAAAACCCGTAGAATTTCATTAATTAATTTATGAATTTCACCATTAGATTTGACCTTAATTTAGAAGATTTATGTTAATATATCTCTAGATTTACATGTAACTCTTTTTCATTATGTTAGATCTATTCATATAACAGATGTCTTAATCTCAATTGCATTAAAACATACATGAATCAACAAGCAAGCAATATTAATTCAAGAATAACTATGATAGTGCATTGTAACATTGGTTAAAATAAACTAGACTTGTAACATCTTGTGACTTATGATAAGGTTAAAACAGTGTTTATAAGAGGTTAAAGAGAAATTAGGAAGCATAATCTATGCTTATGCGTGTTGTGGCATACACATACATAATAATATTGATTTTACATATTAAAATGATTATACATGCATTCTTGGCATTTTCCAGGTATAAGTGATTTTAAATGTGAAATGTGGGTTATTTGTCTTCAAAATTGAATTTGTGTGTATTATAATTAATTTCGCATTTTTGGTGACATTTCGGACATTTCAAAAATTTCTTAAAATTTGGGTATTTTTAGACTAGGAAAAATGCCTAGTGGAAAGACTAATTGAGACATGGAAAATTAGGATGACTAAGCTCAAATTTGAGTGACATTTGGAATAGTTAAATGAGTGACAATTGGATTAGGAATTAATTGACAAATAGACTAATTATAGAGTGACAAATGGACCAATTATTATGTGACATGTGGACCAACCTTAGAGTGACATGTGGACTGATTAAAGGGTGACAAATGGCAGCATAATGAGTGGAGTAGTGGCAGCATAATTGTTAAAAAAATGGCTAGCATGCCTTAAGACATATGGTGAGTTTACAAGTTGACACCTAGCATGATGATGGAGCAAATTCCAGCAGCAAAGTTTCTGTTGTTTCCCTCACTTTTCTCCACCAAAATTGCTCAAACTATTCTCTGCATTTTGTTCTTAACCCTAGCTAAAGTTGTGCATGAAAATCACACTTAAATTCTTCAGTAAATTGTCAAGAAAACTAGCTGTTTGTGACCTTCATATTGCTGTCCGAAAATCACCTTGCTTTCACCATAAGTTTGTGTTGATTTTTCTTGCATGGAGACTTGGTTCAATCTGAATTTTTTTTTTGGATTGGAAGCCTAATAGTTAAGTAACAATCTGAGCTTTAAGTCATGTTAAATGGTGTGAGAATGATACTTGAATTGGACTGAAATGCATGTGATTGGTGAAGAAGATTTGATGGAATATGTTAGCTGTAGTGTTTTCTCTGAACATCTTTTGTTCTTTTTGTTATAACTTCTTCTCCTTACATCCAAATGACATGAGACTTTAACCAATAGACTAATAACACATTTTTATTTATCTCTACCAAAATTTGTGAACACTTGAATCCATTCGGAAAAGATTGAGTGATAAATTTAGGATGCAAATCTGAGTGTGCTGGAATATTGTTAACTGGAATGATTTCACTGATTATGCTTCGATATTTTGCCTCTATTTTGTTCTTTAGATTTCTAAATGAGTTGATTCTTGATTTAAATTAAAGTAGAGACAATTGGTTACGACTTTCTTGAAGAAGTTGACTTTTAATTCTGTCTCTAAGTATTTCAAAATCTGGCTTGAAATTGAGTCTTGACTAAGGCTGTAGAACTACCCGAGACAGAAATCATGTCATGTGGTTATTGAATAAACTGTATTGATAAAGGCTAAATTAGACAAAGGTGTCTGAATAAAAGTTGCAAATTATTCTATTAGCTTTCAATTGGTATAAATTTTGTAATTTTTAGATATTGGAATTGAGAGATATGAGTTGTAAAACTTGACTGCATGATCATGCTCTAGCCAAAATTCCAAATGTACACAGTCTGGGGTTTGTGAGCATAACTCATATAATACTGAATCAAATTGGATTATATTGGTGTCATTGGAAACTGAATACATGGTAGAAAAATTTTCTAGAAGAAAGTGTTATCAAATTACTTCAATTTCCTCATGATAATAATCATGCAAAGTGGACCCAAAAGTATATTTTTGTTTTTAGACAAATCTGAATTGATTAATTGTGTATTGATATATGAATGAGTTTTGTGACAAGAATAATGTTAAGGAACCTGGAATTTGTCATGAATATGCATTGTACATATTCAGTATACATGAATGTGCATAAATGAATTCATAATTATGCAAAATTTGATATGTGTATGTCTTATATGTTATAGAGGAGCACATTGAGTGCCATTATCTAGACATTGCCGGAACTTCAAGGCAATAGCTTTTTGGAGCGATTTGCGAGTAACCTAGATGTGAGACCTCGATTTAAAAATGTGTTATGTTCATAATATTTTGGTTAAACTTAATTTTTCTATAAAGATTAGATATTGATATAATTGTGACTTTGATGATTCCGAACAATTGATTGTTCGAGGAGTTTGATATTCAGGACTGTATTGGGAGTGTTTGTGATTTGAATGTGAATTTGATTGTACTGATTTTGGATATGAAGGTTCGAGGTATTGATTGATGAATGTGATATTAAAGTGTTCCTTGAATGTGAATTTGGACTGACTATGTGTTTGCTCAACATGTTTGTTAAAAGCCAGACTAAGGTCCGATGATAATTATGATTTAAATTGTAAATGATTGATTGAATATAATAAATAGGAATGAGACTGTAAATATGTTTGAATGGGAATGAGAATGAGAATGGAAATGATTGAAATAATGAATGATTAAATATTATTATGATGCATTTCATACATGAATGCATGATCAGATAAAGATAGTTGTGACATGAGTAGCCACCGAATATGAGCTTAAAGCTCTGAAATGTGGTATAGAGCCAAAGGCTCGATATGTACAATGAGCTTTGTATCCGTAACAGGTAAGGGACAGTATTAATGAACCCAGTATCCACAATAGATATAGGACAGCTTAGGCACTCAGTCATAACAACTTAATAATTGAAAGTGGGTCATATGAACATTGCATATACACTTATTAAGTGTGTTTGACTAATTGAATTGGAATGTAGTTATGTCATTAAATGAGATTGGGATATGTGAAATATATGATATGTGATGCAAATTGTTAAATGGAAAGTTGTGAATTATGTGCTTATATGATTTGGTATGTGGTATGAATTGGGTGAACCATCGAGGATGGTTACATCATTGAGTTCGTAAAACTCACCAAAATTGCAATGTTGATATTTCAGGTCCAAGAGAGGATATTAGAGACAGACAAACTCTACGAGAAGACTAATTCTTGTACTTTTGTCAAGAAATGGCTTAAAGGTCGATCAGTTGAAACTAAAGGAGTAGTTAATAGTTTTTGTATAAATTCTCTTTCAAGCAGTGTGTTATATATAGGGTTTGATATTGTATATATTCGGATGGTTTTGTAAAGCTACAATGTCAGTTTGTTTTTATGAAATGAAATGAAGAATGTAGTTTGATTTTAAAATTTGGTGACTTTTATGTATAATAGTTGATGCCATGATTAAGTTGGATATGTGTTTGCTCTAACATGCCATTATTATAGATTATATATTGGAATGTCCACTGGGTGTTCCGGTATGTAATTTATGGTAGTGGGTGTTACAAGACTACTACTATAACAGTGGTGAGTCTAGGTCGATTTCACAGAGAGTGTGCATAAAATTATAGAAATGAAATTAATCAGTATTTAGGTTAAGGGGTTTTTGTTTTGTTTTTAAATGACAAAATAAAATAAAGCTAAACTCAATAATAAAAACAATTTAAGAAAACATGAAAGAAATGATAAAAGTGTGGAATTCGGTAGAGACCTAGTTCTTTGGTTCAATATCGGCCTACACCCTAATTAAATATATTTTATTGATTTATTGTTCTCAAACCTCTCATAGCAACTATTAATCATGATTTAATAATTAACCTGAGTTTTCCCTTAGGTAGTGTTTAATCAAGATAGGATCGTTAATTAAACCTAACTACTAAATAACTAAGGATACGATATCTAGATTCAATTAAGTAATATCATTACAAATTATGAAAATCAATTAATCAAGGAAACAATCACATACTATGCGTCATTTAATTTAGGTTATGTTATCTCTAATGATTACAAATCATTAGTCGCTACAAATGAATTTCAACATAACGGTTACGGATTAGATTGAATATTCTGGCAATGAGTTTGAAATAAAACATTCTAGTGAACATATTAAAATTATCTTTTCACAATACCCAATGAGTTTATACATAATAATTGAATGACAACAAGAATACGATTATCTATACACACCCAAATCCATACGCATAGGATAACATAATCAACTTCTAAAGACAAAAAGATAATAAAAAATATAAAGAAAAATATACTTAACCCAGGTTGTCGGCATCAATGTCACCTCCTAATCAGTGTTGGGAAAGCTACCCCTCCATGGGTCTCCTAAGGTTGAGAAATTTTCCCCTTCTCTTTATTGAAACCAAGAGGTGAAGAGCTCCTAAAATAATTTTGCTTCAGCCTCCACAAGAGCCTCCACTGAAGACCCCTCCTAAAAAATCTCGTTTCTGTTATTTTTTTGTCTCAAAACTAACACATTCAAACCCTCGTTTCTACCTACATTTTATGCTTATGGCCAATGAATGCATTTTTCTTTGGATATATGTATACATTTCATGCACAACATTTGCATGAAATGCAGAAATTGTTTGCATAAATGCAGACGTTTACGTAGAGTTTGCCTTTATGTGTGCTGCCCTTACTTCTCAGCTACTACGTTATTTCTCCTGTAGCATTTCATTCATGTCTCTACTGCATTTTTCTCTTCTTTTCTTTAGCTGTGTTTGTTGCGTTTTCTGCTCCTTACTTCCCACTTGGTGCGTTGTCGTTTTGGTCATTGCTCCCCATTTGTTGCAGCGCTTTAGCTTTCCTTTATACATTATATGCTACCATCCATCATCATTTGTGTGCTGCCATTAATTCATGTTCTTACGTGCACTTGTATGAGGGTGTTGATTTTCTACTTCCTTATACTTCCAACATATGTTGTCCATTAAATATGTTGTCAATTAAATCACCGTCTTACGTGGATACAGTGAGTGAGTGATTCTTCAGAAAAATGTCTCAAATATTGTACTTTCAACTCACTTTAACTTCTTTGCTTCCGAATTGTGCTTAAAATCACATATAAGTCAACATGAGTATCTTAAGCATTTTTATAGCAATAATCACTAGCTGTTATGGAATAAATTCGTAATCAAATAAGCACACATCAAACTAAGAACAAATAATCAAATCTCAATAAAACCATAAAATGAATTAAATTAAAATGAATTCACTACAAGGTTTATTATGGGGTTTATCTAATCCAAATACTAATAAAGGTTTAGTTCCTAATTATAAAAGATATAACATCAAAACTAAAAGAATACCATAAAATCAAAAGAAGCATGATGAAATCCCTTTTTATTTTTAAGAAATCCCCTTTAGATCATTGAAAATATACTCTAGATATGTTTCCTTATTTATTCTTCGTTATCTCTGTGTTATATGTAACATCCCGTTTCCGTAGAACGAGTCGGACCAGAGAAACGGGTCCAAGTGAGGTCAATCGGAGAAGTTAGGAAAACACATCTCATGCTCATGCATTTGTG
>JANQBM010000222.1:39549826-39565590 GCA_025594535.1 Erythroxylum domingense
TTAAGTGATGTGACATGCCATCTTCGCGGGGCACGGATCCGGGTATCACTGTCGATATCGGGTTCGGGTCCGGCGGAGTTGGGGTGTTACAATATGCCTCATAGCATCCTTCATCATTTCCATGCTCTCATTATGAGTTAAATGCATATTATAGTCTCAACCCTGAGGTAGAGAATGGATAACAACTTGTACTTGTTTCTTATCAAATAAATCATAACCTATATCTTACAACTCACTAAAATTATATTTAAGATATGATTTAAATATTTTTGCATTATTCTACCATGTATCTTATTGTACTTGTCAAATTTGATAGTGAGTAACCTTACTTTTTCTTATTGAGGTACCTCTAAAATGAGTAGTTTAAATAGACTACATGTCTATAGTAATTTCATGAATTCCAAAGCCATACATAACATTATTTTCCATATCACTCAATAATATAATACAAGTCAATGAGTTCTTCTTTTTCCATATCTTATATAAATCATGGTCCCTTTTGTATTAGGTTACATGATCTCTTCAAGCATATCTTTTGGTTATATTAAGCAGCTTTAATGTTTCTTACTTTTGCAAAACATATTGAATTATAGTTATCACTATTTAACTTCTTACATTTCTTAAGATCAACAACAATATTCTTTAATATAGTAGCTATATTTAATATATAAAGTTTATATATTAAAAAAGGAAATAGTGTACATCTACATTAACGTTATATCATACATATATAGGTTAAATAATTACTTTTAAATTGCTTATGAAATTGAAATGTTAAAAAAGTTCTCAATTATCAATTCATATAAAAATTGAATACCAATTACAATACTTCAGTTTAATCTAATGTATAATATATGTAACACAAATAATGAAATGATAAACTATATAGCTTATATATACATAAGTACATATAATTCATTACAACATACTTAGTTTGAAACATATAAACATACAACATTCAAATAACATAAATATAATAACCCCTATGTGGAAAATAGTTAACTAGGATGTGTTGTAAAGCTTTAGATACACAATAATCAACAGTTCTAAGTATCTGAATACCGAAGCCTATAGGATAAAAATGGCAATGGATTAGGTTAAGTTCGAGCTTTATATGGCCCAATCTAAACTCAAAATTTTTTTAACTCAAGCCTGAATCCAATTGAGTTTTAGGCAGCCTAAAGTAACCCAAAATAGCCTAGACTCAGACTCTAATCACCTCTCTTAATCATAATCACATAAATGTAAAATAGAAGCTAGGAGAATAAGTAAGTAAAATTTTAAAATTCATGGTTCAAACACCTCTCACAATCACAACAATGTAAAAAAGAAATTAATGTTAGGTTCCAATCATACATAATATATATCAAATATACGTAGCGGAAATAAAATGGAACCTCAAAAACTAGATCTACTCATACATATAGATATAGAAAAACAAAAACATGAAATGTAAGATGTTTACATACCTTTCTAATGATCTCCTTCGTTCTTTAATATTCTCTGCGTTGGGCTGTCATAAACTATAACGATCAACACAGACCATCTCTAATGAAAGTCCACATAAAGATATAAGGATGAAACCTCACTAAAGATGGCTAAAATTCTTTCTTTGTGCTAGCAAAGATAAAAACTCTTGAGAGAGTTAGAGAGGAAAAGTGTGTGTGTAAGAAAAAGAACCTTTCATTTTCTTTTGTTTTTTACACAAGATGCACGGAAATCATCTCAATTTTCGTCACCATATGGCCTTCCATGACCCCCATCACTAATGGAAAGTGATGGTAAGTTAATGGTCATGAATAACATGCATTAATGGAAGTTATGGGAAGTTAATGACCATGAATAGGATGCATTAATGGACGCCAATAACACTTATTTCTAATCCATTCCAAGCAACGTTTTCTACCACAATCACATGGTGATACAATACTGAAACACTCTCTTATATCTTGAATCACCATTCAAGACTATTTTACTCATCCTTCAAATCTCCTATATGTGTGACCCATTAGGTTCCCGGTTATATTGGCCATTTGAATTAAAACTTAATTCAAGTAAGTTAAGAGCGGTATCTAGCAACAAGTTATAACCGCCAATTGACCTGAAAGTCAGTGGTTTGACTACGAACCCTTCCATACATAATGTTGCCATGCAATTTTTCCTTTCACCATCTATACCCACTCAGTTCAGAGTATGGTCAAAGTATCAACTCCCACTAAACTGACTACGTCACATCTAGTCCAAATGTTATTAGATCTTATCCTGAGGACATCATTACTCTATGTATCATTGAAGACTCTTTTCATGACACATATCTGCTCTGGCCAAAGACTCCCACGTAATGACCCCATTAAGAGGCCATGGGTATCATCTCCTTCTATCAAGAGTGGTGAATCATTTATTGGCTACTCAGTTACCTCTGAATACCTCATGCTGTACCCAATTACCACCCTATGAGTAACCCCTGAAAGGCACCGATGAATAAAGTCAAAACACAAAATCAGTATTTGAGATATCCTTGAGCACCTTAAGTCAAAGGATACTTACACCATTGCTATGATGAGACTGTCATAGACACTGAAATAGGATATCCATATGATTGTTTCATAATAGCTCAATCCAATGTACTTACTACCCTTAGTAAGCATCCATATGTTAAATCTAAACAACTAATGTATATAGCTTATGAGATATACTGCTTGATCTAATCAAGGAGTATAATATGCGCTAGTCTATCTAGATTAATGATATCCCATCTCGTTAATCCTATTACTAGGAAAAGTTTAGATACTAACATAATTACACATGATAGGAATCTCATTATCATGATCTCATAATGATTTCTTGCATGTTATGTTTTGTATAAAGGACTTCATTAAATCAATTTAAGATCAACATCAAATTTATAAACTTATGAACATCGAAATAATGAAAAATGTCTTTATTAATCATAAGATGATTTATACAATAAGTGCTAAAGGTGATTGCCTTTAAAGCACTTCTTTAACAAACTCTCACTTACAATAAAGCCAATCACCTTTATATCTAATACCATAGGTGTGTATATATGACACAAAACTCTTTTGGGAAATAAGCTTAGTCAATAGATCGGTTATATTCTGATCGGTGGGAACTCTCTATCTTGACATCTTTTCTACTAATGATCTCTCTAATCAAATGGTATCCCCTGAGTACATGTTTGGACTTCTAATAAGACCTTGGTTCCTTCGCCTGCACTATAGCCCGTTGTTGTCATAATACAACTGCACTGGGTCAGTGATGCTCGGAATAACACCAAGTTCCATGGTGAACTTCTTAATCCAAACCACTTCTTTTGTCGCTTCTGAAGTTGCAATGTACTTCGCCTCTATCATCGAATCAGCAGTTGTCTCTTATTTGGAAATTTTCCAACTGTCTGCAGCACCGTTCAGTGTGAATACATATACAAACTAGGATCTAGAGTCATCCCTATCGGATTGGAAGCTGGCATTAGTATACATACTTACCACAAGATCTCCTTCTCCATATACCAAGAATGCATCTTTAGTTCTTCTAAAGTACTTAAGGATACCCTCACGAGGGCCTGACTGATATCTGCTCGTAACACTTAGAGCATATGATACATCGAGTCTAGTATATATCATAGCGTACATAATTGATCCTATAACTGAAGCATAAGGAATCAAACTCATGCGAGTCCTCTCATCTTGTGTCTTTGGACATATAGATTTAGAGAGTGTAATCCCATGTCCCATAGAAAGATATCCTCTCTTGGACTACTCCATGCTAAACCTCTTTAGCATCTTTTCTATGTATGTAGACTAAGAAAGACCAAGCAACCTCTTAGATCTATTTCTATGGATCCTTGTCCCCAAAATATAAGTTACTTCTCTAAGGTCCTTGATAGTTTGTCAAACTACCAAAAATAAAAATGTATTTCCAATTCTCCAAAAACTAGGTAGCTAGTGGTGAATCGGGTCAAATCCACAGGGAATTAATGCAGAGTTACTCAAATGCTTAGAAAATAATAGATTAAAGAATTGATATTGCAGGAGATGTAAATAAAAATAAAAGCAATGCAGAAAATTAAAGGAGATATATAGTGACAAATACGATGTGAGTATGTTGTATTGGCATAAAAAAGGTCTGGACAGCAAATAACAAAATAAAACGGGATTAAAACACAATGGGTGAAAACCTAGCCAAGATACTCTTCAATTCAGCCTGAAAATTCGATCATTGACATCATAAGATAAATTAGACAATTCAGAAAGACAAAGTTATAGCCAAAGGTGATGCACTCATTAACCAATCTTTTCTTACTTTGTCGGTAACTTTAAGAAACGCCCTGACAAGTTACTTCCCTAATCTAAAGATAACCCCCGGGAAACGCCTTAACAAGATTAATCTCTAGTTACATTAAGAATGAAAAAGACCCTTGTCCTAACCAATAAATTCAGAAACGCAGTAATTTATTTAGTCAGATTATTTAATTCCATTGATTTTACCCCCAACATACATCGTTCGCAAGATAAAACCAATTGGCTACATTGATAGAATAATATCCACGACAATACTATCCTATTCAACAATTTATCACTTAATCAATCACACAACTCATGACATTGCACAATAAATTAAGCAATAATAAATCTAGTTCAAGCACGGGAGTTAAATAAATATCTGAATTGTATAAACAAATAAAAACATAGTCTCACAAATTATCCATAGCTGAATATCCAAGCACCGTGACCAGAAAAAGGTTTAGTTGTTCATAGCTAACATTAGAACACAAGATACCCTAGAGTTCATCTTGTCTTCACAACAAAATAACATAAAGAATGCAATCACAATGGTGGCTGACGGCTCAATACTTAAAACAGGAGAAGGAAAAGAAAACGTCCATTTCCTTATGCCATAAGGTATTTATATCTTTTCCAATTTATAACCCTCGCCCAAATTAGGAGAGATTTCCTAATTAATCTTTAAGTAGGACTCTTCATTATGGCTTCCCAACTAGTATCCCGCGTCTCCAACAAAGATCCAGCCTAAAATAGATGACAATTGGGCTTAAAAACTTGTCCATAAATTTTGTCCAATTCTTGCCCGATATGATATGGTCATGTCATATCTGTCCTCCAGCACGTAGCTTCTCCAAAATAAGCCAAATCTCCTGCATTACGACTCCAATCCCCACTTTGGTCTCCTACACACATAGAAAACACAAAAGCACACAAAAATACGCAAATAATAAACAAACACATGCAAAATGAATGCTTGGAAACCATGCATGAAATGCAACCTATCAGTCCTTTAAAGAGAAGTTCTTATCTAACCAAATGTTTACTGATTGCAAAGCTGAGACATCATTTCCTATTAGCAATATATCATCTATATACAATACAAGGAACATGATTACACTCCCACTAACCTTCTTATACACACACGGCTCATCCAGATTTTGTGAGAAACTAAACTCTTTGATTGTCTCATCAAATCGGATATTCCAACTCCTAGATGCTTGCTTCAATCCATAAATGGATTTCTAAAGCTTACATACCTTTTCTCCATTCATAGATATGAAACCATCAGTTTGTGTCATAAACACATCCTCGCTATTAAGGAAAGTCATCTTCACATCCATTTGCCATATCTCATAATTATAATGAGCGGCATTGGCTAAGAGTATCCTAATGGATTTAAGCATAGCTACTGGGCTAAACGTTTTGTCATAGTTAACACCTGACCTTTGACGATAACCTTTAGCTATAAGCCTAGCTTTATGGGTAACTAAATTACCCTCTATGTCAGTTTTCTTCTTGAAAACCCATTTCCACCCAATGGGTTTTATCTCTTCGGGTGGGTGTACCAAATTCCATACTTGGTTTTCATACATGGAATCCATTTAGGATTTCATAGTTTGAAGCCATTTGTCATATTCTGAACTCTTCAGAACCTCTTCATAGGTAGTAGGGTCATCATCTTCTATGAGCAATACGTTGTTAAGTTCACTTATAAGAAATCTATATCTCTCGAGAACAAGATGTATCCTACCTGACCTACGAACTTTTTGTTTGTCAAAAGGTTGAACTATTATTTCATCTTCATAAATAGTAGTCTAAAGTCTAGGCAGTTGATTTGCTCCCACTTTCTTCTCTTAGAAGAAACTATTTCTTTAAAAAGACAACATGTTTTGAAACAAACACCTTTTGTTTCAAAACATGGTAGAACTGATATCCTATAGTTTCCTTAGGATATCCTATAAACAGACACTTGTTAGATTTAGCTTCAAGCTTATTTGACTGAATTCGCTTCACATAAGCAGGATAACCCCAAACTTTCATATAAGAAAGATAAGGTTTATTGTTAGTCTATATCTGATATGAAGTAACATCAACCGATTTATATGGGACTCTGTTTAATACATAAAAAAAAGTTTTGAGTGCATACCCCCAAAAGGATTTTAGTAAATTTGCTAAACCATCATAGACTCCACCATGTCTAACAAGGTTTAGTTTCTCCTCTCAGCCACACCATTGTGTTGTGGTGTGTAGAGTGGAGTCCACTGGGACAATATTCCATTATCCCTGAGATAATCCAAAAACTCTTGGCTTAAGTTTTCACCACCTCGATCCGATCAAAGTGATTTAATACTTCTCCCAGGTTGTTTCTCAACTTCATTTCTAAATTCTTTGAACCTTTCAAAGGCTTCAATCTTGTATCTTATAAGATACACATACCTATATCGAGAACTATCATTGATAAAGGTAATGAAGTCTAAGAAACCTCCTTTGGTATGTATAGACATCAGACCTTATACACCAGTATGTATTAGGTCTAAAAGTCCACTAGTTTGTTCAACTTTCCCTTAAAGGGAAACTTAGTCATCTTTGCTAATAAGCAAGATTCGCATGTGTCATATGATTCAGAATCAAATGAACCTAAACTACCACACTTATGTAGCTTAGACATGCATCTCTCACTTATATGGCCAAGGCGACAATGCCATAAGTAAGATGATTTCACATTATCTCGTTTTATTCTTTTGCTATTATTGATACCTAGAACTGGATTAGACATATCCAATATGTATATACCATTGCAAAATGTACCCAAAGCATATAGCATTCCATTCAAATAAATTAAACAACCATTGTTAGTGAAATTTAAATGGAATCTTGCTTTATTAAAACTAAAAACAGACATTACATTTTTAGTCAAAGCAGGTACATAAAAATAATTGTCCAATTCTAGTACAAGCCCACTAAGGAACGTCAATACATATGTGCCCACAGCTAATGTAGCAACTCTTGCTCCATTACCCACTAGCAGGTTTGACTCTCCTTTATTAAGTTGTCTACTATTCCTGAAGCCCTCCATATCAGTATAAATGTGTGAGCCATAACCAATATCTAATACCCATATGTTGTTATCAGAAATAGTATGAATATTAATATCATATATACTTAAAGTAAATGGGGAATCAGATGCTCTGCTTCAAAGACTCCAGACAGGTCTTACAGTTTCTCTTCCAGTGGCCATCCTTGCCACAGTGGAAGCAAGTTCCCTTTAAGGCAATCTTCTTTGCTTTCTTGACACCTCCCTTAGGCCCTGTGGAATTCTTCTCCTTTTGGCTCTTTCTTTTCGAACTAGAAGAGTCCACCAGTATCACAACCTTGTCCTTTGCAAACAGATGGCTCAATTACCTTGACCATGTTGACCAGCTCAAGAATTGTGCTAGATATATTGTTTATTCGACAATTAAGCATAAATTATGAGTAACTATTGGTTAAACCCATCATAATTAAGTTAATGCTTAATTTATGATCCAAAAGAAAACCCAAGGAGGCTAACCACTCGATGTAGCCATTCATCTTCAGTGCGTATTGCACTAGAGATGTCCCTTTAACCATCTTGGAGCATAAGAGCAATCGTGAAGTGTAGCACCCCACTCCTATCCGACACGTGCCTATACATCTATCATACATTCGAGCACATGCCTTATGGAAGCAGTGCATTAGAGAAATCACTTTCACTTATCTCATGGCATCATAAATTAAAACGAATATTATAATGTCTAAAAACCCAATTCCTCATTTCATTTCATAAAACATAATATACATTGTAGCATTACATGCATCATCTATATATGTACAGTATCAAAAGCTAATCAGAGTTTATAGCTCTGTTTATAAAAATATGCTACATTTATTAGATATACAAAACTCTATCTAACTCTTCAGTCTCAACTGATTGACCTTTAAGCTATTTCTTCTATCCAAAAGTAGTACTAGGTTTCTTCTAAGTTGTCTTAGAAGCTAAGTCTCCTCTCTCATACTTGAAAAGTCAATGTTGCAATTTTGATAAGTTTTGCAAACTCAGTGAGCTACCCATCATCAAGGGCTCACCTATACCAAACATAGCAATATTCACCATTCACATTCAATTTCAGATAAGTAATAGCATATATTGCACATCACTTCACTAATCATCAAATAGCATCACATATCACTTTGTTCACTAGTTTCACATTTCCCATTCAACACAATTCAACAATACATTTCAATCATGTAAAACATACATATCAAATGTATATGTAATGCTTGTGAGACTCACTTTTCAATTATTACATTATTGTGACCGAGTGTCTTTATCATTGTCCAATATCCATTGTGGATACTAGGCTATTAATAAATGTCTCATATCTGTTGGGGATCTGAACTCATTATACATAATGAGCAAGAGGCTTTTACCACATTCTAGGTTTTAAGCTCTTTTTTACTGGTGACTCCGGTCACAACTGTCTTTATCTTATCATGCATTCATATAATGAAATGCATCATATGTATTCAATCTATCACTTATGTTCAATAATTCATATTCAAATTTACGTTCACATTCTCATTCACATTTTTCTTCGGACGTAAGTTCGACATTCAACAATAATGTTTAGTACACTTATTTATGATGAATTCGCATACAATGAGCACTTCCAATATGTTTTTCATCCATCAAATGCCTCAGACATTCAATGTTCAGAATTAACACATTCACATCACATAATAACTCAATACAAAATTTAAACAAACAATAAATAAGTATGAGACCATCTAGGTTACTCATAGTATGCTCCAGATAGCTATTGCCTCAATGTCCTAGCAATGTCTGGATGTTGTTGCTCTAATTACTCTTCTATATCATGTAACACATACACATTTACACATTAATATATTACATAATCACATTAGTATTCAATCATACACGTATGTATATGTGTCATGTATAATGAATGCTTAATGGCAATCTCGGGTATACATAACCTTAAACATGTGTCTCAATCATTCAAACATTTTCATTTGTATAAGTCTAGCTTACTCTTAGGATTACACCTCATTTGTACAAGATTATTCTAAGTTCATCATTCAACCATTCACTAAGGTTATTCTAAAATTAGAAGATCACAAATTATCCAATTTATTTTTCATCTTCACTTAAGACACATCATTCACCTTCTTTGGATCACATTAGCCTTCATAGATCACTTTCATTCTTATAACATCTCCAAAATTTCATATTTGAACACTTGATGTTTAACAATATTTTCTTAAGTTATAACCTCTATCATCACCCTAAACGTATCACTCATTTAATCACTTAATCCCTCATCAAACTAAGTTCATTTCAAGCTTCATTTAAGCCTAAATGAATTATAGGAAAGTACCTAACCATTTGTTGTTTCAAACCTCACTTAAAAGAAGCATATTTCATGTATAAACCATTCCCATGATTGTGGATGATTTCCCACGATTGTGGGTTATGAAAACAAAAAATTTAAGCCTTTTTTAGGCATTACCATGATGGTGGACATATTTCCACGATCGTGGGTTGCTTTCATCCAAAATTTCTAGCCAAAATCCTTATATTTTCCAACTTTTCCAACTCTTATAAGTTACATCCAAAACCTCTTATGCATAGTATATGATTTCTAGCTTAATTTCTCATCATCTCCTCCTCATTTTCACCTCCATTTTAGCTTGTTATCAATCATAAACAATTTATAATCTATGGTTAATCATAAACACCAAAAACAGAACATTCATACATACACATTCATCATCAATTTTCTGCACATTTTTTTACTCCATTATCAACTTCATTTCACTTCTAAACTATCACACTAATCCTTCCATTTCAAGATACCATAGTACTCCTTTTCATTAGCTTTAAACTCATCTTAGCTCATCTCTAACACAACCAAAGAGATACACGCTATTATACTAAGAAAATAGAATATAAAAACATACATTCATCTACTAAATTTTCTGCATCTTTTCTACACCATCATAATGATCTTCCTATCTCAAAATCATCTCTACAACATCTTATGAATTATTAATCGTCATACCTACAAAAACAAGCTATGAAGATACCCTTGTTTCACATTCACATTTCGGCATATACTCTTTACCATTTTATGATCATTTAAACTCTAACTAACATCACGCATGTTTCATTCAACAAATCATGAAGAATAATACTTTAAACTTACTTGTTTAACTCCATGATCTTCAAAATATCACTTAACCCTAGCTTTCTTCTCTTAAAAGATCATCATCATCCAAAGGTGGTAGGGCTAGGACTTTAGTGACAAATGAAGAAGACAAAAAAATGGATTTAGCAAGTGAAAGGTGAGAGCAAAATTTAATGTTAAGAGGTAAAAGAGAGTGTTGTAGATGAAGAAGATTGAAGAAGATAAAGAAGAGAGATTAGCAAAAGATGAAAGCAATGGATAAAGTGAAAGATAAATTAAAATTATATGTTCTTTCACTTGGGAGAAATATCGTGGGTTAAGACATGGCATGTTACTCGCCACATGTCCATTTTCTATGGGTCTCACTTGGTTCTCTTTATTAACTAGTCCATTTATCTCTAATTTCTAATCCAATTGTCTCCCAATTTTCTATGACATTTGTCATTAAATCCTAAATTCATATGCCAATTATTTCCATTGTCATTCATCACTTATTTCTACCACCACAAATCAATTTTCTTACCACTTGGCATTTTTTCTAGTCAAAAAATACCCAAAAATCTTGAAATTTCCTAAATTTCACTAAAAATTTTAAATCAATACTTTATACTCACCATATCAATTTTCAAGACATATAATCCACAATTCACATCATAATCACATTAAAAATCAATTATATCTGCAAATGTCAAATGAGTACATGAACAGTCATTATAATGTGTGCAAAAATTAATATTCACATGTGTGTGTATGCTATATTATGCGTGAGCATGAAATTCATTTTTTTAATCTCTCATTACTATTTCTCATTTACAGAAAACTAAGGTCTAACCCTTAATATGGAAATGGATGTCAAAATTCTCCCCCTTAACTAATTTCGTCCTCAAAATTCTTATCTGATTGATCAAATTATTGGGGGTATTGTTTTCTCTTATGCTCCTCTGTTTCCCATGTAACTTCATCACTTGAATAACTTCTTCCAAATGACTATAATCAATGGAATCATCCAGTTTTTCAGTTGCTTATTCTAATAACCCACTATCATAACTGATTCCTCAATATTTCTCAGATTACTCATAAACTTCACTTCTTGTGTCAGATGATACCGATATTTCCTAAACATACTCACATGTAACACATTGTGAATCTGAGACATCTTAGTTAGTAAGACTAACTTATAAGCCAATGGTCCCATTTTCATAATAATTTTATATGGACCAATTTATTTCGGGCTTAGCCCCCCCTCCTTTTTACCTAACCTAAGCACACCTTGCCAAAGTGATACTCTCATAAACACTTTTATCTATCTCTTGATATTCCATATCTTTGGTGTTGATCCACCCAACTCTTTTATCGGTCTTAAGTCACTTAAATTCTACTACAGATCAAATTCATTTATCAACAGTATCTTGGATCAATTTTAAGCCTTTAACAATCTTTATGCCCTCTTCATCATAATATAAAGGTGAATGACACATTCTGTCATATAACACCTCAACAGTGTCATACTGATGCTACTAGGATAATGACTATTATAATCAAATTCAATCAGAACTGTATATTGATCTCATGTTCCTAAGAACTCCAAAATGTAAGCTATGATAGTTTTTCCTATAGTCTTAATCAGTGGGCAAATCAAACATTTAGCCATTTGCTTTCTCATTATTGGCTACTAAATGTTGTTTCAGCGTATTACTACTAGGATGTACAGCCTAGGCTGCTATGTTTGCTTCCTCTAAAATTTCTTTTTTTAATCATTTATATAAGGTACACATACTCCTTACTTCAATCATGATGTATAATTTTCCAATTCAACTCAAAATTCATATTTATTTTCAATTTCTCAGTAAGATTCACTAATTATGGATCCTTAGTTTGGACTTTTTAGAATCTTTTGTTAAAAAAATTAATCTTGAATTCAATATAGCTAATAATACTTCATTTTGCCCCAAATTAAACTCAACATTCTATGTTCTTTATTTTACCCCAAATTCAACTCAACATTCTATGTTCTTTATTGTACTAGATTTAGTAACCTGAATATCTGAATTTGTGCTATTCTGTTATTAGATTTTTAGTTTAATGCATCAGATACAACACTAGCTTTACTGGATAATATTCATTTGTATAATCATAATCTTTAAGTAACTCTATCCATTGTCTCAGTTTCGTATTCAATTCTTTCTGACTTAAATCATACATTAAACTTTTATAATCTGTATATATCTTAAAAGTTTCGCCATATTTAATGTCTCCAAATTTTGAAAACAATTTCTACTACAACGAGTTCTAAATTATGTATCGAATAATTTAACTCATGAGACTTTAATTATCTCAATGCATATAAAATCACTTTATTATACTGCATCAGATTACGTCCTAATTCCTAATATGAAACATCACTATATACTACAAAATCTCTTAATCTAAATGGAATAACTAACACTTGTGTTATAATTATTCGGTGTTTTAATTCCTCAAAATTATGTTTACATTCATTAGTCCATCTGAATGACATATTTTTCATTAGAAGTCTTGTCAAAGGGCTAAGATCAGTAAAAACCCTCAACAACCTCTGGTAATATCCAATATCCAGCTAGTTCTAGAAAACTCTGGATCTTATATATATTCCTCGTAGTTTCTCACTTCATCATTACCTCAACTTTCTTTGGGTCCATCCATATGCCATGTTCAGATACTATATGATCCAATATATTACGTGATCAAGCCAAGATTCACTCTTACCAAACTTGGCATATAATCATTTCTTTCTCATGATATGTAAGACTAACCTTAAGTGTTCAAAATGTTCTTCTCAACTTTTTGAATACACTCAAAATATCATCTTATAAACATAGTCACTAATTGGTCCAAGTAAGGTTAAAACGCTTCATTCATTAATGTCGTAAATATTACTGGGGGCATTTATCAACCCAAATAGGTATCATCAAAAACTCCAAGTGCCCATAACTAGTTCTTGAAATTCTTAACTAATTCTTCAATTGAGGTAGTGTTAGCTCATGTTTTTCTCAGTCTCTCGATTGAGGATCATCCAGAAAAAGCTAATATGGTAGCAACAAATCTTCTTTCGAAGAAGACTTTCACCAAATGGTTTACTTCTAAGAATGAATGAATATTGAATGAATCAGAAGTGAATATTGGAGTCGAATAGATATGAGACTTAGTTACGAGAAAATTGAATATATTATAGAGAGTGCATGTGTTTTACCTATTGTAAAGTATCCAACTATGTTATTAGATTCTTGAATTGGAGATAATACTATTGGACATTACATGCATATTTCGCAAAAACCAATAATCATTAATGACCCATTTTATTCACTTATTTCACATTTCACATTTAGAACAGTGAAATAGTTCATTTCAATCATTTAAAACATACATATCAATTATATATGCAATGCTCATGAGACTCACTTTTAATTGTTACGTTCTCATGATCGAGTGCCTATAACTGTCCCGTATTCATTGTAGATACCGAGCTTATTAATAACTGTCTTGTATCTGTTAAGAATACCGGGCTCATTATACATAGTGGGCCTTTGGCTTTTAATCATATTATGAGCTTTAAGCTCTTTTTCGGTGGCTACTCCAGTCACAAATGCCATTATCTGATCATGCATTCATGTAACGAAATGCATCAAATCACATAAGTTCAATCAGTCACTTTATTTTACTTTAGACATTCACTTTCACATATCATCGGACCTAAGTTTGGCATTCAACAAATATGTTGAGAATCGCTTATTCCTTACTTATTCACATTCATGAAGCACTTCTAATATATTCACATTTATCAAACTCCTCTGACTTTTAATGTCCAGAATTATCACATTCACAATCACATCAATAATAATTCAATACAGATGCTTAAATAAAACAATTAATTAAGAGGAGACCATCTAAGTCGACTCATAGTGCCCTCCAGATTAACATTCGCTTCCATGTTCCGGAAACGTCTAAATGCTGATGTTGAATCCTGTGTATCAGCTTCATGCAATATACATATTGTACACACATTACTAATTGCACAATCATAAAAACATTCAATTGTACACATATGTATATGTTTAATGTATAATACATGCTCAATTTGACTATTTCAGGTATGTTTACTTAATTCATATCCCAAGATCATTCATATTTCATAACTCATGTTAAATTTGAATTTAGGTTTATACCTCATTGGTACAAGATTATTCTAATTCCATCATTCAATCATATATCTATCAAATAAGTGCTCTCCAATCCTTTTTCTAGCATTATAGGATCATAAAATATCCAAGTTCTCATTTATTCTTACTCAATACACATCTCTCATCTTCTTTGAATCATATTAGCATTCATATGAACACCTTCATTCTCATTATACTTATAATTATGCAGATTTTGGTACATTGATATCAATAATTCATTCACTAAGCTATAACTTCATTTATCACTCTAAACATTTCACACATTTAATCACTTAATCCCTCATTAAACTAAGTTCATTTCAAGTTTCATTCAAGCCTAAATTCACTATGGGAAAGTAACTATCCATTTGTTGATCCAGCTATCACATAAAAGTTAAAATCTCACATTTAGGCCATTCCTACAATCGTGGAGGCCATCCCACGATCATGAGATTTGTTAACAAAAACTTTTCCAGCTTTTCTTGCAATCCCACGATCGTGGATGCATTCCCACGATCGTGGGTTATGCAAATCTAAAACTCCCATCAATTATCTTCCAATTTTTCCATCTTTTTAACTCTTCTATGTTATAGCCAAACCATCTTATACTCAACTAATCATTTCTAATTCTTTTCCCCTTCATTCTCATCTCATTTCTATCTCAATATCAATCATAAACAAATCATAATCTATGTTTATTCATAAACACAAAAATAGAACATCCATATATATATATATATACATACATATATATATATATATATACATACATATATATATATATATATATATATACAAATTCATCAATTTTCTGCACACACTCAACTCCATTGCCACCTTCATTTAATTTTTAAACTATCACCCTCATTTCTTCTCATTTCAAGACACCACTGATAGTTGTGATTTGCATTATGTTTTAGGGTTCAATTTGTTAAGTATTTAATGTTAATTTGAGTGCTTAGTGTGTATTTATGTTTTAATTGTGTTAGTTTATGTGTTTAAGTGTTTTTATGGGTTAGTATGAGTCTTTGAGCTTA
>JANQBM010000222.1:39565690-39593219 GCA_025594535.1 Erythroxylum domingense
CGGTACCGTGAACTTGGGCCACGCGTACCGCGAATGCACTATCAGGTATTGTCCTCTTTGGTCAAGGGTGAGTCCACAACTCGAACCCAAGACCTCAAGGTTTTGTTCCACTTTAAGTGGACGCCTTTTACCATTGAGCTTCCAGTTTCAGAGATAATATCCAATGCATATTTTCTCTGACATAAGAACATGCTTTTAGAATTCTGGGCCACCTCAATCCCTAAAAAATAGTTCAACATGCCCAAGTCTTTCATATGAAAACACTAATGCAAATAATCTTTAAATCGTTGGATCATCACATCATCATTACCGAAGATGATAAGGTCATCAACATAGACCAGAATATTCATTTGAACCTGTCCTTGTCGAAAAATAAAGAGAAAAGAGTTGAAGCGTGATTGTTGAAAACCAAACTTTTTCAAAGATTCTGTCAACTTTGCAAACCAACACCTAGGTGCTTGTCGTAAACCATATAATGATTTTTGTAATTTACATACCTTTCCCAAAGAACTGGAAGCTAAACCCAGAGGCATTTTCATGTACACTTCTTCATCCAAATTACCATGCAAAAATGCATTTTGCACATCCATTTGATGCAATGTCCAGTTCTTAGTAGTTGCAATAGCAAGGAAAGCCCGTACCGTGACCATCTTGACTGTGGGAGAAAATGTTTCATGATAATCAATTCCTTCAACTTGGTGATTGCCAAGAATCACCAACCTTGCCTTGTAATGGTCATCAAAATTGTATTTTATCTTGTAAACCCATTTGCATCCAATTGCTTGCTTCCCATATGGAAGATCAACCACGGTCCAAGTGCCATCATCCTCAAGTGCTTCAATTTCTTTTCTCATTGCATCTTGCCAACGGTCGTCTTTGGCTGCTTCAGCATACGTGGTGGGTTCATATCTTACAGTAATAGTGGCCAAGAAACTCCGATGCACAGAAGATAATTTATCATAACTAACCTAATTAGTGATAGGATAACGAGTACCTGAGGAAAGCATTTGGAGAGGTGAGCGTACTAAGGGGCCTGATTTCACAGTGTGATTCACATAGTCCTTCAAACGTACAGAGGGCACTTTGAATCGTTGTCCTCTTTTAAGAGATTCTTCTACCGCGTCACTCTCTGCATGTCCTTCATCAATACTACCATCTGAAGAGTTGTGTTCTGCATCATCATGGTGTATCTCAATACCACCACTCAATCACGCGCTCCAACATTTGAATCAACATTAGCAACGTCTTTTTTAGTAAAAGGAAATTCAGTTTCAACAAACAACACATCACAAGAAATAAAGTATTCTCTAGCATCTAAGTCATACAATTGCCAACCTTTCTTGTCAAATGGATACCCAACAAATATGCATTTTCGACTACGACTAGCAAACTTATCCTTGTTTCGAGTCAAATTATGACTATAACACAAACATCCAAAAATTCAAATATTCTAATATAAGATGGTTCCTGTCCAAATAAAATTTCGTATGGACTTTTACCATTTAATATCATAGATGGAGTTCTATTGATTAAATACCCTGCTGTGAGAATACACTCACCCTAAAATTCAAGCGGCAAGTTTGCTTGAAATCGCAATGCTCTTGCCACATTCAGAATATGACGATGCTTCCTTTCCACTCTCCCATTTTATTGAGGAGTACCAACACACGATGTTTGATGTATAATCCCAGTTTCATCAAAATATTCTTTTAGGCACATAAACTCACTACTGTTGTCACTTCGCACAATTTTGAAAGATCTGATTAGGTATCGATGGTTGGTGGGCAGACTAATTTATTTGACAATCACTCGTCCTGAGTTGTCTTACTTTGTTCATATTTTAGCTCAGTTCATGCATCAACTGAAGACAGATCATCTTGCTGTAGCTTTGCGTGTTGTTCGTTATCTGAAAGGCAATCCAGGACACGGCATCTTTCTAGCTGCTAATTGCAATATGTAGTTGCATGGTTATTGTGATTCTGATTGGGCTAGTTGTCCTTTGACTCGACGATCTTTGTCGTGGTATTTTGTGGTCTTGGGAAATTCACCAATTTCTTGGAAAACGAAAAAGCAACCAGTTGTCTCTCGCTCATCTGCTGAAGCAGAATATCGATCTATGGCTACTCTCATTTGTGAATTGAAGTGGTTAAAAGGCTTGATGTGCTCCTTTGGTGTTGAACATTCCCATCCTATGTGTGTGTACTGTGATAATCAATCCGCATTACAGCTTGCTGCTAATCCAGTCTATCACGAACGGACGAAACATATCGACGTTGATTGTCATTTCATTCGTGATGAACTCAGTTCTGGAAATATTGCCACCACATATGTCCATACTTCAGTTCAGCTTGCTGACATTTTTACAAAGGCTTTGGGCACGGATCAGTTCGCTACTCTTCTGCACAAGTTGGGCATTTTGGATATTCATGCTCCAACTTGAGGGGGGGTGTTAGGCATAAATCCAGGAATATCAATGTGTACATATCTGCTGTATATTTGCTGTTAATGTTTTCCTATATTAGAAGATTCTAGTTGTATTTAGCTAGGAGTTTACCTTATGTAGAAGTCTGTGTATATATGTTGAGCAAACATAATGAAAAGGGTAGAAGACTTTTCTCCACTTCTCTATATTTTTTCATCACAGGATATTGTTGAATCAGTTCCAAGTAAAGTACTTGCAGTACTGAGTTCAATGTTACTTGAACCAACATCCTCTCGACATGCTATGGCATCTTGATATGAATTCTCATCATCAGTTGTGGTCAAAGAGTAGCCAGGCGTTGTGTTGTGTGGAAAGTTAAGAGTAGTTGTGGGGCCATAGAGCTTGAGTGCAGCTTGATCATAAGCCTTTGCAGCTGCAAAAGAAGTGTTGAAAGTTCCCAACCAAATCCTGTTACCTTTATTTCGCTCTCTGATCTCAGCTACCCATTTGCCCCATGTTCTTTGCCTGACTTCTCTGTAGGTGCATAGTGCATTTTCTGGACCTACTTTACCTTTCATGCAGCCTTTTCTTGATCTTCCCAAGGAATATTTCTAGGCCTTAGCAGTTTTGTCCGTCTTCATATCTCTCTTTCAATCCTTCAACTAGTAAGGGTCATACCCAGCTAGGGTTGCCAACAGGGTTTGTTCCGAGGTTTTAAAAGGGCTTAGACGTTTTTCATAAACAAAAGACGAGTACGAGACTTTCAAGATTAGTTGAGAACGAATGTAAGATGCGTGACACTTGTAAAATCTCAATGAGGAGAGGGATGGTTTTGGCATGGAAGTGAACGGACAGGTGGCAAAAATTCACAAAACACTTTGTCTTCATTGTTAAAGGCTCCTTCGTCCAGAAGCTGCGTACTATATTTGGGGGCTTTCCTCCTCTGATGCGTCCCTTCGTTCAAGCACTGAGTTTCCACAGCTCGAGCAACCGACACGTCAAAGTTATTTTTTATAGTAAAACAGTAAAATTATGAAATCGTTAAATAAATAGCCTTTCGTGCAGAATTTGGCTGTAATGTGTTCATGTAATGTGCTGAGTCATTCGAACAAAGTCGAAGAAAATATGAAACATGTTGATTGCTGATCAAGAAGTAGGAAGAAAATAGCTTTTTACTTGAAAACAATCTTTAAATGTACACAAGATAATGCATGACGAACATTTTCGAAGAAAAAGAAATCTATTAACATCTTCTACGAAAATAACCTTATCATAAACCACTACAAATTTAACATGGAAAATGTTAGAGAAATTAGGACTATATTTAATCTCATATTATTTATTAAATTATTTCATATGATTTCTCACTTTAAATTCTATAATATGACTAATACATAAATTGTAATAACGCATGGATTATCATTTTCTTAAAACATTTTAATAATCGGCTCATCTTAATTACTATTTTTAACTTCTAAAAGTATCCATAAAACATATTGAAAGAAATATGTAAGTATTACAAAGGGCGTTAGTTAAAGAGTGGTAACTCTCTTAACTACTAAATAAGTCTATTTATAATAAATTTTGAACATTATGATAATTTAATTAAAATTAAATAAATTACAATTAATTATAATTAAATACAATTTATGTCCCAATAAAATTTAACATCTCATATTTGATTGAATTTATTAAATATCACATATTTAATGATAAATTTTCTCAAATATTACAATTAAGTTCAGGTAAATTAAAATATTTTTTCTATTTCAAACACATTCTTTCTTACTTTTTATAATTTAAAAACTCTATTTTCAAAATTTTACAAGTAACACATTCTAATCTAATCAAAAACTATTTCTAGTATAATTGGAAATATTTTTTCCTTAATTAGAAAATTATTTTTAAAATTAAAAGAAACTAAT
Organism: Erythroxylum domingense; assembly: GCA_025594535.1. Taxonomy (NCBI): domain Eukaryota; kingdom Viridiplantae; phylum Streptophyta; class Magnoliopsida; order Malpighiales; family Erythroxylaceae; genus Erythroxylum; species Erythroxylum domingense. The sequence goes on from JANQBM010000222.1 coordinate 39,570,038, forward strand.
TCCAAAATTAAGTAAAACAAAATTTTAATTTAGTTAAGAAAATTTTTATATTATTTATTTAGACATTGATTTCTTAATTTATGAGAAATTCTTTCCTCAATAAATAAAAAAATATTTTCAAAAATATTGTATAAAGCTTACTTGTCTTAATTAATAAATGAAACACCTTTCCAATTTTAATTAAAAAAGATATAATTTCTAATAAATCAAGAAATCTTATTGTTCATAAATAAAGAAACAATTTCTAAATAAAAAGAATAATAAATCTTTGAACAAAAAAATCATAAATTTAATTTATCTTAATCAAATTGAAATAAATAACTTTAATTAAAAAACACCTTTCTTAATTACTTAAGAAAATACTTTTCTGAATTTTGAGTATTCTAATTAATTAATTTCAATTTAATAAAAAATAATTAATTTTATTTTAGAAACAACTTTTCCAAAATTTAAATAGGAATTCATTTAGTTATTAATCTTGATTATATTAAGAAAAATAATTATTTTGGTTTTTGAAATTAAAATCCCATCTTAATTTATGTAATCTTACTATATTAATTTATCTAACGTAATCTATTTATTAAAGATAACCCTTTTAAGCTTTGCTTAATTTTAGTGAGTAATTTGATAACTAATTTAGTTTAATGATTCAACCCTTTAAATTAAACTAAATTCTAAATCATTCCTAATAAAATTAACCTTGTGTAAACAATTTTCAAACAATCAAAAAACATTTTTCTAAGTTTATCATGAATTTAAATCAATTTAATCTCAATTAAATCAATTAAATAAAAATAATTCTTAAAATATATAAAATAGAAATAAAATTCTAGTTGGGGACGTTATGATTTGTTCATCATTTAATTAGATAATTGAAAGTAAATCAAAGGAATTCAACTTTTTCTAATCATAAATATAATTTAGGGTCATAATTTATATCCATTATTAACACATTTCGAAACTTAATGGGTTATAGACAAAGAACGTATTAAAGAAAGAAAAAGTATTTTAATCAAGTTGGACTTATTTATAAGTTTGAGAAATTTTATAATTAAATATGTGATAGTTAATAAATATGAACCAGTATGAGATATCGAATCTTAATTGGACATAATTGGTATTCAATTCTAATTAAAATTTAATTGAAATTGAAATTAAATTTTAATTTCAATTAAATTACTAAAATGTCCAAAAAAATTTATAAATAAATTTAAGCTCTAAGGGAGTTAGTACTCCTTGCTCAACCCTCTCTGCAATAGTTGCATAGTTTTCTTAACATGTTTTATGGATATTGTTAGATGTTTGATAATTATGCTACTGTAGTGGTTGAAATGAGTCAATTTCAAAAACAGTTTGAGGAAAAAGACAAGAAAATGATTAATCGTTATAATAAGGTACTAATTAAGATTCATGCTTTATTATGATTTATGTATTAATCATTTTATATAATTTAAAGTGATCTTGACTTTTGGGAAATCATACGAAATAGTTATATAACTATTTGATTGTGCCTTAATTCCCACCAGTGGTAGTAGAGCATAACAGTCCCTATATGAGATGCTTTGGTAATCTTAATTCAAAAGATAACTTATATAATTATCATAATGAAAATTTCCATAAACATACAAGGAGTGTTCCAAATGGAAGTTTCATATGAGGCTAGTTCAGTGAACTTGTTCTTTATCAAGCACCTACACATTTTTTTAAGTATCTCTATAATTTATCCTATGAGATCGACTACTTTCTTTAAAGGGAAGAAATATAACATGTGCTAGTTCTTTTACTTTCTATTAATATCCTATATCAATAGAATAATAACTAGGAACAATTTAGAGAAAAAAATTGCAATATGAATGTTATAATTAGGATCTCATCGTAATTTCATTTGAATGTATATTTATCCTTTGTCCTTTACCATATACATCTGAATATATGTAAGATAAAGAATGTCTTTGAATAATTATGTCACTAAACTACAACCTTCCAGTTGGTTGTAAGAAATAAACCAACACTACATTCATTAACTAGAATTAATATATAAATATATGAATAAATTATATTTAAAATTTTAAAAAAATTATTTTAGTTTATTATATTATCTAGAAATATTTAAACATAATAAAATAATTATATTTTAAATTTATTATAAAACTGGTCTAACATTAATCCTCTAATTACTAGTGATGGCGTAGCATGTTACATTAGTAGGACTCATCAAGAAATAAACTTTCATGTGACAAAAGATTTACATGTCAACAAATTTCATTAAAAGAAAAACTTTTGCCTTTCTTTCTTCCTTATAAAATTCGCTTAATTCCCTCAACCACTATTTGTTTCACCCTAAAATGGTTTATTAATCCTTTTAAGGAAGTCGATCATTCTTTACCTAACTCTCTAATAGTTTCTTTCTTTACTTCTAATCGCTACATACATCATTATTTTATGGGCTTATTGATGCTATCTATTTTAGGTTGGGATATTTTATATTCTCAAATGTGGTCCATGTATGAGGTTAAGGTTGATTTCTGCAAATTAGTAATCACCTTGTCATCGATTCAGTGTGTTTAATGAGTTTTCTAAGTGTGTTAAACTAGAAGCTAATAAGTATTCTTTTTTTTTTTCTAAGTGTGTTGAATTAGAAGCTAATAAGTATTCATTTTGTTTTTTGTTATTCTTTTTCTATATCTTTACCAACTATTTGTATCTATTTTGGTTGTTAATATGGCATATTTTTCTTTTTGTTCGATGTTTTGATTTTGGTTTAAATATATGCTATAACTAATTTTAAGTATTTATTAAAAATATGTTTTTTTGGAAATTAAAGAATGATATTACTAGGAATATGTTGAAAATGTTCAAGGCATATAGTCCCAAAGTAGTTTCAAAATGAAAATCACAAAGGGTTGTCAAACCAATTCATGGTAACTTTCACCCTATAGTAAGGGATTAGGAGAATAGTGGAGCCATAACATAATTTTAAAGATTCCACATGTTTTTTAACCCTTAAATATCACCAAATCTACACCTTTGACCATTATTAATTCTCTAATCCAAGTTATGTCGTTTTGACTCACAGGGCCAACATTCAAGCACCTATTATAGAAAGCCCTTTGGTTTCTTCTCTCTATCGGTTGTATACAAGGCAACCAAATGTAATCTAAACTACTATTGCACTATCCTTTCATGAATGTTTGAGATTGGAGGCTTATTGGATAATTTGAATCTACTTAGTTGCTTAATATGAACACCTTATTTCTTGCTAACATATCACTCCATACTAAGTTAGAGAATAAACACTCAAAAAAAAAGCTATTAATTGTTTTAAGGATGCTCATATATAGTCTAAAGTTAGGGTTTAATAAATTCGATGCAGAACCTCTAAGCTGGTCCATAGTTGATAACCAACCTTTCATAACCATTTATAACATAAATGAGACTTTCAAAGTTTGGTATATGTTCCAAACTAGCTTTTACCAAGGGACTCTAGAGCTAGATCTTCTAAATAAATCCACGCAAGAGTTAGTGGAGAGTTGACATGATATATGCCTAATCCAAATTAACTTTTCTTTCTTATTGGAGTTTGGTAAATAATTTAGGAGATAACTCTATAGAACTTCCTGACATCTTCCATTGCATAACCAATCCCCATCATTTATTATAACACTCACTCTAACATTTGAAGGAAATAAAGGTTAATTTGTGATGAAGGGAGTAGGTGTAATGGACCCTGAGCTCCTCAATTATCACCCTACAACTAGGTTTTATTTCCATTAACAATCTTGGTTAGAATTGAGGATTAAAGAGATTCCTTTAGCTTCATAATCTACTTCATACTCCATAATGAGTCTTGTCTATGCTTGACCATTTATAGGTTGTTATTCCTAAAATAATGAAAAAAAAACATAGGGAATTCTTTCCATTGACTAGCTTTCAAAGCCTCTTTGCTAAGAGGCATTTGTTCACAGTGTGTGTTGAGGATATCCCTACACTCCAATCATGTTTATGAAAACATATATCATCCCAGCTAACTTTGGCATTTTTCTTTTCATTGCAATCTTTGAACTATAGAAAGTTTCTAAATAATCTCTTAATATCCTTACTTATCTTATTAAGAATAAGAATGTAGGAGGACTAATAGGTAGAGATATTGTCAAGGATAAAAACTATAAGTTATAATCGACCTATATAGGATAAGCATTTTTCAGTCCAGTTACCAATTCTCTTTTAAATCATATCAAACAGACTTTAGCAATACCTAAATATAGTCCTCTTGATAGTGATTGGAACTCCCAGGCAAGTGAAAGAATGGGAGCAAGAGGAAAGTCTTGAGATGCTGCATAGGTTAGAAGTAAAGCTTAAGGCATCCTAAGAAATCATGAGGAAACTTTTTTCCTTCTTGACTCTCTCCCAAAAAATATTACCAAACTCCTCTAATCATAGATAAGTTTTGTCCCAAACTTTCACTATCTTAATGAGCCCCTAGGGTTTTTTAGAAAAAATGTGTAATAAAACCATCAAGACCAGGTGATAGGTGCTTAATTAATTATGAAATTATTCGATAACACTTATCGATTATTGACATGAAATTGCTTAAGATACTCACTTTAACTCATATGTGATTTTAGGTACAATTCAGAAGCAAAGAAGTTAAAGTGAGTCGAAGCTCTATATTTTGGCCATTTTTTAAAGATTAATTTTTACTTGCTTTCATAGAGCAGGAAAAAGAACATAAAAAGACAAAAAGAAGGAAAAAAACACAAATAAGAAAAATTCCGAGTTTCTCATGATAAAAAAGTAGAAAAACTGAGCATAGAATACATGCAATTTATGTGAATTAATGGCAGCAAGGCAAAGAATAAAAGTAGAACAAAAAGCCAAGGGAAGCTGCAACAATATGGCAGCATGTGGGTAAATGGAAGCGACAAAAAATGACACAGCAGCAGTTGGAGTAAAACGGCACAGCAGGAGGCCAGGACGCCAAGGCAGGCATTGTGCGTTAAACGCAGATGTTGTGCGTTTAATACATGTGTTTTACTTAAAACACATAATAACAACGTAGGTCTTTAAAAGAAGAGTGAAAAGGAGCGTGGCCACTAAAGTTTAATTGTCACATCAATGAATAGTAAGGATAGAGAGCTTGTGATAAAGAGTAGGGAGGCGCGACAGTGAAGAAATAATTTAGGGGGTTTCAGTTGGGACATTGAATGGGGGCTGAAGCATTTTCTTGGGATAGACCCTTGGAGGGCTAGAAGTCTCAATGCCAGTTCGGAGGTGACATCGATGTGGATGATTCGGGTTAAATGTATTTCTTTGTTTTAGTTGTTTCTTTCTCTCATTAGAAATTGATTGTGTTATCCTATGTCAATTTATTTGGGTTTTGTGAATGGATGATCATATTTTCATTATTATTTGGTTATTTGTGTATGAATCCAATGGGTATTGTGAAAAAATAATTTTAATACGTTCATTGAATCGTTTAATTGCAAACCCATTGCCAGAATTTCGATATAATCTGTAGTTGTTATATTGAAATTCATGTGTAGCGACTAATGATTCATAATCATTAGGGATAACATGACCTAGGTTAAATGACGCATCGTATGTGGTTGTTGCCTTGATTAATCAGTTTTCCTAGTTTGTAATGCTACTACCCAATTAAATATAGAGATCATATCCTAGGTTATTCAGTGGTTAGGTTTAATTAATGATCGTATCTTGATTAAATGAAAGTTAAGGGAAAACTCAGTTTAATTATTAACTCATGATTAATAGTTGCTAAGAAAGGTTTAAGAACAACAAATTAAGGAAATATGCTTAATTAGGGTGTAGGCCGAGATTGAATCAAAGAATCAGGTCCCTACTAAATTCCCCATTTTATCATTTTTTCCATGTTTTCTTTAATTTTTTTGTTAGTATAGTTTTATTTTATTTTCTTACTCCAAAAATCCAAAACCCCCTAAACCTAAACATTGGTTAATTTCATTTTATAAACTTGGCACACTCTCTCTGTGGGATAGACCTAGACTCACCACTGCTATAGTAGTAGTTTAGTTTTTGTTTTGATAAGTGTTACGATGCGTTGTCAGTTTTGGTGTCGTTATCAGAGAGTGGGGTGTTTTAATTTTTGTTTGTGACTTAATTGGTGTTTTGAATATATTTGTTCATAATTGATTTCTTTTCAGTTATTCATAATCTTTTCACTTTTTTGTTTTGTGTTTGTGGAAAAAAAATCGATATAGACTGAGGTAATTTCTTTTATAACTCATTCTCAATCCTATAACAATGTTTAGACTGATCGACCTAACTTTTGTTATGGATGGGATAATCAGAATTACTTCCATGATAGTTTGCAGGACGAACAATAATTCTCATACAGACAAGAAGTTTCCTATTATAACTTTGGTCCATCTCTGGAAGAGTTGATTAATATTGTGAACACTAATACTTTGCAATTGCAGCATAATACTCTACAATTCCAACAGGATGGAGGGCAATTTCCAAAAACTATATGGTCTAGTGCCCAAGATTTAGAGAGCCAACACGACTCAGTTACATCTCTAGAAGAAATGCTTAATATTATGATTACTAACAATCTTCAAATTCAACAAGATATGCAACAGTTCTAACAAAATATGCAATAGCTATTTCAGCAAGGTGTATAGCAAATCTGATAGGATGTTCTGCAATTCTAGCAAAATGCACTGCCTCAATGGGGAGATATCAATCATCTGGAATCGCAAAGTGAAAAGGAGCAACCGTATCATTCCGAGGTGTACCCAATAGATGTTTGTGAGGAAACTTTATAAAGTGATGAGGAGCTTGAAAATTTTGAGGTCAATCCTCAACAAATTGCTTGTGTCAAAGAAGTCGAGGAGGAGCTCGAAGTAGAAAAAGATACATCTTTTAGAGGTAAAAACTGAGTTCATAATTATTGTTGAGGCTGACTCTTTACCTTTACCTAACAAGTTAAAGGAATTAAATGAAGAAGAAAAAGGCAAAGAGACGTTCGAAATATTTTTGGAGTGTATAATCTCAGTTGAGATTCATAATCTAAGGATAGGGAAGAAGCCGGATAGGGATGACGATCAACTAAGGCCCTATCCCGAACAACCTCACATGGAAGTGGCGCTAACTGTTGTACCAAAAGATCATAATTTTGTCACTTGAGGAAAGTATGAAATCGAGTTAGCAACCTTAAATCAAGGCATTTCTTGGGAGGCAACCCAAAGGAAGTAAACTATTTTTCATTAATACAAATTTTATTATTTTATTATTTATTATAATAATTTTATTATTAATTATATAAAATATTATTATTAATTGTTTAATAAATTTTATTATATTAAATATTATTTGTTTGTTTTACTTGTTTTAAGTTTTCAATCAAAATGAGAGAAAGAATAAAACAACAAAACAAACATTTTCTCATTTTTTTTATTGCTTTTAGGACTATATAGTCATGATTAGAGTGTGAATTGAGTAGAGAATTGAATAGAAACTTTAGAATGTATTTGTACTCTTTTGATTGGTCAATATGCATTATCTTTAGAAGAATAGTGACTAATGGTAAACAAAGCCGATGAGATTTTGAGCCTTTTGACTGACACATTTATATCAGTCTCATTCTCTTTTAATAATGTGTGACCTTTATGACATGTACATCCTGATTTTGCCTTAAATTTTTAATTGAGACCACATTTTTATCATATGCATTAACATGGTTATGGTTAGGCATTCTTTGCTTTTCCGAACTACATTAGCCAAATAGCCTACCTATTATATGATTTTCCTTTTTTGATTAAGCCCCTTTGAGTGTTATACCTTTCTTTTTGTATAAACCACATTTTATTCTTTTAAACTTAACCAAATGTCTTACCTAAGCCATAAATCTAGTGGAACATTTGTGATTGTTGAGTTTATGGATGTACAAAATTCTAAGTGTCAAGATGTACAAATGTGTGGGTTGGTTAATGTTGGGATGTTTTGTTATGTCTTATCATTGAAATTCCCATGTTAATTTAGTTTCTTTTAATGTAAAAAAAGGAAAGAAAGAAAGAAAGGAAAAGAAATAAAGAAAAGAAAATGAAAAAGAAAGAAAGAAAGAAAGAAAAAGAAAAAGAAAAAAATGAAAAAGTTTTTTGTTTAAATAAATATATCAAGGAGGAAGTGCATATGAGTTTGCATAGTTATTCATAGTTAATGCATCTTCCTAGAATTGTAATGAATGTATTATTTGAGTATGTTGAATATGAGGTAGATGTTGGCTTGGAAGGTTCACTCTTATGGTTTCAATGTATTCTTGGCATAAATTGTATGAATGATTCCTTCGGATTGGTATATGCTTCATATGGTTTATGTGTAAGAGTTGAATTGAGTTGTGAAATATAAATGTTGCATTTGTCAGAGCTAACGATACCCAATTTTTTGTTGAGTGTTAACTTATGCACTTGATGTCATATTAAGTATTGCTTTGTTTCACTAGCTTTAATGACTTTCATGCTACTTGACCCAAATACATCTCACCTTACCTTTACCCACATTACAACCTTGAAAAGTACTTTGATTCATGATTTTGCATGTGACATTAATGGTGGGGAAATGAAATGATATGCAAAGTTGTAGAATGACATGATCATGAATGGTGTTGAGTGTACCTATAGATATATTTTAGTTAAACATATTTTCCGAGTCTACCATTAGATTGCTCAGTCTTTAAAGGTATTGAATGTTAATTGATCATGAGTAAAAGCTTGGAATGTTGATTTCTTACTATGATTTTTTTAAAGGCATTCATCTTTGTTTATGATTATGTATTCTTGGAACATATAGGGCATGAGTCAATGTTTTTGGGTCTTTAAGCTTAATTTTAATGTTTTACCCAAGGATGGCCAAAAGCTAAGTGTGGGGGAATTTGATAGGTGCTTAATAGATTATAAAATTATTCCATAACAGTTAGCGATTATTGATATGAAATTGCTTAAAATACTCACTTTGACACATATGTGATTTTAGGTACAATTCGGAAGCAAAGAAGTTAAAGTGAGTCGAAGCTCTATATTTTAGCCATTTTTTGAAGATTAATTGTTAGTTGTCTTTATGGAGCAAAAAGAAGAAAATTAAAAGAAAGGTAGAAAAAAAAGAAAACACAAATAAGAAAAATTCCAATTCGCTCACGAAAAAGAAGTAGAAAAATTATGCATTGAATACATGCAATTTATATGAATTAATGGCAACACGGTAAAGAAGAAAAGAAAAACAGAAAGCTAAGGGAAGCTGCAATAATAGGACAGCGTGTGGGCAAATGGAAGAAACCAAAAATGACACAGCAGTAGGTGGAGTAAAATAACACAGTAGAAGATTAGGACGTCAAGGCAGAAACGGCAGCGCAGTAGATTGGAACGCCTACTTTGAATACAGATGTTGTATGTGTTTAACGCATAATTCATGCATTCAACATATGCGTTTTACTTAAAAAGCATACCAACACAAATGTTTTCTGTGTTTAATGCACAACGCCTGGGTTGAAAGTAGATGTTGTCTGTATTTAACGCACAACACCTATATTCAACGCATGCATTTTACTTATAATGTTACTATATGTTTTATTTAAAGTGCATAGTAATAGCATAGGTCTTTAAAAGAAGAGTGAAGAGGAGCGTGGCCACCAAAGTTTAATTATCAAATTAGTGAATATTGAGGATGGAGAGCTTGCGACCGAGAGTAGGGAGGCACGATAGTGAAGAAATAATTTATAGGGTTTCGGATGGGACATTGAATGGGGACTGAAACATTTTCTTGGGATAGACCTATAGAGGGCTAAACGTCCTGACACCGATTCAGAGGTGATATCGACATCGACAACCTGGGTTAAGTGTATTTCTTTGTTTCTGTTGTTTCTTTCTATCATTAGAAATTGATTATGTTATCCTATGTTAATTAATTTGGGTTTTGTGTATGGATAATCGGATTTTCATTATTGTTCGGTTATTTATGTATAAATCCATTGGGTATTGTGAAAATATGATTTTAACGCATTCATTGAATCGTTTAATTGTAAACCCATTGCTAGAATTTTGATATAATCCATAATTGTTATGTTGAAATTCATATGTAGCGAATAATGATTCGTAATCATTAGGGATAACATGACTTAGGTTAAATGACGCATCGTATGTGGTTGTTGCCTTGATTAACCAATTTTCCTAATTCATAATGCTACTGCCTAATTTGTTTTCGGATGAATGGTAAAATATATTAACTCCAAAAAAGTTTATGTACATGGTTAATGGGGCATGCCCTGACTAAGATTTGTAATCAAAGGCATCAATATCATCGAGACATCCAAAACCATCAAAAAGAGGTATACGGTCATTGAGGCGTACCCCAACCAAGAACTGTAATCAAAAGCATCAGTATCATCCAGATAATCAGACCTATCAAAAAGTAATCAACTCATCAGGATAAATTTTATACAAGATCTTATAAATCAAGCACTTAATCTTATACACTACATCAAAGCACGTAAAGGAAGCCAAGGCTAGTTGAACAACATTCCTTGTCTTCCACATTGTGTAGATGGTACAACAAAACGCCAACCGTGTGGCTTTACTTTTTAGGCGGGCTCTAGTGTAATCTCTCCTAATCCACTTGATAGCACTATGTAAAATAGACATAGCTTGTGCCAAGCCCAACCAATCTCGAACAGTATTCCAAACACCACTAGAGAAAGAAAATCTAAAAAACAAGTGATCAACAATCTCCTACACAACACTACACAAGCTACAAGTATAATCAATGTCAAGGAACATCAAGTTATCCTTTATTGGCAATCTATTACGAAGACCAAGCCAAGTGATGAAGGAGAATTTAGGGGGTATATAGTTCTTCCAGATAAAGGGCATCCGGGGTCTTTTGGCATGTTTAACCCGAAGTAGCTCATACACCTTCCCAGAAGAAAGGTTAACCCGAAGCAGCTCACACACCTTCCTAGAAGAAAGGCCTTCATGTATACACAATTTATGTAAGCCATTTACCTCTTTACCACAGCCACCCAGCCTTTCCACCAGAATATCCCGAATCGAAGCTAACCGCTTCATCAATGGTGAATCTAGATTTAAAGGTTTCGATTCCCAAACTGAAGTCCCCCGTAAGTACACCTCATAGATCCAACGCACCCACAATGTATCAACTTTGGAATGAATGTTCCAAAGCACTTTAGAGAGTAAGGTCCAATTCCAAATCTTGCAATTCTTTAATCCAAGTCCACTCTCATCTTTTGGTACACAAATATCATCCTAAGCCATCCTAAAATGCTTACCATCCTACAAAAAAATGTCGAAAAATAGAGGTTATCCTCTCAAGAATAAACACCAGAATGGGGAACGCCTAAAGCCAAAAGAACTGCACACCTTGGAACACTGATCTAATCAACTCAAGTTTGCCAGCATATGATAGAGTTTTGGCATTCCAAGCATTTAGATAAACCTTAATGGACTCAATCAATGGTGAAAACTGAGCCACCGAAACTTTCACAGCGGCCATAATTACACCCAGATATCGAACAGGAAACTCCCCCATAGAGTAATCTACTAACTCCACAATGTCATCCCTATCTCTACTAAAAACTCTAGCCAAGTACACATTAAACTTCAAAGGGCTCAGGTTTAACCCCGACACCCCTTCCAAATCCCTCAAAGCATCAACCTAAATTTTAATAGAGATAACATCTCCTCTCGAAAACAACATCAAGTAATCAACAAAAGCAAGGTGAGAAATACCAAGTTTGTTACATTTTAGGTGGTAGTTAAAATGAGTATTTGTGGTTCTCATTTTAAGCAACCTCGAGAAATATTCCAAACAGAGAAGGAATAAGGTAAGGGACATGGGATCACCTTGTCTCAAACCACGTCATCCTCTAAACATACCATGTAAGGTGCCATTCATTGAGATCGAGAAGGATGCAGTAGTAACACACTTCATAGTCCATCCAACAAACCGAGAATGGAATCCCAAACCATTAATCACATCCTCAAGAAAGATCCAAGATACGATATCATAAGCTTTAGTGATGTCAATCTTAAGCATGCATTGTGGTGAAATCCTATTTCTTGTATATTCTCTGACTAACTACTGAGCGAAGAACACGTTGTCCATCATACTCCTGCCTGACACAAAGGCTGCCTAATTTGGATCCATAAGACCACCCACAATAGATGCCATATGCTCTATCAAAATCTTAGTAATCACCTTATACACCACGTTTGTGCATACAATTGTTCTAAGATCTTTCACCTGCAAGGCTTCCTTTGTTTTAGGAATCAATGTAATAATGGTATGGTTCAATTGCTTCAGAATCCTACATTTTAAAAAAATTCCCTTGCAGCTGAAACCATGTCAGGACCAATAATGCTCTAGTTTTTCTTAAAGAAGGCAGATGTGAAACCATCCGGGCCTAGAGCCTTATCATCTCTAATATCAAACATCGCCCTCTTAATCTCCTCCTCCAAAACTAGGGTAATCAATGCATTATAAAACTTCAAAGCCACAGTTAGTCCATATCTGAGCACATTCATATCCAACCTACTCCAAGGGGATGATGTCCCAAAAACCCTCTGTAGAAGTCCACAAAGCACCTTGCAACTTCCTCCATTGAGTTAGTTAAGATACCATCCTCCTTTATGATATGTGAAATGGAATTCTTTAGACCCTTCTTCTTGACAACTGCATGGAAGTACCGAGTACATCTGTCTACGTCCATGGTATATGTGCATTTCGCTTTTTGTTGGTAGAAGTGTCTCTCCCCTTCCAATAAAAAGCTAGCCTCCTTTCTCTTTATATTCGCCACGTCTTTCAGCTCCAAATCATTAGGATTGTTAAGAAGAGCCTTATATGCAAGTTTAAAGCTCTCCTTAGCATCCTTAACCCTTAAAGAGATGTGCCCATATATCTCAGAATTCGGTGTCTTTAGTGGATGTTTTAATGAGTCCAACTTTAAAACCAGGATAAACTAAGCATTCCCATTTACCACCTGATGCCAGTAACTCGTCATAATTTCCTAAAACTGAGGGTGAGTAAGCCACATATTAAAGAATTTAAATGGTTTTTTACCTCTAGTGTTTGGTTTAGTGAAATCTACCATAACCAGATAGTGATCAGATTCAACCATCATATCCAAAAAGTGGGCCGTGCATGATAGCCCTGAAGTCCCCCATGCCTGATTGAGAAGAACTTTATCAAGTTTAGCCCATAGATTGTTTTTGTTCTAAGTGAAGAATTCCCCTCGAGATGGTGCATCCTCTATTCTAACTGTCATCCGAAAGTCTAGTAAGTCTTTTAGTAAATAGGCCAAGGGTGGTCGATAGCCTAGCCTCTCCCTTATTGAGCATACACAGTTGAAGTCACCCATAATAACCTAAGGAAAAGTAACATCCAACCCCAACCCCATAAGATTCTGCCAAAGCTCCCTTCTCTTGGGGACACTATACAACCCATATATAAAAGAAGACAAAAAGATATACTCTGTAGTCTTGCACTGAACCTTATAGTGATTGTATTGCTCTCCCACAACCGTTACACTATATTAGAAGAAAATAGGATTCCAGATGATATATATCCTACCTCCCTTTATAACTAAAAAATTATGAGAATAACACCCCTGAAATATATTCCTTATCATCATATCCAAACCATCAACAGACAATTTTGTTTTAACAAAGCAAGCAAATTTACAATCATGTTGTCTTAGGAGATCGATAACACAGCTTGAGGCTTTGTTCAAGCCCCGGACATTCAAAAAAGTACCTTCATTTATCACCTTTTGAGGTTCGATCAACTCCCAGCTGCTTAACTTCATTTCGGTTGCTATTGCCCAGTGTATTATCTCTAATAACAAGAAGCTGATCACCCATAATGGTACCTCCATATCCTGTTTCCTGCATCCAGATACTGGTAGGCATCATTTTTTCCTTGCCCCTGTTTACGTTCCTATGGGATGGCATCACCTCTCCATCTTGGTTTTTTCTAGGGCCTGTCTGTGGCAGTTTCATTTTAGATGTCCCATCTCTATTCATTTTTTCCATCATGGTAGGGGGTTCAACACTCAGATCCGTAGACTGTATAGTTTGTCCATGGATTTCAGTCTCTCGTACATCTTTGAGTAATCCTTCCTTAGCTAATGTTTGCTCACTCAGCTTTGCATCCTCTCCTTATATAGGTTGCTTCTTAGATCCCACACCATCATCAACAACCTTCTTGTCTCGTGCATCATCCTTTTGTACGCCTGTCATGCCTCTATCATCTAATGCATCCTTCATTTGCTTCTTGTTATTCTTTGTAATTTTTTTACACTTAAAGGGGTTGTGTCCAAATTTCTTGCAATGATAACAATAGTTAGGGAAGGTCTCATATATGACCTTTTGTGTGTATCGAAGGTCTTCTAGCATTTTAACACCAGAGCTCATCACTGGCTTATTTGAAACATCAACTTCAATCAAGATCCTAGAAAAATCAATTCTGGACTTTGTGCTTGTAACCTTATTGGTGCATATAGGTTTTCCAACACATGATCCTAATTTCAATAGCCCCTATCATTTCATAACTCCAATGGAGCATTTGGGAATTACACCCAAATAGATACCTCTATGAATTCCTTATAATCGAAAGAAAAGCCATGGAGCAACCATTTGAGTAATAAAGTTTTCCTAAATAGTATATATGGACCTCCTTCTAGTACACTAATTCAGTCTTCTTTTGTATTAAACTGAAAAATTAACCAACCTTGATCATATGGTAAGATCTTATATTTTACACCCCATCTACTAGTCAATCCTTTAAGTGCTTTCAATCCTGGAAATCTCCCCGTAACGTAACCCACAGGACAGAAACCCCATTATTTTTCTATATGCACTGCATCCTCTTCCTCCATAATGTCCTCGTCATCCACCTTCAAAAACTCCAATTGTAATCCTTGCTTCAATTCCCTGTTATTTTTGAATAAGCTTACAAACCATGGCTTTGTTTGGGGCTCATTCCTGACTGGCCGATCAGTAACTTTTTTAGGATCAGTCAATTTGACAAATGCCTTAAGGGCACTATCTTCATTCTCCATGCATTCCACTAAATCCATAGAATCAGTGCCATCATCCTCCAATTCAAGGGTTTTTTCATCCTCATCATCAAAAGATGAGGATTCCTCATCCCCACCATTCTTGTCTGATTCACCTTCAATCCTTTCCTCAATAGCATTGCTCACAGCCCAGGCACGAGACCCTGCACCAATCGTAATATCCAAGCTCTTACCTTATATAACCACTCGTTTTATGCCTGCCCTAGGTTTTCCATCCCCAACATCCACTGCCTTACTAGCATCAGTGACACCCTGTGCCCGAACCTCTTCACCAAATGTTCGGACGTCCTAGACCCTACACGTAATCATCCACACCCTCATTCGAACTCGTGGTATCCGTTCAATTTATTAAACCTGCAACCTGCAATCCAAACACACAATTGACCATAATATCTCCACCCTTATGTGGGGTTTTCACTTAGGGAGAGGTATCTTGCATCCTGCAATAGATCGTATCCTAGGTTATTTGGTAGTTAGGTTTAATTAACGATCATATCTTGTTTAAACAAAACCTAAGGGAAAATTCGGGTTAATTATTAACCTATAATTAATAGTTTCTAGGAGAGGTTTAAGAACAACAAATCATGTAAATATGTTTAATTAGGGTGTAGGCTGAGATTGAACCAAAGAATCAAGTCCCTACTGAATTCCCCACTTTTATCTTTTTTTACATGTTTTCTTTAATTTTTTTTGTTAGTCTTGTTTCATTTTATTTTCTTATTCTAAAAAATTCAAAACCCCATAAACCTAAACACCGATTAACTTCATTTCATAAACTTTGTACACATTATCTGTGGGATTGACCTAGACTCACCACTGCTATAGTAGTAGTTTAGTTTTTATTTTGACTAGCGTTACAACACACTGTCACCAGGGGATTTATTATAATTAAAGCTAAAGACCACACCTTGAATTTTGTTAATGGTAAATTGCCCTATAAGGATGTCACTTTGCTTATTAGTGATTAGTTTTTACAAAATAGAATATATGTCTATGAAGGGCGTAGAGGGGAATGTTGAAGTTCCTAAAATCTTCTAGTAATACTTATTAACAAGAGTGAGTAGCTTATCTTGAATATTGAATTCTTATTTGCATTCCTTCCGTAAAGAGATAATTCTATTTTTATTCCTTCTATCCAAGAGACACATATGAAAAATCTTATATTATTCTCCTTTATTTTACTATGTCACCCATTTTTATTCCTTCCATCCAACAGACATATGCTAAAAATCTTATATTATTCTCCTTTGTTTAACTATGTGCTTTAAACTTATGTTAGGTCACTGAACTATAATCTTTGAAGGCTTTAATGTAACCCTTCATAGCTACCCTTTTGGTAACCCTTTTGTCATCATTATCTGGCTATTGATAAAGTTCTTGCTTCTTTCTTAGAAAATTCTCTCTAGCTCTAACGAGAGTGACTTCTTTGTTGAAAGCAAATTGCATTTTTAGTTTTTTAACTCCTCTATGACAACTCTCAATTTTATGACAATCTGAAAGAGGGGAATCCCTAAACTTCTTAGTTTAGTCCTTTTGTATGACTTCTTTACGGCCAGCTGGATGGTATATGAAATTAAACAAATTAAGTTGTAAACTTTTTTCTTATTCATTGTGAGGCTATGCACTTCAGTTAAAGAGTCATATGAGCATCTACAGTCAAAGTTAGCATTTCTATAATGAAAATTCATCAACCACTCATAATTCAATAAAGTTACATCTAATTTTTTCCTGATTAGCTATAGGCCTTCTTTCTAATTACTCCACATGAATCAATTCACTTTAGCTTTAATATTTATGACTTTTATATTAAAGAGACATTAAACGAGCTTCTTATAGGTCTTATTTAATAGACCTAACACCTTTTAATTCATATGATAATGTAGTTGCATTGAAATACCCTAAGAGAAGCTAGGGATCCCTAATTAAGTTCATAGTCCTACAACTCTTTCCATAAATCATTCTTATGATATGCAATGTTACTAGCATATATGAAGGAAAACCATACTCTACCTATTCCCACTACTTCAACTAATAAGTGTAAAAATTGTATAGAGGAGGTGTAACTTAGGATTTTTGTAAAAGAAGGGTTATAAGTAAATACTAGTCTCTCTAGCTGATGTTTATCATAATTGGTAAGTATGCACCAATTATTTTTAATAAACCAAAGATACATTTGCAACCCTTAATTTTGTATCCAAAAGTCCAAAGATCATTGGTTTAAAAGAGTGAATATATTTAGCTACTAATAATTACTTCTTGAGATCATTAATGCCCCTTATATTCCATGCAAAAATTGTTAAAGGGTTATTTAAAGGAAGGGGTGGAGAGATTTACCTTTTCTTTGCACCTTGATTTCATTATTCCAATTTGTCTAAATCCATCTTTCACCTAGAAACTCTCTAGTCTTAGGGCTACTATGGGAGCTTGAATTGTCTTAGCAAAGTCACCATCTAAAGAGGTATAAAATTAAGTAGACTGATAGCTTCAAATTGACCTGGTTTATCAGATCCATTAGAGCCTATTAAGGAAGATCCTAATTGTGATCTAGCATCTACATGTGGAGTTTCATCTTGTGAGAAAGGACTAGGAGACTCGTTACTATTCAAGGATTAAAAGTTGTTAACTTACTACCCCTCATGTTTGATTAATCTTTGACACTTATCTCAATCAGTTTAACATAGTCACCTATCTTAAAATTTTTACCTATTGGTCTCTAAGCTTTCCTTTGCTATTTAGGGGGAGGCCTCCATTAATACATTACTTTTATAGATTCTTCAATTAAAGTGTACCCTTCACATAGTCTGAGTAATGGAATATAATTTAGAATATCGTTTATCATTTTAAGAATTACATACGCTTAGGTGTATCTAACTTTTTTATATGAGGTAATAACCTCATCTATACATAGTGGCCTACTTATAAAGCTTTCTAAGTGGCTAAGGCCTCTTATAGACTAGTACTTGAGGGAAATTTGGTAGAAATTAACCCATATTGGCACTTGTTTTTGTTTCTCTTCCTCCAATTTAATCCAATGTTTCTATATTTAGAGGAAAATTTGTAAGTCATTATAGTGTCAGGGAGCAGCCTCAATTATCTTATATGAATGACTTATGGAAGAGAATTTAAAGAAAAAATTTGGCGTTCATCCAACATCACCTTTTTTATCCCTTTTCCTTTCAAATTATCTATAGACCAATTCTTGAAAACCAGGAAAGGAGGGCACTTTCCTAATAAAAATCTAATCATTGTAGTAGACCAAGTAGAAGCTGCTTCTTTTAAGGGGTTTAAAGAAGGGGACACGATTGGGGAGCCTTCTTTTAAACTTATGGGATATATAATGCAACAAGGAGTGCAAAAGCTCTTTAAGGACACATTCGAGTTAAGCTTAGGTTTAATGTTCCATGTTTTGGGTAGAGAAGAACCTCAACTGACAAGTGAGGTAGATGAAGAAGGAGGGTGCTCATTAGGGACGACATTAGGTCAGAGATTCTAAAAAGGAAAAAGAGGGAAACCATCAAAATTGGTCTAACTTTGGATAGTAGAGGCAGAGGTCATAGCTTATTAAGGAAATAAAGCTAGACTTATTAGAAAAAATATAAAAAATTTAGTTCCAAAAATAGAAATAAGATGTGGTGCTAAGTTCCAAAACAAAGGAGTAACTCTATTAGCTTAGATATACTAGAGGGAAAAATAAAACGGATGAGAAATAAGTCAGGGAAGAGAGAATGGTCTAAGGAGCAAGGAGAAGAGTAGGTGATAAAGAGAGGAATAATGAGAAGCTAGTAGGGCAAATCATATAACTAAAGAACTTTTAGACTCTCTACGAGTCATAAGGGAAAAACATGTGCTTTAACTTCCATAAAATTACTAATATGGATAGTTTTTCAAGCATATTGTCAAACTTCCATCTTATTGACTTAACTATAGGCCTATGCATTTTTTTAGAGATAAAATTAAAAAACTACTAACATCTATGTAAATAGTTCTTTTATGATGTTTTAATTATGGTTTTGTGCTAGGTCATATGAATGTTTTATATTATAGGAGGACGAGGATGGAGGATAGGTTTCTCTATTCTAAATAAAATTAATGATGTGAAAATTTTTTCGCATGAAATAATTTTGTACTCTTTGAACTATGTTGAAGATTCAAGGTAATGAATATGAGCCTCGATTCAATGAGAACCATAAGTACTAGTAATAATCATCTTTCTTTATCTAATCTAACAAAACAGGCAACTGACTTAAAAAGAATGATTAACAAACTAAAATTAATATCTAAAATAATAAACCAAACTAATGAACAAGAATGAAAAATAAGATCCAGATCTATAATCCTCTTGGAATCTTCTTATGCTTGAATTTATCCTAATTTAATTAATAACAAGAATTTAATTAATAACCATAGTTTCTTGGACTGATATTGTCACGACCTGGAACCACATCGGGCACATGACAACCGCCGCTATACCTAGACTAAAGATACTCACGGTACCTTTAACCAGACTATGCAAGGTTAACTGAATATCTTTAAAAGCATTTAGATAGCACAATGGCTGTATTTTGAAAATCCCAAAACTCAATTAAAACACTGGTAAATTAGTTTTAAATGCACTCCTATATTCATATTAAAACTCTACTGTAACTTTTGAATTTTTAAGTTCACTTAAGAGTAATCTTAATAACAATACAAAAAGTTCATACATAAGGTCATTTACAAACCACAAGATAGTCAAGAATTAATTTATAAAATTATAAAGCTTATTAACATAATCATGAGTCACTATAAAACAAAAGTACAAAACAAAGACTACCCACATGCTGTAATTCCACGAAAATGTCAAAAGACTGCAAGATCCATTCAGAGTTTTAAGCTCACCAAATTAACCTGCATGGTTGGAAAGCCGACGGGTGAGTACACTATGAACTCAATAAGCAGGAAACAAAACATATATTGCAAATAGAACCTGGTACACACCAAAACGGTCTAAATAATCTAAGGATGGTTTTACGCATCCAACTTGCATATAACCACCTATGAAGTGAACATACATGATATAGAAACGCATAGGCCTACTCTATTGCTTATCCCATACTATTTAGGAACCACATAGAGCTAGCCTATTAATCACTCATTCAGTAAATGTAGGTTCCAGTTCTAGTACACAAGAACATAAAAGCATCATATGTAAAATCAAATCTTGTTAAGAAGTCAAATCTCATAATAAGCCAAAATAGTTATGTGTGTCGCCATCAGTCAGCTAAACTAGTGGGCACACCCACCAATTCCCAATATTGGCTCAACTTTCATCTACGGGGAGCACAGACTATGGTCGACAAGATCGTTATAACCCTAGGTGATGACCTCATCAGTGATCAGGCCTCTAGGTGTACAATCACCTGCAAGTCTTGTAGAAAGGTGTCGTTACGAGGACTCGACTTTTATGTACTAGCATTAAGGGTACGAGGGTCGCTTAATCTATTGTGCCTAGCACACGAATAGCCAGTTGTTACCTCACCAATCACAAAAAATCATATACAAATATATAGTAATAAAATCAAGCAAGGTACCATGTCTTTATTTATCGGTCCAACCAATAAAATGGGACCTTGCCATGGCTCTAAGCCAAAAGAGAACATATACACACAGCATACATAACTTGGTTATGCATATGTAAGTTCCAAAATATTATTTCATGCAGTGAAATTCATCTTTTACACTCCAAGTGCAAAGTTATTCAAATCAATGTCGTTTATTAAATATATGTGTATACTAGCATCTATTTGAGAATCAATTCTACTATACATTACCTAGGTTCAAAATTCATATACAAGTCGTTATGTATGTCTTGGGTTGTCCTAGTCCCATTTGAGAGATATGTTTTCCTTAACTCACCTTAAAAGAAGGTGTACACTCCTTTGACTTCAACAATCATCGGCACCAGCTCCTTGATCCACAGCTCCCAAACCTTTATACATACAATATGCAATGTACTTAGTACTCAAACATGGATCTCATTTTTATACATCATCACATAAGTATATAAAACACAATATCACTATTTTTAAGCTATAGGATTCAGCCATTAAGCTTCCCACATGATTACTTCCCTTATTATTCACATACGCTTTCTTTTGCATTTTCTAAGGCATTTAATGCCTTTGATCCAACACTTACACATTTCAAAACATAATTAAACACATTTTTTATCCAAGCACATTAGGTCACTATTCATCAATCTAAGCAAAAATTCAAGTTTAATCTAAGTAAACATGAAAGTCTCTTTCCCATGCACACCATTACAATCCCTAAATCCTAAGCCAAGTTCACTTAGGCATTTTATCAAACACTTAAAGTCATGAACTTGAAAGCCTCTTGCCAATGTACATCTTCCTCATTTTTCATCATCAATTCACATTATATATACACATTTAACACCATATAATTCATCTAAACCATTAATTTTAAAAGATATTTAAAATTTCACAAAATTTCACCAAAGAGAGGGCATCTCAGTTTTGGCTTAAGGAGACTTCTCCATGACTCATTTCATTCATCTAAACCATATTTCATGTACATTCAAGCATGCAGAATAATATATCTTAACACCAAACTCAAAATCATAATGTAGAAAGAGATGAGACAAAATTTACCTAAACCTTCCTTTAGTGATATCTTAGAATCCTTTGAGAATTTCTCAAATATAATGATAGATTTGAGTTCATTGATCCCAAATTAACTTAGAACACCTTGGTTTGGGTTGGAGAACTAAAAAAAGGTGGAAATTGGGTGATGGCCTAAAGTGTTTTTCTTCTCATCTCTTCTTCTTTCTTTTAGTGAAAACAAAGTGTTTTAATGCTAAATGGTAGGCTGCATAGCCACACACAAGGAAGAAGGGTCTAGAATATTGACCTTTCTTTGACCAAACATGGTGAATTTACTTTTTTCTCCTTAGCTTATGTGAAATTACCATTATACCCTTGAAACTTTTCCTAAATTTGCAATTAAGCCCAAACTTTGAGAATGACCAAAACTTTTATTTTCATCTTGGTCCCTAGACTTTTGAAAAATATAATTAAAACTCTTAACTTTACAAAATTACATGTTGGTCCTCCAAGAATTGAAAATTTACTTTTAAATCCCTTAAGTACATCATTGTTTCCAATTAAGCTTTCTAAGTGTCCAATAAGTCTATAAATCATGTCTAACCACCTCTAAGGCATTAGAACACATTTAACTCGGCCACCATGGCTATATCCATCTAATGTACTCGGTTTTACACACTTAAAAGCTTATAGTCAGAAATCTCTAAGATTTCACATACCGATGAACTTTAAGTTCATGTAAGGGCATATAACATCATATATCACTAGCATACATACTGAAAAGATTCAAATATTTTTTTAAACTCATATATAGCCATGTATATATCGATATACAGTAGTATCTCCAATTATAGACCAATACAAAAAAGGGTTCAAAGCATTCAACGTTACAAGTCCTCCCCCCTCAAAAGAGTTTCATCCTCGAAACCCATAAGTTGAGGATATAAATAAATAGGGTTACTGACGTCTCAGACCATCCTCAGGTTCAAATGTCATCTCCTTGACCCTATCGCTCTTCCAAAGAACTTCGGTTGTGGGAACTTCCTTGCTGTGTAACCTCTTCATTTGTTAATCTAGAATCTGAATTGGTTTCACCTCAAAACTCAAGTCTTCTCTCAGCTCTAATAGAGGTGCCTCCAAAGCATGAGATGGGTTTGGTATATACTTCTTAAGCATTGAGAAATAGAACACATTATGGATCTTATCCAAATCCGATGGAAATTTTAACCAATATTATAACATCCCGTTTCGGACCAGAGAAACGGGTCCAAGGGAGGTAAATCAGAGAAATTAGAAAAACACATCTCACGCTCATGCATTCGTGAACAGTGATATGTGCACATAAAAATTTATTGTACATGCATTCATGACAATTGTCCCAGTATAAGTGTGAATAAATGGGAAATTTTGCAAATATGTTTTGTGAGTGAAAAATTGGAATTTGGAGAGGATC
>JANQBM010000222.1:39600301-39619415 GCA_025594535.1 Erythroxylum domingense
ATTAATGACAAATTAAAGTGATGTTGGTTATTAATTTTCTGTTCCGTATGTGTTGTCTTCTGTTAAATAGACAAAAAAATATTGAAAAGGGAAAAGTGGTTCCTCATGATTGATAAGTGATAAGAGTTTTCAAAAAAAAATTTTATACCGATTTTTGTTTAGTGAAGTGATGTGACACACCACCTTTGCGGGGCATGGATTCGGATATCACCGTCGATATCGGGTTCGGGTCCAGTCGGGAGTGGGGTGTTACACTATGTTCATTTGTCTTCCATTTACTACTTTTGCTTCATTCTCTCTCCTTCTTCTTCTTCTCTCCATTCACAATACTCACACCATCACAATCCAACCATCAATGTGAGTTTTGTTAACATGTTTCATCTAGCCACTCTAAGATTTTAGTTATCTTTATCTTTTTACTAAAGACCTAGCATATTCTACCTTAGAAGATTGATGATCGTGTAATGCTTGGAGAGCTAAGTTAACCCACAATTTGAAGAGCTTTAGAGTTTAACAAGTAAGTATATTATTAATCTTCATGTCTTGTTATAAATAGAAGCAGAAATGATGATAGTTTAGGGATAGATTGATGGGTTAATGGTGTTTGCTATGTGTTGAAAGTTAATGAATGTTAATGAAGAAATGTATAGGTTTATGTTCTGTTTTTGTATAAATGATAAATAATAGTTTATGACTTGTTATATAGATGATTTGAGTTGGGATTTGAAGTATAATTGATGATGGATTCATGCTAAAAATAGGCGTTAATGAAGTGTTTTTAAATCTGGAAAAGTTAGGACTGCATTTATGATGCTATAAAGTGAATGGTAATAAAGCAATTAAGTAGATTTTTGTGGGAAACCAATATGGAAGCTAGACTATTGTGAAATGAAGTAGCTTTATAGGACATGAATTTTGGAAAAATTCAAATGGTAGTGATGTCTCTAAGGACGTGAAATTCTTAGAGAATTGAGGAAGAAAGATTGTGCACGATCGTGGCCCTCGGTGCACGATCGTGGCCTATTTACTTGCCTTTTGTCAAGATCGTGGGATCAAAGACTGTTCACGATCATGGCATTCAGTACATGATAGTGGCCTATTTACTGCCTTCTGTCACGATCATAGCAAGCTTCCCCATGATTGTGAGCCCAATTATGGATTGATAATTTCTGCTTTGTGTATATAATGAAACAACTGAGAAAAAATCACCGTAATTTAGTGTATTTGGACTTGATTAAGGCTTAGAATGAACCTAGATTGTTGTTTGATTAATTGGTTAAAGAGCTTGATATGTTTAGGTTGATAATTGAGGTTATAACATAAGAATGGATTGATGATATTATTGTAACTAATCTGGAAATTATAGGTATTACATGAATGAAGGTATTCTTAAGTATAAATGAATATGAGTAAGGTGTATTAGGTATAAATGAATGAGAAATTTGATATTGTTCAATTATAATTATAGCAAAAGGATTGGAGAATATATGAATGATGAATGTAAAATTGATGATATTAGAATAATCGAGTTTTTTTAGGTGTAAACCTAAGTGCAAGCAAGACATATACAAGTTATAATGTTTGAATGGTCAAGAATTGTGATTAAGGATACATACCCGGGAATGTAATTGAGCATGCATTGTACATAACACATATACATATGTGTGTGATTGAATACTTATATGATTGAGCAATTTAGTAATGTGTATAAATATATGTATTGCATGATTTATACGTATAAGTCAAATGCCAGCATCCAGACATTGTTGGTTCGTCAAGGAAATAGTTATCTAGAGCTTACTGTGAGTCAACCTAGATGTTTCTCACTAGGATTAATTGTATTTGCTTAGATTTCAATTATGGAATTATTATTAACGTAAATGTGATAATTTCAGACATTGATGCTCCAAGGAGTTTGATAATTGAGATTTTATTAGAAGTGTTTCATAATTAAATGTGAATAGGGAAAATTGAGTGTACTCAACTAAAAGTTTATTGCCAGACTTAGATCTTATGAAAATATGTAAATGATTATATGAAATGAATGAAAGTTGTTGATTGCATATGATGTGAATTGATGCATCTCATTACATTGAAATGCATGATCAGATAAAGGAACTTGTGATTTGAGTGGCCGGTGAAAAAGAGCTTAAAGCTCAGAAATGTGTATAAAGAGTCATAGGCTCAGTATTAAAATGAGCCTGGTATCCACAATAGATACAAGACAGTTATAAATAAGCTTGGTATTCACAACAGATACAGGACAGTTAAAAAGGTGCTCGTTCACAATAAAGTAAAAATGAAAGTAAAGTCATATATGCATTGCATATACAAATTGATATGTATCATATGAATATTTGAAAATAATTATTTGAATTGTTCTGAATTAGAAATGTGAAATAATGTACACAATTTTATTTGATGAAATATGATGATATGTGAAATGACGTTCATTATGTGATGATAGAATTTGTCTATGAATTTAGAATGTGAACTGTCTTTATGATTTGATATAAGTGAGTACATCGATGATGGTTCACTCACTGAATTCGCAAAACCCATCAAAATTACAAATGTTGATTTTCAGGTACAAGGGAGACATAGTTCCTAAGGCAAACTAGTAGAAGTCTAGTTATGTCAATTTTGGCCTTAAAAATGGCTCAAAGTTGGTCAGCTGATACTGAGGAGTTTATATAAAATGTTTTTGTATACTTCCTCATTTTATGTAGAATGTTGTAAAAGAGTAGTAAAATCTTATATTTTTTTGATATTGTATATATGGATTTTGAAGTGAAATGCTACAATGTAAATTATGTTTTATAAATGAACTGGGAAAGTTTGATCTTTTGAATATTTTTGTTATATATAATGCTATATAAGTGAATGTGATTGCTCTAACATGTCGTTTTCATAGGGTATGTTCTCAAATATCCTAAAGATGTTCAGGCATATGTCCCATGAAGGTGGGGCGTTATAGGTTTTGGTATCAGAGCATGGCTTGGCATCTATAGGAACAAATATAAAAACATATAGGCATGATATATAGTGAGAGACTCGGATAGTAATCAAGATTATTGTTTATTATAGGTCATCCACTATAGGTGATCAACTCGCAGAATCAGCTGACCTAGAGTTTGTAAAAGCCAATAGAGAGCCTCCAGTACCTCAATCTGACCAAATGCATCAAAGAATTCATGAGAGGAGAGAAAGGAGATATGATAAACTTAAAAAGCAGGGGACAGTGGACTTCTACGGAAGTACGAACCCTGTTGAGGCAGAAGGATGGTTAAAGAGAACAGAAAGGATATTTAATCAGATAGACTGCGAGTCAAATGAAAGATTTGACTACGCGGTTTCGTTACTAAAAGGTCCAACTTACCAGTGGTGGAAGACTATTCCTAACAGTACCACCAGACCTTGTGGTTTAACATGGTAATACTTTATAAAAGTCTTCAAGGAGAATTACATGTCAAAGATCTACCTAGATAGAAAAATAAAGAGTTCGTGGATCTGAGATAGGGAAGTCTCACTGTAGTTGAATACGAGATATGGTTTAATAAGTTAATGTAACTACATTAATTCCGACTAAGGAGGACAAGTGTAGAAGATTTGAAGATGGGCTGAATAGGTAGAGGTAGAATAAGTTCAACTAGTCTTACTATCAGGACTAAGGTGCAGAGCAATCAACCGTAGTCTCAGGCCAGAATTTATGTCATCACCAGGCAAGATTCTCATAACTCCCCAGATGTTGTAGCAGGTGTGTTAAATGCCTTTAATTTTGAAGCATTTGCATTGTTATATCCAAGATCTACTCATTCATTTATCGCACCGCATATGGAATCTAAACTGCATTACAAGAGAGGAATGTTGAATTGTGGTTTAGAAGTGAGTACATCAATAGGTAGTACTACAGTGATTAGAGAGTGCGTAAAGGGTACACGATTCGAGTTGATCAAGCAGAGTTGGAAGCTAATTTGATTGTATTACAGTTAAAAGAGATATACCTCATCTTAGGTATGGATTGACTTACTACTCATAGGGCTATGATGAACTGCTACACTAAAAAGGTGATACTTGAATCTCTAATTAACCGAAAGTAATATTTCAAGGTGTTAGTCAAGAAGTGTCAGACATATTGATTTCATTAGGAGTGCTCTAAGATTGATTCAAGGTGGATGTGAGGCTTATCTAGCCTGTGTAGTTGATACTGGTTATGAGCAGATAGTACAAGATATTCCTATTATTTAGGATTTACTAGATGTGTTTCCCACGGAATTATCTAGTTTACCCCCAGATAGGGAGATAGAATTTGTTATTGACCTTGTTCTAGGTACTGCTCCTATATCTATTCCTCCTTTAAGATGGCACCTGTGGAACTTAAGGCTCAGTTACAGGAGTTATTGGACAAGGGCTTTATTAAACCAAGCGTGTCACCTTGGGGAGCCCCAGTCTTATTTATAAAGAAGAAGGATGGGACTTTGAGGTTGTGTATTGATTATAGGCAATTGAACCGGTGATAATGAAGATCAGGTGACAATGAAGACTAAGCATCTTTTGCCGAGGGTAGATGATTTACTTAATCAATTAAAGGGAGCTCAAGTGTTCACTAAACTAGTTTTGAGATCAAGGTATTATCAGTTGAAGATAGCAAAACCTGATGTACCAAAGAGTGCATTCAAAACTAGATATGGGCACTTTGAGTTTTTAGTGATAACTTTTAGGTTGACAAATGCTCCAGCAGCTTTTATGGCATTGATGAATAAGGCATTTCAACCTTATTTAGATCATTTTGTGATTGTATTCATAGATGATATTTTGGTGTATTCAAAAAGTAGAGAAGAACATTATGAACATTTGAGGTTAGTCCTACAGATAATAAGAGAGAAACAATTGTATGCCAAGTTTAGTAAATGTGAATTTTGGATCAATTAAATAGTATTCTTGGATCATACAGTATTTAGATAGGGCATACAAGTAGATCCAAAGAAAGTTGAAGCAATAATGAAGTGGGAACCTCTAAGAAATGTGTCTGAGATTTAGAGTTTTCTTGGACTAGCAGGATATTATAGGAGGTTTGTTGAGGGGTTTTCATTGATCTCAGCCCCTTTGACTAAACTTCTGAGGAAGAATGTACCATTTAGTTGGATTGATGAATGTCAGAGGAGTTTCGAGGAACTAAAACATCGATTAACTACAGCACCAGTGTTAACTATTCCATCTGGATCTGGAGGTTATGTCGTGTATAATGATGCTTCACATTAGGGATTAGGATGTGTTCTAATGCAGTGTGGTAGAGTGATTTCATATGCATCGAGACAACTAAGGTCTCATGAGTTCAACTATCCAGTTTATGATTTAGAACTTGCTACAGTGGTATTTGCTTTGAAGATTTGGAGACATTAGTTATATGGTGAAACATTTCAAATATTCATTGATCATAAAAGTTTGAGATATTTGTTGAGTTAGAAGGAACTGAATATGAGACAAAGATGATGGATTGAATTGCTTAAAGACTATGATTGCACGATAGAGTATCATCCTGGTAAAGCTAATGTTGTAGCTGATGCATTAAGTAGAAAATCGGATAGCAGTGTGGTATAAATGCAGATATCGAGGTTACCAAACCTAGTTCAACTGAGAGCATTGAATGTTGAGTTGAATTTAGGGTAGAATGAAGCATTATTAGCTACATTAAAGCTTAGACCGATGTTATACGAAAGGATCAGAAAAGCCCAAAGCAAAGATCCTGAATTAGTGAAGCTTATTGAGAAGTTGAAGGTGAATCTAAATTTTAAGTTTGAAGTGAGAAATGATACATTATGGTTGAAGCAGAGACTGTGTGTACCTGATGTGGATGATCTGAGAAAAGAGATTATGGAGGAGGCATATATAGCAGCTTATGCTATGTATCCTGGTACCACTAAGATGTATAATAAACAGAAATAGCATTTCTTGTGGCCAGGGATGAAGAAGTAAGTGGCTGAATATGTTGCTAAGTGTTTGATATGTTAACAAATTAAGGCAGAGCATCAGGCTGCTATTGTGAAGTTACAATCATTGCCTATTTCGGAGTGGAAATAGGAGAGGATCACTATGGATTTTATTATGAGTTTGTCGAGGACTCCGAGGCAATATGATGCCATATGGGTTATTATTGACCGATTAAAAAATCAACCCATTTCTTACCTATAAGAGAGAACAATACACTGGACCAGTTAGCTCGGAGGTATATGAATGAAGTAGTGAGGTTACATAGGGTCCCAGTGTCTATTGTATCGGATCGAGATCCTAGATTTACCTCATGATTTGGGGTAGTTTATAGACATCATTTAGTATAAGGTTAAATTTTAGTATCACTTTTCATCCTCAGACAGACGGACAGAGTGACAGAGTTATAAAGACTGTTGAGGATATGCTCAGAGCTTGTGTTTTGGAGTTTCAAGGAG
This sequence comes from Erythroxylum domingense, assembly GCA_025594535.1. Taxonomy (NCBI): domain Eukaryota; kingdom Viridiplantae; phylum Streptophyta; class Magnoliopsida; order Malpighiales; family Erythroxylaceae; genus Erythroxylum; species Erythroxylum domingense. The sequence continues at coordinate 39,606,748 of JANQBM010000222.1, forward strand.
CATGGGATTAGTATGTAGCTCTGATTTAATTTACATATAATGATCATTTTCACAGTAGTATCGGTACGGCACCATATGAGGCGTTATATGGTAGAAAGTATCGTTCGCCCTTGTACTAGGATGAAAAGGGTCTGAGGATTGTTGAAGGCCCGAAACTGATTCAAGACACTGTTGATAAGGTTAAATTAATCTGTAATAAAATTAAAATGACTCAAGATAGACAGAAGAGTTATGTGGATCTGCATCAGAGAGATATGGAGTACCGAGTAGGAGATAAAGTGTTTTTAAGACTATCACCTTGGCGAGATGTGCTGAGGTTCGGTTAAAAGGGTAAGCTAAGTCCTAGATACATTGGTACATATGAGATTACTGAGAGAGTTAGATCATTGGCTTACAAGTTAGCATTACCAATAAAGATGTCTCAGATTCACAATGTGTTTCATGTCAGTATGCTTAGAAGATATCGATCATATCCGACACATGTGTTGCCAACTCAGGAAATTGAAATTGCTAGTAACTTGATTTATGTTGAAAAACTGATAAAAATGATGGGTTATCATAATAAGATATTGAGAAATTGAGTGATCTCATTAATTAAAGTCCTTTGGAGGAATCATTCAAGTGAAGAAGCTATATGGGAAATCAAGGAGAACATATGGAAACAATATCCCCACCTATTTAATCAATCAGGTAAGAATTTTGACGATGAAATTTCATAAAGAGGGAGAATTGTAATAACTCATTTCTCCATACTAGGGGTTAGGACATAGGATCTTAGAAATAACATTGAGAAATTATGAGAGTGCATTATATTGACATGCATACTATTAGCATACACACATGAATTTTAATTTTTGTACATGTTAAAAAAATTGATTATGCACTTAATTGACATATTCCGAGGAATGAACGATTTAAAACAATTATGATGTGAATTGTGAATTTATTATGTCTTGAATTTTTGTCTGATGGTTATCAATTATTGATTTAGAATTTATTTGTTACAATTGGAAGATTTATGAATTTATGTGTATTTTTGGACTAAGAAAAATGTCAAGTGGCAAGACAAATTGATAAATGATAATAGAAATAAGTGACATATGACAATAGAAATAAGTGACACATGGCATTAGGATTTATTGACAAGTGGCACAGAAAATTGGGTAACAAATGGCATGGAAATTGAGAGACAAATGGACTAGTTATTAAACGTCACACATTAGATATCAATTTTACTCTCCTCTTGAGTAAAAGATGTTTGTCTTAACACATTCTACATTCCGAGAAAGAGAATTTATTCTCAATGAAGGTTGTGGGGGTGATGTAGAACTTAAAGAAGTTTAAGAACAATAAATTCACAGCCAGATGGAATAAGAACCTCAAGTTTATACATATGAAGTATAACCAAAGGTTCAAGAGACACATAATCTACAATGTACTAGTAAGATATATTGTCTCCCTATTAGATTAAATTAATATATTGAAAAGGGGAAAGAAAATGTATCACTCATGGATGATGATACTAATACTTTTAAAAAATCAATATCTAACATCAATTCTTTAAAATGTCATGAAGCTATAAGATTTAAGATGGAATCCATGTACACTAAGCAAATGAAGACTTTGGTGGGTGGTAAAACTAACATGGATGGTAATTTACATATGTATAAAGCAAGGTTAGAGGTTAAAGGTTAAAAATAAAAATAAGAGTTGATTTAATGAAACCTTTTCTCTAATAGTTATGCTTAATCTTTAAGGATCTTATTAGCTATAACTATATATCATGATCACGAAATCTAGCAAATGGATGTCAAAATAGCATTTCTCAATAGGAATATGCTTGAGGATGTATATATGACACAACCTAAGGGTTTTGAATCTAACAAAATTAATAATCAAGTTTACAAGTTGCAAAAGTTTGTTAGTGGACTTAAGAAAGAGTCATAGAGTTGGAACATTTATTTTGATGAGATAATCAAATAGTTTAATTTTATAAAAAAATGTGGATGAACCATTTGTATATAAGAAGTTTATTGAAAGTACAGTTGGCTTCCTAGTGTTATATATTGATGACACATTGATGATTGGAAAAGATATACCAATGCTCCAATCTATAAAACTTTTGGTTATCTATAAAGGATATTAGGGAAGCAACTTTTATTCTAGGAATAAATATCTAAATAGATAGATCAAAGAGGTTGCTTAGCTTATCCCAATCCGCATATATAGAAAAAGTGCTAAATAGGTTTAGTATGGAGAATTATAGTAGGGGATTCTTACCCATATCATATAGGATTTCTCTCTCACAGAGTATGTGTCCTAAGACATAATGTAATAACCTGTTTCTCCATACTAACGGTTAGGACATAGGATCCTAGACCACTGTACGTGAGAAATAGCATTGAGAAATTATAAGAATGTATTACATTGAAATGTATACTATTAGCATACACACATGAATTTTGATTTTTGTACACGTTACAAAAAAATTGTTTATGCACTCAATTAACATATTCCGAGGTATGAACAATTTAAAATGATTATGATGTTAATTGTGAATTTATTATTTTTTGAATTTTGGTCCGATGGTTATCAATTATTTATTTAGAATTTTTTTACAATTGCAATTATGAATTTATGTGTATTTTTGGACTAAGAAAAATGCCAAATAGTAAGACAAATTGATAAATGGCAATAGAAATGAGTGACACATGGCATTAGGATTTATTAACAAGTGGCATAAAAAATTGGGTGACAAATGGCATGAAAATTGAGAGACAAATGGACTAGTTATTAAGAGACAAGTGGAACCACAAGAAAATGACATGTGACAAGCGACAAGTGTCACAACACTTTCCACTCACCAGTCACAACGTTCACCTTTGAAAGTCCATCTTCATTTGTTACTTTTTGCTTCATTCTCTCTTCTTCTTCTTCTTTTTCTTCTCTCCATTCACGATACTCACACTCTCACAACCTAAACATCAACGTGAGTGTTATTAACATCCTTCATCTAGCCACTCCAAGATTTTGGTTATCTTCATCTTTTTACTAAAAACCTAGCCTATTCTACCTTGGAAGATTGATGATTGTGTAATGATTGAATATCTAAGTTAACCAACGATTTGAAGAGCTTTGGAGTTTAACAAGTAAGTATATTATTAACATTCATGGCTTGTTATAAATAGAAGAATAAATGATGATAATTTAGGGATAGATTGATGGGTTAATGGTGTTAGATATGTGTTGAAAGTTGATGAACATTTATGAAGATATGTATAGGTTTATGTTCTGTTTTGTATAAATGATCAATAATAGTTAATGAGTTGTTATATGGATTATTTGAGTTGGGATTTGATGTATAATTGATGATGGATTTATGTTAAAGATAGGCGTGAATGAAGTGTTTTCAAATTTGGAAAAGTTAGGACTGCATATATGATGGTATAAAGTGAATAGTAATGAAGCAAATGAGTAGATTTTTGTTGGATTTATTATAACCAATATGGAAGCTAGACTAGCATGAAATGAAATAGTTTTATAGGACATGAATTCTAGAAAAATTCAAGTAGTAGTGATGTCTTTAAGTATGTGAAATTCTTAACGAATTGAGGAAGAAAGTTTGTACACGATCGTGGCCCTCAGTACATGATCGTGGCCTATTTACTTGCCTTCTATCACAATCGTGGCAAGGTTCCCCATGATTGTGAGCCTAATTATGGATTGATAATTTATGTTTTGTGTATATGTTGAACCAACTGAGAAAAAAATCACTCTAAATTGGTGTATTTAGACTTTATTAAGGCTGGAAATGAACCTAGATTGTTGCTTGATTAATTGGTTAAATAGCTTGATATGTTTAGGTTGATAATTGAGGTTATAACATAAAAATGTATTGATGATATAAATGTAACTAATCTGGAAATTTATGAGTATTATATGAATGAAGGTGTTCTTAGGAAAGTAAATGTGATCTAAAGAAAGTGAGTAAGGTGTATTAGGTATAAGTGAATAAGAAATTTGATATTGTGTGATTATAATGCTAGAAAAAGTATTGGAGAATATGTGATTGATGAATGTATAATTAATGATATTAGAATAATCAAGTTTTTTGAGGTGTAAACTTAAGTGCAAGCAAGACATGTACAAGTTATAATGTTTGAATGATCAAGACTTGTGATTAAGGATACATACCTAGGAATGTCATTGAGCATGCATTGTACATAACTCATATACATATGTTTATGATTGAATACTTGTGTGATTGAGCAATTTACTAATGTGTATAAATATGTGTATTGCATGATTTAGATACACAAGTTGAACACCAACAGCTAGACATTGTCGGTTCGTCGAGGCAATAGCTATCTAGAGCTTATTGTGAGTCAACCTAGATGTTTCTCACTAGGATTGATTGTATTTGCTTAAATTTCAATTATAAAATTGTTATTAACGTAAATGTGATAATTCTGGACATTGATCGTCCGAGGAGTTTAATAATTGAGATTATATTGGAAGTGTTTCATAATTAAATGTGAATCGGGAAAAGTAAGTGTACTCAACTAAAAGTTGAATGTTAGACTTAGATTCGATGAAAATGTGTAAATGATTATGTGAAATGAATGAAAGTTGTTGATTGCATATGATGTGAATTTATGCATCTCATTATATTGAAATGTATGATCAAATAAAGGAAGTTATGATCGGAGTGGCCAGTGAAAAAGAGCTTAAAGCTCATAAATGTGTATAAAGAGCCACAGGTTCAGTATTAAAATGAGTTTGGTATCTACAACAGATACGGGACGGTTATAAATAAGCCTAGTATCATAACGAATATGGGATAGTGAAAAAGGTGCTCGGTCACAACAAAGTAACGATGAAAGTGGAGTCACATGTACATTGCATATACAAATTAATATATATTATATGAATGTTCGAAAAGAATTATTTGAACTGTTCTAAATTAGAAATGTGAAATAGTGTACACAATTGTATTTGATGAAATATGATGATATATGAAGTGATGTTCATTATGTGATGATATGACTTATTTGTGAATTTGGAATGTGAATTGTCCTTATGATTTGATATGAGTGAGCACATCGATGATGGTTCACTCACTGATTTCACAAAATTCATCAAAATTGCAAATGTTGATTTTCCAGTACGAGGGAGAGATAGTTCCTAAGGCAAACTAGTATAAGTCTAGTTTTATCGATTTTGGACTCAAAAATGGCTCAAAGGTCGATCAGTTAATACTGAGGAGTTTAGATAGAATGTTTTTGTATAGTTCCTCATTTCATGTAGAATGTTGTAAAAGAGTAGTAAACTCTTATATGTTTTTGATATTGTAACTATGGATTTTGTAGTAAAATGTTACAATGTAAATTATGTTTTATAAATGAAATGGGAACATTTGATCTTTTAAATATTTATGTTATGTATGATGCCATATAAGTGAATGTGATTACTCTAACATGCCACTTTCATAGGGTATGTTCTTGAATGTCCTAAGGATGTTCGGGCATGTGCCCTATGGAGGTGGGGTGTTACAAAAAGAGAAAGATAAAATAGATTGTGTTTCATATGATTTGGCAATTAGATCAACCATGTACATAATGCTATGTTTACTATATTATATGTCTCTTATGAAATAAGCATAACAAGCAAGTTTCAAGTTAATCCTAATGATGGTAACTAAACGACTGTGAAAAATATCTTAAAGTACTTGAGAATGACTAAAGATGTTTTCTTGGTTTATGGAGGAGTTGAACTGAGAGTTCAATGTTATTCAGATACAAGCTTTCAGTCATTTCTAGATGATAGTATATCATAGTCAGGGTGTAGCTTCACTATGAATGGAGAAGTCGTAAGTTGGCAAAGTTCTAAATAACAAACCATTGCAGATTCTGTGATTGAGGTAGAGAACATTTTAATGTTAAAGGTGACAAAGGAAACATTTTAGATCAAGAAGTTCATCATTAAACTTAGAGTAATTCTTGGAATTGTTGAGTTAATATTATTATACTGTGGCAATAATGACACTATTGCACAAGCAAAGGAACCAATGTGTCATTAACGATCTAAACATATACTCATTAAGTTTCATTTTATTAGAGAGATAATAGAGTGGAAAGACATAACATTTCACGGAGTTCCCACTAAAGAGAATTATAGATTATCTTACTAAGCTATTATCCTAGAAAAAACATGATTGACATATGGATGGATATGGTCTTAAATATTTAGCAACTAACTTTAGTACAAACAGGAGATTATTACTTCATAGCCTTGCAGCCCATTAATTGGTTGGAATTGTATGTATGACTTTATTATTTTAATAAATAAAGGCATTCTTTATCTTTATATGTTATTAATTACATTTTATGTTTTTAATACCAAAGATAAAATGTCTAGAATAATTACTGTACAATTGAAACTAAGATGAGATCATAATTATGATATTTAATTTTCATTTATGTAATATTGCTAAATTTTTATTGGTTCTAGTTTTATCAAGACGAGATATTGATGAAATGGTAAAATTGGCACATATTATGTTTCTTTCATATGAAGAAAGTTGTTGATCTCATAAATTATGAAGATACTTAAACAAATATGTAAGTGCTTATTAGAGAAGAAGTTCATTGAATTGACCCAATTACAGGGATCACAAATGGAACGTATATATATACATATAGACTTGAGATTACAAAAGTATTTGATAAATGGATACATATTTTTACCTTATATTTGATTTATTTTTGCTTGATATTTTATACTTGTGTTATATATTTGATAATTCATTTGAAGTGTGTATATAGATTATAACTGCCTTCATGGACTTAAATTAGAAGAATTTGGATGAAATCATAGTGTAAATGAAGATTTGACACATATAAGGGATGCACGACCATGCATTTGCCCATGCACTTCTTCCAGACAGTGCTTTTCTACGATATTAAGATCATTTTGAATGTGAACAACTGTGCAAGAGACTGGACATCATCCAAAACCCTAAAATTCCATATAAAAGATGCATTTTGAAGGCAATTTAGTAAAGGGAGACGAAAAGACGTATTTTGGACATCTCATAGGCAACTCTAAGTGCGATCTTCAGCTAAAGGAGTGGGAAACTTGAAGATTTTATCAACAGATCCATTAGAATACAAGAACAGACCTCTACATCGTAAAAATACAGGATAGAAGACAATCAGGGAGATTTAGAATCATGATTATATTGTTTTCAATTCATATTTCTGTTTATGTATGTTTGATTTCGTATTCGCTAATGTGTAAATAAATATTTCGTTAGTATTAGTTTAGATAAACCATATTTTGCTACCTTTAACATTTGTTGAATCTTTTAGTAATGTAATTGGTTAGTTGATTTATTGTGATCCAATTACGTGTTTTTATTTATGTTCTAATAAACTCGAGAATATTATATCATAACCTGTTTTCATACATAAAGATTGAAATATCCTAGGTTTGAATAGATCTACCGTAAATGGAAGGAGTTGATAGCAACCCTAAAGATAGGATGACATAAATCTTCCACATTAAGTTCAAACCTAATAGAGGGACTCATAAATCAGTAACACAATCCTATAAACTTTAACCTCAATAATCCAATTGGAAACCTTAAGATTAGTTATTAGTAGACTCAAGGTTAACTAATATTGACAAATTTCTTTGTGATTCCTTAATTCTCTATTCAATATCGTTGCCTATTTATTTTACTTGCTTTAGTTTTTATTTTCTTTATTAAAATCCAAAATCAATTTGTAGGTTAGATAATAGGAAAAAAGGTAACTACTAATACTCACTGTCCTCGTGGGATCGACCTGTACTTGTTAGTACTAGCTACAACTACATTGTGTAGTTGCGGTTATTACAATATTGACTAACTCAAAAATAGGTTAATCAAGTTTTTGGCATCATTGCTAGGGATAGTGATATTAGGAAAACCTCTATTTTATTACTCTAACCATTTTCCTTTATTTTATTTTATTTTATTTTATTCAGTTTTATTTTTGTTTCTATTTTCTTTATTTTAATTGAGCTTTTGTATTTATGAGCTTTTGTATTTCTTTCTTATTGTATTTTATTGTAAATTCTGGTTTATTCATTTAGTTATCTTTTGAAATTCTCTAGTCGATCTTGATTTTATAGGTTATTGTAGGATTTAAAATTCATTGTTATAGCCACAACTCACAATGGAAGGATAGAATAGACAATACTCTTATGGAATCTATAATTTATCTTCGCACTCTATGCCATCACCAAATGGGAGAGAGAGGTGTTCTCACATGTCTTCAGAGGCTCAACAATATCTAAGTCGTGTTACGACATTACTGGGAGTTATCACTACAATCATAAATGTTGAGCACCAACATATATATGTAAGCAACCAAACATGTACAATCAACCTCAAGGTACGTTATATGAGAATAGCTACAATTCAAAATAGAGCAACTCTTATGCCTATAAATGAAACAATTATACTCCAGTTAGATATTTACAGCAGTAAGCACTTCCAGTTAACGAGCTAACTTTGAAAGATATGATGACTGATTTCATTCAAGAATCAATCATGAAGCATCAGGTAATAAAGGCTCGTATACAAAATTTAGTAATCGGTTGGATCAATTGGCAATGATACTATTTGAAGAGATCCAAGGGAGTTTACCTAGTGCTACTAAAATAGATCCTACAGAATATGGAATGGCAATCATCCTTAGTAGCGAAAAGAGTCCCAGTAGAAGAGGAAGAGGAAGAGGAAGAGGAAGCATATATTAGAAATAAATTAATGGAATGCATTGCCGAACTTAAAGCTAGCCGATGTGAATTCAAAAAAAGGATTTCTTCACCTGAATATTTTGACCATAACACATAATACTATTTCAACCTAATAACGCAACAAAGTGAAGAAAAGAGGATAGTTGGCTTCGTAGATGAAAAGACATTCCAATAAGAGCTTCCCAAAGAAGCCTCCATTCACGAAAGGAAAGTAGAGGAGTGGTAGAAGGTAGTTGAAGAAGATAAGCCAGAAATCTTTGTCCATGAAGAAAAAGAAGAAAAAGAGTGGATAGAGAAGGTTCAGGAAGAATTAACAAAGAAACTGAGTAAGGAAACTACTGATGAGGTGTTGGTAGTAACTTTAAGTGTGGAGGGTTCTCACTTCCTTAAAGACAAACCGATCAAGTCAACTGATGATTCAGGGAGTTTTGTTTTTCCCTCTTTCATTAACAGTTTATCATTAGAAAGGGCATTAATGGTTGCAACTGGATTTACTAATTTAATAAATTATGTCCTTGTTATTATTTTGCAATAGGTGGCTTGCTTACATGCTACAATATCTTTATGTAGGGAAACAGGTGGAAGCAAGTCACTTCTAGGATGAAGTTAAACATAAAGGTACATCGAGCTAATGACATTAAACAAGCACTGCATGGGAGGCAACCCACGAATTAAGATAAGTTTCTGTTTTATTTCATTTTGATTCTTTAGTATAGGATTTTATTTCATGTTATCTTTATTTCTTTTATTCTTTTTTATCCTTTTCTTTTATATTTTGTAAGGATGCAGTTCACCATTAGATGGATCTAAAATGAGAAAATTTTCACAATCAAGAAAGTACCAAAAAAACCTCACTTTTATCTATATTGTGTACATTAGGGACAATGTACAACTTTGAGTGTAAGGATGGGTTTAAAGAATTTTTAATAATTTTTTTAAGTATATTAATTTTAATAATTTTTTCTTGCTTATTGTAATCTTGATTATGAATCTTATTAACTAATATTTTGAATTGATTGAAATATGTCCATGAATACTATATTTCCTTATTGAATATTGATTGAATTGGTGTGCAAAAGGATGATGGTTAGAATAAATTTAGTTTTCTATATCATATATATTGTAATCATTGAAATATTCAAGTTGAATGAAATTTGCATATTATTTACACACATATATACCTAATTTTTTTGTAAGCTTTTGAGTCTAATGAGCAAATTTTAAAATTTTTAAAGCTCTTTTTATTTTTTTCATATGTGTGCTATCATGCATAGTAGGATAATTATGGAAACTTACCGTTATGATGCATATCAAGATCATATTTGTTAAATTAGAAACATTAATTTGATGAAGGCATTTAGATTTAACAACTTGCTTTAGCCTATTTCTTTGAAAATTACCACACCTTTAAGTTTACCTTTAGGAATAACCAAGTTAAGGTTTAGCCATTTTCATTTATTTAAACCCAAATTATAAACCTTTATCCTATTTTTCTTTAAAGACCTATTTATTGCTTTGAACCTTGAAGGTTATTTACATTATTTACTTATTGAGACTTGAAATTTTTGAAAGGTCTAATATTTGTTGAATTTTGTTACTGATTGGAATATTGTAAAAACAAGGAAGCAAAAAAGAAAAAAATTGAAAAATAAATAAATATATAGTACCAATGGATTTATAATGAAAGGACCTATGTATATTTGTAAACAAGTCCTGAAATGTATTATGTAGTAAATTTCCTTCAACTAACTTTTTATTATCCTAATCATACATTACCTAAACCTGATTACAACTTATACAAAGACCTTTTGATTTTTGTTTCTATTTTGTACATAAATAGTGGAAATGTGATTTTATTGCAAGTGTATGGTAAGAGTTGTACTATGAATTGATTAAGAGTTGTAATACTTTTTACCTTAAACACTTGAGTGCACTGAGTGAAATCTTGGTGAAGGTGCAAAGAGATATGTTTTTTATTTCAATGCGATTGTTGATGTGATTATTATTAATATTGCTTAGAAATTTAATTTCAGGACAACTTGGCTCTAATTATATGTTAATCTAACTCAATAAGATATGATGATGTATAGTATGAATAGGCAGATTAAGATTGGTGAAGGAATGATGTTGTAAAATTTACAATTTTGATTATAGTTTGCTTAAGAACAAGCAAAAACTTAAGTATAGGAATATTTGATAGATGGATAATTGAACATATTTTTACCCCATATTTGATGTATTTTCACTTGATATTTTATACTTGTGTTATATATTTGGTACTTAATTCATTTTAAGTGTGTATACAGATTATAATTTCCTTCATGGACTTAAAGGAGAAGAATTCAGATGAAAACATGACATAAAATGAAGATTTTACGCACAGAAGGGATGCACGGTCATGTATTTGCCCATGCACTTCTTTCAGTTTGAAACCTTAAGATTAGTTATTAGTAGACTCAAGGTCAACTATTAGCATATTATAGGAGTCTCCACAATCCAATATATCAACAAAACAACTGTATAATAAAAGATCAATCTATTAAGGGTTTAGGGGGATTAGAAACCTAGATACTAATTTTCTGATACCAATAATGTTCTTACTGCTTCCTTAATTCTTTGTTCAATATCATTGCCCATTTATTTTACTTGCTTTAGTTTTTATTTTCTTTATTAAAATCCAAAATCAATTTGTAGGCTAGATAATAGGAAAAAGGTAACTACTAGTACTCATTGTCCTCATGGGACTGACCTGTACTTGCTGATACTAACATAACTATGTTGTGCACCTGTAGTTATTACAATATTGACTAACTCACAAGTAGGTCAATTAGTAACTCATATGAAAATTACTATATTTTAATGCTACTTATGACCTATTTTAATTAGGATAGCTCAATCAATAGTACTTGGATATATTATGAACCATATGGAGATAGTTGAGTAGGTCAATAAAGGATTAATCACTCTAAAGTAAATAGAGAGAATGTTCTATTGTTCCTGATTGGTGATGGTTTAAGGAATTCTCTGGCTAGACTAAATTGACATTTGAAAATGTGCTTTTAAATATTAATTATAAATTAATTACTAATTAGCAAAAACAAACATGAGTAGATTTAAAGGAGTAGACATTGTATCCATATTATAGATCTAATTAGAATTTTCTATGACAAAAATATCAAATTATGCATCATAACTATGTATGGACAGGTTAAGTCAAATTACTTTGACATTCCTAATATTTGAGTGGTCATGACATGTTGTTATATATCAATCTTGATCTATGATTATAAATTATTTTATGGGAGAATTAAAGATAAATTAAAAAATTTTAATTTATCTAATTCTAATTGTGAATTAGAATTATAATTTATAATCATTACAAATATATTAGGAACCTAATGGGTTACATATAAAGAGCAGTTAAAAAATTAATTTAAATTAACTTAGACTTAATTGTGAAGTTTAAGAAACTTTAAGGATCAAATATAAGAAAATTGATTTTATTAAAATTAAATTAAATTATAATTTGAGTTTGACTTTAATTATAATTAGAATATTTAATTTTGTCAAAAGAATAAACTCTAACTTTAAGTGTAAAAGAGTTAGCAGCACTCTTACTTATTCCTTTTAAAAGTTAAAGTTTCTTTTTCTTTACTTTGTAGATACTGTTAAAGACTAGACATTTGGATAGCTTGTGGTTGATATCTCAAAAAATGTGTCGATTAGAATTCAAATCAAGTACAAATTAATTACTTTTATGATTCATTTTTTTAAGTTATTCAATTATTTTTGTAACACCCCAACTCACGCCGGACCCGAACCCGATATCGACAGTGATATCCGGATCCGTGCCCCGCGAAGGTGGC
>JANQBM010000222.1:39633172-39644665 GCA_025594535.1 Erythroxylum domingense
CACCATATGCTTCCAAAATTTATCCCAATTTCTCCATTTAATAACTCTAATCTTTAAAAAAAATTATATCCCCAAAATTATAATTAAAGCCTAATCACAATAAAAATAATAAAATTTATCCCAAACATATTGAAGAAGAAATCGGGGTCCAACACATAATCCTATCATTAATCCTTTTTACCCCTATAACATATTGTATGAGTTTCTTAACAACCAAGATACCTACCTCATTCTATCATCTCGAAGACCCTGAATAACAAAGTTTGAACCCATTAATCTCTTTTTATTTAACCCCGTCCACTTTGTCTCCTAAATGCACACTATATGAATCTTATACTTCTCTAAAGTCTCTACTAATTCTAAAGACTTCCCTATAAGGGTGTTGATGTTCCAAGAACCTATCCGTAATCTGTCAATATTTTTCCTTCTTTTAGACCTAAAACTTACTGAAGGACTAGCCCTTGTTATCTTCACAAAGGTCAAAGTCACCGCTCATATCCTAATACCCAATACAAGCTAAAAAAGACACACCTAACAAGCTCCTAAATGACTCTAATAATACACAAGAGAGAAAAGAAAGATTAACATTGAATCTTAAAAAGGGCGTCACAATAAACATGTGTGAAAACTTCATGTACACATGACCACATATCAATCTAAATTAAATGATCCAAAATCGAACCACTAATAGCAACTAGATAATTGTAGAATGCTAAAACATGATACAGAACTGTTAAAAATAACTAGCAAAATACAAAAACTATAAATAAAAAATAATTTAAAACTTTTAATGTGGATCGATAAAGACTAAAAACTAAAATCCCAACACCTAAAAAGCATTGCATCAACCAAGAATAAACACAATTTGAAACCAATCACAAGTATATCTAATAGAGAAGAAAAATATTTGAGATACTAATTATTCAGAGAAAGGAGATAACCAAACTAATCTGATTTGTTAAAGATGTCACATGCCAACTTTTTATTTTCTTATCATATTTAGCGTCGATCACCATAAAAACCTTTGCACTGCGACTCACTTTGATTCAACCTTTAGAAATGCAAGGTCAAAAACCCTTCCTTTTACTTCATATTCAAACAAAAAATACTCCAAATCTCGTAACATTAGGATTAGTAAATGCAATGCTTGTAACAAGATTAAAAGAAAATAAATAAATAAATAATTCTTGAAACTCAAACAACTAGTTTCAAAGACAAGTACTTAATAATAAAACTTAAAGAAAAATTGTCTTGTTCCAAGAACTCCAACAATTGAAGTGACCAGTCAACTTGCGATACAAACCCTGACTAAACAACGGATACTTAAAGGTTAAACTTGTACGTTCACAATTTTCTGCCGTCGAAGACCATGTCTCTGTTACGCTCCAACCCTGTTTGTGAACTTCAAGTTGCTAACTGAGCCGATGTACCATATGAAGTGGCTCTTGATTATGCAGCTAGGCTGCCTATAATTCAGATCATGAAAAAATAAAAAAGTAATTTTTTGTGACTTTTGTAAATTTAAAAAATTGAAATAAATTAAAACAAAAGAAGTTTTACTAAATTTAAAATTAAAAATTAAAAAGTAATATATGGAAACAAACTGTTAGTAGGGAAGGTAATTTCAACCCGGCTCGGCCAAATTTTTGGCCCAAGTTAACTGGGCTATGGTAGACCCATGCCGCCTATTTGAATAAAATGGCACTGTTTTGTTTAAAATAACGTCATTTTATATTCTTTTATATATATAGGCTAGCTAATTCTAGCTCACGCCTGATCCAACCCGGCCTAATCCATTACCATCCTTAACCGTTAGTACGATGATGAATTGGAAAAGTATTGCTTGTAGTTGTATGAGAATACGGTAAAATCCTCGGGGACAAAATGGTAGATTTTTAAAACGTGGAGAAAAAGTAGCAAATTTAACCAAACCAAAACTCTTCAGTCTACACACGGTCAAGTATGTCATTCACACTTTGCCAACACTCCCGACAACCAAAATGGTGCAGAAACTGGCACTTCTTGTCATCTCCATGGTCGCAACTGTCCAATTGCTTCCCCATCTCTGCGTCTCATTCGCTCCCTACTCTCCTTCGGACCGCCGTGTTTTGGTGATCCTTGACGATGCTGCTTTGAAGTCATCGCACTCCCTCTACTTCAACAAGCTTCGCTCGCGCGGCTACCATCTGGACTTCAAACTCGCCGCCGATCCCTCCGTCACTCTTCAGCGTTATGGCCAGTACCTTTACGACGCTTTGATCCTCTTCTACCCTACCGTCGATCGTCAGTTACTTCCTCTCTTTTATTTCATTAAAAAATCAAACTTCAATAGCGATGACGTGGCATTTTCTGTGTTTTTTTTGGGTTCAGGTTTCGAAGGAGCAATTGATCTCTCTGGAATCTTAGGGTTTGTTGATTCTGGTCACGGTTTGATTATCGCTGCCGATAGTAATGCGTCCGATTTTATTCGCGAGATTGCCACCGAATGTGGTGTTGATTTCGATGAGGTTTGTTTGATTCTTGTTACTGTTAAGTGCTTTCTGTTTACAACTCTCAAGTTCATTGTTGTGTTTAAAGTTTTGGTTGGATGGATGTTATGATAGGACCCTGCGGCTATGGTTATTGATCACATTAGTTATGCGGTGTCGAGGACGGAAGGTGATCATACATTGATTGTTAGTGATCAGTTTATAACGTCTGATGTTATTTTGGGAAGCAATAAAATTAATGTGAGTGAAAATCATTACTAGTTACTTGTAAATACTTTATTTTTAAGTCCGAGGTTTTATGTATAGATGTTATGTGACTTGCACAGGCTCCAGTGATTTTCCGGGGAATTGCTCATACTGTAAATCCTGCAAATGGCTTGGTAAGTGTGTACATGGTGTAATGGTTAATTTGATCTTCAAAGTTTTGATTTTGATTTATGGTTTAATATTTTTTAGCTGTTTGTGTAGGTGTTTAGGGCTCTTTCAGCTTCTCCCTCTGCGTATTCTGCAAATCCTAAGTCCAAGTTGTCACACCCTCCAGCAATTATGGGATCTGCCATCTCATTAGTGTCAATTGTGCAGGTACAGTTGATCCACTCTTTCTCAGAAGTTTTCCCCAAAGATAACAGCTGTAAAGCTTTGTGCTTTCTTGAGAATTTTATACTTTATTTGTTTTTCTACATATATGCAAGCAAATGTTATATGATTTGAGTGAATGATGGTAGAGAATATGATTCTAACTCTAAACTATGCGCATTGAGATTTATTGACACACTCGGCAAAGAACAATTTCAGGGTTATTTGTTTCTTTTCAGAACTCAGCCATGCATTTGAACTGTTTCACTCAATAAAAAAGGTCCTTGTTCATAATTTAGATAAGAATAGCTGATTACAATAATATATATTTTGCTTGTATGCCTTCTGATGGTTGGTGTGGATGTCCCTGCTATCTGATGATGGCATAATTTATCTTGCTTGCAGGCAAGAAATAATGCCCGTATTTTGATTTCTGGTTCATTAAGCATTTTCAGCAATCGGTATGTGGGAACAATTTCTGGGTGAATAATGGTTTTTTATAGTGTTCCTTTCTTGCTGATGTACTTTAATTCCTTTGCAGATTCTTCAGAAGTGAGGTCCAGAAAGTAGGGAATTCTGTAAGGTAAGTGAAAATTCGTCTCATATTTCCATTGTCTGTAAGAATGTACTTGGAGTTTGTAAGCTGCCTAAATGTGAAACTTCTGGATGGCTTCTTGTAAATTTTATGCATTTGATAAGCGGTTGAGCAGGCATCTTTTTGTTCCAGTTTCGGAGATAATAGGTTCTTTGACTTCCATTACTTAGTTATCATTAGCTTAGGTGAACAAATACTGCAGCTCATTACATTGGAAAGAAATCTAGATAGGATTTTGACACTATGCGCTGACAGGATGTAAGTGGGGTGATCCACCATGATATTATGCTCTTGGTAGGCTTACTATAAAATATAATGGTTAATAAATTTGAATGTTAAGAGCATCATTCCTTGAGCATTCTGCAGCTGTAAAGGATGGTAATCATCAATAACTAGTCTGCATGAAGTTGTCGTGGGACGTTTTGATTTTGTTACTGGAGTAGCCTTCATACTATCACATGCAAGTTCCTCAGATTCTTGGAATATTAACTTCTGCTTATAACGATTGAATAAAAGCTTTTTCTTTGCTATTACAGGCATGAGAAGTCTGGCAATGAGCAGTTTTTGACAGAAATCAGTAAGTGGGTTTTTCATGAAAGGGGCCATCTTAAGGTGAGGCATCTCCTCAGCAGTCCTCCTTACGATGCTTTGTATATCCTCTTCATTGTTGGCTATTTGTGGCAGCATCATTGATTAACTTTCATATTTCATTCTGTTTAAGTTTTTTACTTCTTTCAGGCTGTAAATGTCAGGCACAATAAAGTTGGGGAGGCAGACGAACCAGCAATGTACAGGATCAATGATGAATTGGTAACATATCTTTTTGTTATTTCAGTTTCCTGTTCCAATGACGAGAAATTGTGTGATTGATTGACAAAAGGATTTTGGTTGTGTTTCAGGAATATTCTGTTGAAATTTATGAGTGGTCTGGAACAAGCTGGGAACCGTATGTGGCAGATGATGTTCAAGTGCAGTTTTACATGATGAGTCCCTATGTTTTGAAAACTCTCTCCACTAACCTGAAGGTACTTTAGTTATTTTAAAGTTTTCAAATGTGTGTGACTTCTGTATAACCAGTTCTTGAAGTTCTTGTTCCATATCAAAATATTCCTGCAGGGTATTTATTCTACAACTTTCAAGGTTCCAGATGTTTATGGGGTCTTCCAGTTTAAGATTGAGTACGAAAGACACGGATATACCAGCTTGTCCCTATCAAAGCAGGTATTGAACTTTAGTGCTCCTAATCACTTTTTGAAAAGTGCTCCTAATCCCTTTTTGAAAACTCAATTTCTCTTTTGAGCTTTTTTTTTTTCCATTGACCATGATTCAAATTCTCATTGAATTTTCACAGAACTTGAGTTATTAGTTATTTATCTTCTCATGGTTATTAAGTATACAGAGGCCAAGTGCCCACTGCCATTGTTGTTGATAATGACTTTTTGGCAGTACAGCTACAGTTCCATAGGAGATTTATGTATTCGTAGGTCATGTGCTAGAATAGGTTGGTATTGAAATTAACTCGATAAATATATGCAAAACATATCACTAGGATTTACTTTAACGGGATCTTTGAATTCTAACTTAAGAGGAATTCACTTCTGAATAGGAAATTTTGATTATTATGGTGTGAAGCCCTAAAAATATAATCATTGGTTGTTTTCTGAAGCATTGTTCACACTTAGACAATGCATCTAGATTCACTCTGATGAGAGGACTAAAAAGTTGAATAAAACTGTTATGCCGGCAGTGCTGGGTGATTTTGACCCCTCACTATAAACCGGGCCTATGATTATGTTGGACTATTGGTTGATCCTCTTTTCAGAATACTGGTTTTGCATGCTAATGCTGCTAATTGTTGATACATTGACTATTTTGTATCTGAACTGTAGATTCCAGTTCGACCATATAGACATAATGAATATGAAAGATTCATACCAGCAGCTTATCCGTATTATGGAGCAACATTTTCTATGGTATGTTTATCTGTCTGATCCACTAATATGGACTATTGAACTTTCGAGTTTGAACTTGTAAAAGTTGTGATTGTGACCAAAACTTAAATGGGCTAGGTGTTCCGCTGTAGTTTCTTCCAACTTGAATTGAATTCAGAGGCTAAATCTTTAAATTCTAGTGCCACCTTGAGTGTCTTATTAATTGTGCGTCCTGATTTAGTTTTTTTGAAGAGTTGAATTGTGAAGTTTACGATTCACATACTGCTATGAACTTTTCTGACATCAAAACCTTGTCATGTAACTCTATTTTATCACAAATGATTTCTTTATGATGTTTTTGATATGTTCTGTTGGTTTGTTTTTGGTGCTTTCCTCACAAGCAGATGGCAGGCTTCTTCGTATTTACTGTAGTCTACCTTTACAGCAAGTTCTAACATCCCTAATGGGAGACGGGACAACACGGTGACAATTTTGGATTTTGAAACCCCCCGCTCCTAGTCTTGTGCAGTCGTCCCCTAGAAAACAGTGAAAAGAGTGCTATCCTCTGTCAGGAATTTTGATTTGTTAAAAACTTTGATAAACTGGCTAATGATATTTGATTTTTTGTTCCATTGGCTGGGTGGCCCATCGAAGATGCCATCTCTCTCTCTTGCACATCCATTGGAACTTGGAAGCATGCCCATTATTGTTCATAAAGGGTCAATCGAACTCATCAAATCGCTCATAACTAATGTTGAGGTTTCTTTTATGAAAGGGAAAAGGAAGATTCTCTTCTAACTTCGTTCGGATTGAATGTTTATTTATATCATAAAAAGCTGCATTCTGCAAAAAGTATTCATTGCAGTAGTAATTGTGGTAAATTTCGATACTGCTGCAAAATGTTAAGATTACCATGATTATGTGGAAGTTGCAAAATTGAGCAAGGTATTTATGCACACTGGTCTACTGCAAAGTTTTTTTTGTGAATGATTCAAATACCCTTTTCCTATTTCTCATCCAAATACATATCTCAACATATGTGAAGGAAAACGAAACAAAGTGGCTAGTAGGACAATAAAGAGCATATTAGGCTCCCTACCAATGGCCTTCTCAATAACTTGGAAAACCACAAGCAGAATTTCAGTGTTCATGCTACTATTTTTTACGAATATAGAACTTGTTCATCATATTGTAAGATATAGCATCTTTCTGCCAATTCTAATAGCTGTTTCTGCTTGTACTGGATAGCTATCTTTCCATTTTAGCTCCCATTTGTTGAGCCAACGTGTAGATTGAGTATTAAACATCCCAACTGTTAAGAAAGCTTTATGAAGAAAGTGCTGAGGTTGATAATAGAGGTGTACATAAATTGTAAATAAATCAGCTAACGGAAGCACAAAAAACAGGCTCCTTGTTGCCTAAATGCCAGAAAATAAGAAAACATTTTTCAGAAACCTTTCAAAAGAGCTGAGTAACGATACAAATTATAGTGGAACATAAACTGAAGAGCAAACAATCCATTAATAGGCACAGCTAATATGGTATCGGAAGGGATCGTCTATTTTGGCTTTACCATATGCTTGAGGTCGTCATTATATATAAGCATTCTGCTCAAATCAAATTGGAAAGAAAATGAGGGACTATTTCCCAATAAACAGATATTTCACCAGTTTGATCCATCAGGAAAAGGCTCTAGTGCATCTTTCTTCCCATTAACATAGAACTCCACAACTGCTTTCATTCGCTGGAGCTTATCAGGATGGTAATTTACATGAACAATAACTGGCATGAGCTTGCTTAGGTTAGCATCTTTCCTTACAGTCTTGAAGAGGACTTTACTGTTCATAAAGAGATATATATCCATAGTTCTTTTGGCAGCATGGAGCCCATCAAATCCTGGACGTGAAGGGAAAAAGAGTTCCTCATTAAAAAGAGCCTGATCCCAGCCACCCCCACTATTTAGCAGAGTTGCCACTCGATCCAAAAGCTCAATCGAAGGAATTGTTGGCCTGATGTAGAAAAATCCTGAGTTGTAAACCCATATTCGCATTGTATGAGCATACTGAGCCCAACCCATAGCAGGTTCATTGAAAACATCGTTGTAACCATAAGCTGTCATATTATTGTGGCCATCACTCATTGACTCTACGTCTGAATCCCGGTAAAGATGATTAAAAGGGTTCTGCAGATATACTATGTCAACATCTGAGAGGAGAACACTATATCCCAGCACCAAGAATTCCCTCAAAATACGGAACTTCAATGCAGAAACAACATGGTTTCCTCCTGTCTTTCCAATTGAATCAATCCCCACATCTGGGTCTCTTTTGTACACAGGAACATTATTTGATTCACAAAACTGGGCAATCTCATCGTCTAAAGCAACAACTATATAATTATGTATACCCACTCGCTTGATGCTAGAAAACCAAACTTCTACCATTTCTTTCACATTTGAATTTGCTAAGGCAACTATAATTTCTCTCTTAATAGCAACCTTTTCTAATATTTTTGCCAATCTTGGGTTCACAGATTCATCTGGGATGACTGTTGGATTTGTCCTTAAGCTCTTAACCGTACCAAATGGTCCAGCTTTATGCGCTTCACCCATTACCATCACTTGTTTCTGCGCTAGATCTTTACCCTGTTCAGCTAGTTTGAGCCTCTCAATCAGTTCTTTAACCCGTTTTTTCAACTCAGCATTTTTGTTAGAAACTGCAGCTATCTCCGATTTCAACAAGTTCACTTTATCAGATGATTCACAGGAACCTGATAAAACCTAACAGGAGCATTAACATCCACGAATAGAAATCAGAAAAACGATCAAGAGTCTTACAAAGCATACAGAATTGGGGTTTTTGGAACTAAATATAGAGATTATCCTAGTTAACTATCAAAATATGGAATCTCAACGATGATACATTCAAAAAAATTGCCAAGCTAATCTTTTGGGGTTAACCATAAAAACTTAACATCTTAGTTGCGATCACGATGTTCAATCTAATGTATGAAATGTAGATCATGGCTTCCGTACCAATGTCCATCTCCAATATGAGACCATAACACGTCTATTGAGAGCTAAGCCTTTAGAAACAACTTGGGTCGTCATTGTGATAATTAAATCCCTTTTTTTGGCAAAATCAACCAGATTCATAAATAAAGTTCAAATACTTGTTCATAGGTCCAATCACGAGTTAAACTACCACCCCAACGAGGAAGATGACAAAAGGTCGTATCCAATATGCACACGATACGAGCTTAAACTACAGTCGGAGCGTTGTTTCTAAAAACAAAAACCACTTTAAAAACCCAAAAGACATCAAAGTTTCGTGGAAAGTTTGTACCTGAGAGTCCAATTTGGAGAGACGGCGAGTGGTGAACTGAGGATTGAAAGCGAAAATTCCGTGGGGATATAAAAAAGCGAATACACACCCCAACAGTATTCCCACGGAGACAGCGGCGGCGATTCTCGATTTCCGGAGCGAGTAGGCGGCGCCACCGCTGTTGCTGGGTCGCATCAGCGGCCCGTCTCTTCGTCCAATCATGTTAAGTCTTCACTTTGCATCAATGGAAGCTGACTTGGGGTTGGAGCTTGGTGCTTAGTTCTTTACAGACGAGAGAAAGATTGTGAAATGAATTCGATGAACACGGACACGAGTGGACTAAAAAAAAATTTTAAGAGACTTGCTCTCTCCGTGGTTAGAGACTTAACTACAATAATTACTAAATAGTAAATGTGATAATAATAAAAGACAAAGACTTGCCAAGTGGGTTGGTCCGAGTGGTAACTAGCTCAAGTGGAGTCTCGAGCTCGAGCTCTAGCTCTACCTTATGCAGAAATTTTCGTTTAGAAACTCACCCACTAAAATCAGGTGTATGATGCAGGTCAGATTTGGATGTAATCGGAGCAACAAATTCCAGTGAATTAGGCGGCCAAAAAAACACAAAGTGGAAATACTATAAGCGATGGTAATTTGGAAACAAACTGTTGAAAGTCATATATGATTAATATCTCCATATCAGTGGCAGCTAGTTTGAAAATTAGCTTTCTTGCTTGATGCCATTTTGGTCGCAAGATCAAATGGCTTCAACTTAAACTGCAATTTTCTACCCATTCTCCAAAAATAACAAAAGGGTACTTTGTACTTCTCATTTCTTTCATTTTGCCTCTTAAGAAACACAAATGACAAGGTTAGTGCATTTTGTTAGGCTGTTTGCTTGTTTTTACTGAACTGAGAATTTTGGGCTCAGGATTTCTTATTATAAAATCTACTATTAACTGTAAAAAATTTTAATTTTTACTTAATTGTATAATATTAGTTTGAACTTTAAAAAATAATACTAAAATATTTGAACTTTTAACTTTAATATAAATGACATAGTGAATTATATCATATTAATATTTTTGCCATGTGATAACTATTCATTGTATTTATGTTTATTATGTGCCCGTGCTTGGGATCGAGTTCAAAGACGATTTTTTAAAAAGTTAATCTCTTTTATCTTATTTACAATAATTCCCTTCCTTGCAAATCTATTTTTGGTGACAAAAAACTGACAACACTTGCCAAAGATAAAGTCCGCCAAAATTGGGCTAAATTACTCTAATCCTAATTATCTAATTTTTAAGATAACTTCTTCCTTTACTTTAATGCATAACATAATAGCCTTATATAGGCAAAGAAACATAAAAGTTCTACCCAAATTATGACTCCTAAAAAAACCCTTATTCAAGCTGTTTTTATTAACATAATTATAACAAAAATTTGTGCAAAAATAATAGGGAAATAATAAATTTCTTCTAAAAATAAAATACTCCTCCAATAAACTTCTAATAAAATACTCATACTCTTCTAATAGACTTTTAATAAAATACTCATTCATATCAATATCACATACAAATTGTGTTTCGGTTCTCAATAGCTTTCATCTTCATTGGGCTGCCCATGTAGTAATTCCAAGGAGAGTGATCCGAGACATAGAGCGGATACTTAAATCATTCCTTTGGACCGGTAAACATGATCAATGTAAGGGAGCCAAGGTGAAATGGTGTGAGATTGCTTTGCCGAAACAGTATGGTGGTTTGGGCATCATTCCAATCACTCAAATGCAACGAGTTTTGATGATGAAGAGGATATGGAAGTTATTTGTTGACACGGAAGCGTTGTGGGTTAAATGGGTCTAAACTTATCGAATAAAGGAGCAGAATTTTTGGCAAATTATGGCAAGGTATGATCATTCTTGGTTCTTTAGGAGTTTGTTACAACTAAGAGACTTAATATACCCTTACATCAAATGTCGGGTAGGTAACGGAGAGAATATTTGGTTTTGGTTTGATAATTAGTGCTCAATAGTCCTTTATGGGTGCGGAATGACTTTTATCCTCTTCATTCTAGGCTTTCTAAGGATACTAAGTTGGCATGGATAACTCGGGAGAGGAAGAGGTTAATCCTTTGCAGGTTTGGTTCTTTGATTGATGTGCAGGTTAATGAGCTCCTGCAGACTTCTCAACCTGATACTTATGAATGGATGGCTCATTTTAGTGGGCAATTCACAAATAAATCTGCTCATACTATAAGCAGGCAATTCCCTGCTATTGTCCCATGGGCTGACTTGGTTTGGAGGCAAGTGTTGTGTCCTAAAGTTGCTTTTTTCTGTGGCTTACTATTAAAAATAGACTACGTATCAAAGATCGATGGTTTGAAACTTTTGACCCTTTGTGTGTTTTATGCAAAATTGTTAATGAATCTTGAAACCATTTGTTCTTTGAGTGTACCTATACAAAAGCGGTGAGGAGCCGATTATTGCATATGCTTGGGGTCCCTATATTTTCTTTTGAGTGGGCTGAAATGATGCATGATATACTTCTTTTTTCAGCTAAAGGACAATGTGATTTTATTTT
>JANQBM010000222.1:39680074-39692792 GCA_025594535.1 Erythroxylum domingense
CAGTACGAGCGGAGATTAGTTTAGGTGTGAATGGCTTAAAGGTGCCTTCCCATAGTTGGAACCCTTCTAAGACACCTTGTGGGCTAATTAAAAAAAAGACAATTTTTTTACGTTTCATTTTCTTTTTTTTAAACAACAAAAAAATACTTCAAAAATGTAAAGTACACAGTCCCTCTGCCCTCGAAGATCTTTGTAATCGAATTCTTCTTCTGAAGTAACTGGCTTATCCTCTGTTTGAATAGTTTCTTCACAAGCAGTAACTAACTGTGAATCTAGACAATTTCTTATTTTCCTTCACAAAGTCTTTGTGCTTGTAATTGGCCCTTTCTAATCTAAGTGTGCTTCGGTACCATATTCTATTGCTAGAAATTTAATGAAGAGTGTCTAGATTTTTTATTTTGACCCACTTGAAATATCATTTGTAATATCTTGTAGCATCTCAGCCTCATATGCCCGATAACTCCAAAAAAAATGACATGTGGGTATAAACTTTCAATTCTTCCTCGAAGTTTCTTCTTGGACAAATCTGGATATGTCATTTTTCTCATCATTCACCTTGGGACAGTCACCTTTGTAGCCAATGTCTTGAAGATCCTCTTTAACCTTATCGATTTTCATTAACTTTTCTAACTTCTCTGTACCTCCATTCAATATCCTCAATCAATTTTTAGTACTTACTAATTTCAGTCTAGTTTCACCAAGCTCATCTAAAGTTGACATCAATTTCTTCTCCAAGTCTTGAATAGTATTCTTCATAGAGAAGTTTTCTTCCTTCAACCTTTCGTTCTTCCTACATGTTTTACCCATTTTTCGTACATTAATTTGTATGTCTCATAAATGTTCTCCTTTTTATCACCTGAACCATTTTTATCACTGTCATAATTTGAAATCAAGCCTTGAGATGATTTGTCTGCATTTATCTTAAAATATTCCAATTTACTCTCTTTTTCGTCTTCAGTTACTTCCTTCTCAGTTGCTGTCAAGCAAATAACTAGGCTTTTGCTGTATAAAGTAATTAACGCAGCACTATTCACAACTTCTTCTTCACTCCCATATTCACTTCCAGATTCGTTCTCATTGCAAGTGCTCGTATAGGATTTCCCTTTTCTCTTCTTCAAGATGTTAGCACATTTCGCTTGAATATGTCCAAAGCCTTGACACTCATGGCATTGAATTCTCTTCACCTTTTTTTCTCCCGTTGGAGTTTTGACTTGTTATTTGAAGTTGTTGTTCAATGAGCTCCCGCTTTTTTGCCTAAACTCGTGTC
The DNA here is from genome assembly GCA_025594535.1 of Erythroxylum domingense. Taxonomy (NCBI): domain Eukaryota; kingdom Viridiplantae; phylum Streptophyta; class Magnoliopsida; order Malpighiales; family Erythroxylaceae; genus Erythroxylum; species Erythroxylum domingense. Next base: position 39,681,342 of record JANQBM010000222.1, read on the forward strand.
TATCCTTTTTCACTCTCTTCAGCCACTTACTGAACTCTCGTGTTAATAGCTCCATATCCTCATTCTTGTCGGATTCATCTTCTACATCATTAATACCTTTTCCAGTTTCAGCGTGTAGTGTCAACCCTTTGCTCCATTCTTATTTACTCATTAACAAATTTATTTCAAAATTAGTCAGAATTCCAATTACCTTATCCAACGACAAATCATTGATGTCATGAGCTTCCTCGATTGCTGCAATTTTTAGAATGAATCTCAGAGGTAGTGATCCCGGCGTCTTTCTGACCAGTTTTAGATTAAAGTATTTCTTCCTAAGTTGATGAACTTGGTTTGCTATATCACACAATCTTTCATGAAAGTCTCCGATAGTCTCATTTTCATCTATCTTCAGTTCTTCAAATCTCACTACTAACATCTGAAGTTTTGACGCTATCACAGATTTGGACCCTTCATGAATAGTTTGCAAAGTATCCTACGCTTCTTTAACCGATTCACAGGCTGATATCATTGAGAAGTGTCCTTCATCAACAACACTAAAAATTGCATGCAATTCTTGTCAGTTTCCAAATGCTCTTTCTTCTTCGGCTCTTATCCATTCAGATAGATCTTTTAGAACTGTCTCTCCCTTATCATCAGTAATCATCGGATGTGTCCAGCTGTGTAACATCGAGTTCCATGCTCTTGTTTCCTGTGCCTGAATAAAGACCCTTATCCGTGATTTCCATACAGGATAATTGAAACTGTTCAATAGTTGTGGCTTGATAATTGATGCTCCTTCTCTTATGGCCATAATTGCGAAACCTGGATCTGCACTAACTTGATGTACTAAGTTCTGATTTAGTGACCTGCTCTAATACCAATTGAAAAATCGTAGGGGGTAGTAGTTTCACAAACTTTATAATTAGTTTCTAACAAACAAAAAAATTAGAAAAATTAAAAGAACTAAAAATAGATCAACATCGAGATTTGTTAACACAGTTCGACACACCTTGCTTATATTTACGGGGCCCTCACTCAGCTTAATACTTTCACTAACGACAATAGTTTTATAAAAGGCTTTACTAAGTCGACATCACTCAACCATTGACACTACCCTTCATCCTCACAACCCGTGAAAGTATTTCATACCTAATAGTACGATCAGCTCATGCTAACCTCGACAAAGAATTTTCTCAAACAATGTTTAATGGAAAACAATAAATAAAAGACTCAAGTATTTGAACAATTAATATCAAAATCTAAACACACTTGAGATTGAAACAGAACAACTCTTGTATGAGTTTAGCTCCTCCAAAAGGTATTTGAAAGTTGTTTACACATAATCAGTCCAATCGTGAGTCACTCCACAAAGATGACAGTCCAATGTGACCAACCCGCATACGATCAATACATAATAGTGAATCTCCCACTAATAAAAAAAAAACAATCGTGTCTCACCAAAACAAGAAACCACAAAGTCACTTCTCCTATATGTCACAGAAATGCAATTGACGCACCAAGAACAAAAGGACTGAAGATTGCCGTCAATTAACACAACAAAGACACCCACGATAAAGACCTAAAATCCATTAAAAAAACCCTTTGCCACACCTCTGAAATTCCAACAGTACACCTCAACCGTCACACACGTAATGCACCATACTTCTTGTCAAGATACACATTAATTAAAGATAGGATTCTATCACAACTAGAAGATTATTCCCAATAACTTTTTGAATTCAAGTCATTATTCAATTAATTCCAATTATCTTATGGTCCAATTAACAAAGAATGCCAAAACAAAATATTCCTAACAAAGATTTCAATAATCAAAATAATTGTAATACTGTAAAGATAATTAGAGGGTATTTTAATAATTAACATGTTTCCCAACAAAAAAATCTTTTAAAATACAATTCTAGTGCATCAGCCTGCGTGCATACATAGCTTGGAGCCAGTCAAAGTGGAAGGACCTGCAAACCTTTGGCATCAAAACTCCAAAATATCTAACCGGTTTAGTCCTTGGCTGCCTTAGATTGACAACTTGTCTCTGCCTTTTTTATTTTATTATATTAGGTATTTTAATTTAGTCGGACTAATTTTAAACTCCTAAGATCTCACTCCAAGAGTCATAGAGGATGTAAATTTGGAATTCCAAAATTTCTCAAGTTCTTACGTAACTTGTAAACTTTTGCGCACAAGGAGTCGTTACATATTTGATTGGTCAACTGTTGATTGATCGCTGGCCTTGCTCAGTATCAGGTTCCCTAGTAATTTTAACTCCAACATTATTACTGGAAGCGAGACGTTTCTAATTAATCCGATTAAATAACTTTGCCCAAAAATTAAAGGATCATAAACAGAAAAACTTCCTATTTTTTCTTCTTTTACGTAACAGGGAGTTAAGATTTTAAAAAAAGGAGGGCCTTAAACAAAAAACTTACACTAGGCCATTCCTCGTTTTCTGTCTCCACCTTTGTTATGATTGATGATGGCTGGCCTGTAATCTTTATTTTATGTATATTTGCTTCGTATGGAATCAGCTGGCAGGTATGGTGAATCTTGGAGCATCTGAGCATGACAGCGTAGGTTTTCCTTCAGCACATAAAAATGGCAGCCTTCCGGTTTTGTCGGGAACGATAATAAACAAAGTTAAATATACAGCACAGAGAATGACCTACCTAGCCAATCAACTGGGAGACTACCATTAGCATTGGAAGCAAGTTGCGCCTCGGTGATTGAAGTACAGCTAAACCCTCCTCTGGATTATCTGCATAGATCATTAATTTATCTTAAATTTGGTGCACCAATTTTTAAGATCATGTTAGCTAAGGAAGTTCTCTTTTTTCCCCTTTTTTTTTTAAATTTAAATTGGTCAATATGTTAATTGGGACTCAAAGAAAGATCCAAAAAACTTGGTAACTATTAATTTTCCTTACCGACTGAACCAAACTAGTCGTTGCGATCAAACCAACCAGGATTTCAGGAGACAATAAAGCTTTACTACTTTGGGGTCCACTACCAAGATTTTTACCATGACAAGGAGTTAGCAGAAGATCCCGAGTGTATACTGTGTACATCATATGTGTTTTCTAGGAAGCTTAGACGTACTCGTATAAAAAAAAAGGGACCTTTTTGATAGAGAAAGAAAATAAAAGACTTTGTTGTAACAAAAGAAAATCAATCAAATACGTTTCAAACTTTTTTTTATAATTATTTTGTGTGATTAAAAATTGATTTTCTTTCCTTTTATGTAGAAGAAAATGCATTTTAATCTTGAATCTAAGCCTATAAATCCAAATAGAAAGCACATATATCCATTTCTTATTCGAAGTACAATGGAGGGTGAGGAAATAATCTGTTACGGTTTGCTGCTCTCTCGATATGGCAAAGTTATTATAAGTTCAAATTATCACTAAAGTCTGATAAGATTAGAATAAAATTTTATTATTTATAATTAGTGGCCTCTTCTATAAAAAGAACAAACAAAGCTTTTATAGCTTTGAATCAAAAGAATAAAATCATACAACTAGCCAACAAGTTTGATTATGGTGCTTAGATTTTAATTAATTTAATCTCATATTTTTTGTGACTACCTCTTTGTCATGTACGTGCGCATACAAGGCTTTACATTACGTTTACGTCTTGAATAGTTTGGATTCCAATCTGACACGTAAACAATACTTTTTTTTCCCCTTCCTTTGTTTAAGATTTCCCACTTGCTTTCTGAAACACTAAACGCATATTAAAATGTAATACATGCTATCACAGACTTGTCTCTCATGCTATTTTTATTTGGTTGTCATTATCTTGATTCTTAAAAAATGAACCAACATGATGGGACTCATCACGTCATTTAACAAAAACTACACTTTCACAAACTACAGGTTTTCCTTCCATTACAGTAATACTGAACCGCAGCCTGAAAAAGGTTGGGAGATACAGAGGACAACACTATCGAACGGAAGGCAGAGTCATTGTAGCAAATTTTTATATTAGTAAGCATTAGAAATATACTATTTTTTATTTTTTCAGTTCACATACACGAGTTTGAATTCGTGTCCTTGTACCTGGAGCGATGATTTCAACATTCAAAGGATATGGCAAGCCAATCCGTTGGTTAGCGAATCCACGTCAGGGTTGTCAAATTATTGACTCAAGTTAGTCAAATATATCGATTTTAAAAGATAAAAAATGCAAATTATGTTGTATATTTTATTAATTCCAAGAGGCCGATCATATAACTTCAAAAGACGCAACGACGTATTTTCACTTTCTTATTCATGTGAAAGAGTAGTGCTATGTCCAAATACATTCAACACTATGACTTTAGGGTATTCGTATCAAGAGCTTGTTAACTGTTACGCTTGAAAATGGAAATAAATTATATCAATCAATCATTTTCGTGAGTTCTCTCTCAAATAGTAACATGCGTCCCAATAAATAACGATAGCGAAGTCGGAATGAGTTGGGAAATAAATTCTACAACTTTCGGTGCTAAAACGTGACCAAATTGCAAATTATTTGTTAGGGATAAGTCATATAGAATAGATAGTTGCAAATAATCTTTCCTTTAAATAAAATTAGTTCCAAATGAACTTAATTGGTTCGGGTAATATTTCTCAGCTTTCCGCAATTGATTATTTAAGTTTATGAAAATTCATGGCATTAAATGGAATATTCATAATTGACACTTGCGGCACTAATTATATGATTGAAGGAAAAAATGTATACTAAATTTTGCGAAAATTTAGTATAAAAATATGGAATTTAATTTCCTGAATTTATATACCTTATTCCAACTCTTTGAAATTTATTAAATTCACTAAGTACTCTCTATTTTATCCTTACTATTAAGCAAGATACTGTCAAATCCTTATCCAATTAGTTACCATATCTATTATTCAAATTGATGTTATCTTTACCAGATCCTACTTTTCTACAACTATACTTGTATATATATATATCATATGTATAAGCTGAATACAATCAACACCTTTTCCTACTTATTCCTCTTTATGTACAACCTTAATTTGCTAAATTACCTTGTTTATTAATCTAAAGAAGCTTATCCAAAATTTTGTGTTTCAAGCACGATGTAAGTATATGGCTAGACCAATCCAATTTCCGATGCCCATTTTAATCAGATATATAAAAAAAATATTTAAAAACCGGTTCAATATCTCTCAGCTTTCAATTTTGATTATTTGAAATGGATAAAACTTCATGGCTCCAAATGGAATATTCAATTGAAACTCACGGTAAATTGGATATGTCAAAATATGATGGAATTCTAGTGCTACTTAAAGTTTTCATAAATTTTTTAGTCAAACTCTAGAGCTTCATGACATCAAAAAATCCAATATTTGGAACGTTAACACACTAATTTATAAATGTAGGTGGATATAAGAAGTATCCGCACAATATATTAATTAGACATAGAAATTAGTTAAAAACTGAATAATGCTATATAAACAATAGGGAAATGAGAATACAATAGAGACATAGGAACAGGTAATAATTGAAATGTTACAAATTGCGGAAAGGTGAGATGTCCTTGTACATGGCATATCATATTATATGTTTTCTTTCTGAAAAAAAGGTCAAAGTAATGGGACCAGACCAATGTTACATAATGACAGGTTGGAGAGTTGGAGGCGGCCCATCGTTATTGACCCCCATGAAAATATAAATTTGCAGGCTGTGAAAGGCCACTTATGGACAAACTTCATAAAACTACTTTGTTTTTACATGCCCACCCCTTTCCCATTGACTTGCTTGACTTAAGAACTACACAACTTACAGGGCCCTGCTCAAGAGTGGTCAAGCAAAAGATTTATTACCCGAGAACTGCTTTGTGCATCTCTGTTACATACTTACATGTTATACTTAACTACAACTTAGCCAGTCATACTCAATTTGCTAGAGATTAAACGTAATTTAGTGGTAAAAGTTCATACTTCTGTCCCTAATTCTAAAGATGGTCTATGTTATTAAGCTATAAAATGACATGGCAAAACAAACTAACTAATTTTGGTTACTTAAAAACTTATTTTGATAATACGTTCCTTCATTCATTAAGTATGACCTCTGTAGTGCGAAAATTTTGGTATCAATAAAAAATATTTCTGTACGTCACAAAGAAAATACCTGTTGGACCAAATTTATACTTGATGAGGGACTTTTTGAACTGACACAAGGAGTTGAATACTAGCATAAATGAAGGCCTTGTGGTCTATATAAGCAACTACTTCTACTCCAAATTCTCATAGCATACTGTATCCACATATCGATGCCTTAGCTTGGTTTTTTTATCCAAACCAAACGTTGCAGCTACCGTCAGTTGAACACTGTCCTCTTCTCCTCTCTCCTTCTCTCTGTCTCCTAAGGACATGGCTGGCCCTAACGTAGATGGCTTTCCAAGCCAAACTGCAGAGAAGGCAATTACAGACTTTGATCCTCCAAAGAAACCAAAGAAAAACAAGTATGCTATGGCTTGTGCTATCTTGGCCTCCATGGTCTCAATCTTACTTGGTTATGGTATGTCTTACCAATTTCAACTCTTCTTTTGGTCCCTAATTCTTTGCAATATCAGAGTCTTTACACTGTTTCTAAGTGAACAGGGTCAATCTATCAAGAATAATTGTCTTACAACAGGGGCCTCCTTACAATGTTATTTACTTGGAAACTGTTTTTTGGTTGTATGGCTAATTCTGCTCTGACACAAGTTCCATTAGAACATGACATGATTTCCAGGAACGAGAAACTAGTTTGCAAAAGTTTTTGTATGTGTTTTTGGTTGACATATGTATATTAACGACCTGCTTCACTTTTTGACAGATATTGGAGTGATGAGTGGAGCTGCCATATTTATTAAAGAACAGTTCAAACTCAGCGATTTAAGAATAGAAATCCTTGTTGGTACACTGAGCATTTACTCGCTGGTGGGATCAGCTGCCGCTGGGCGGACTTCGGATTGGATTGGTCGCCGGTACACAATTGTGGTGGCCGGGGCCATTTTCTTTGCAGGAGCTCTTCTCATGGGATTTGCCACCAGCTATGCCTTTCTCATGGTTGGTCGCTTTGTCGCCGGAGTTGGAGTAGGATATGCCCTCATGATTGCGCCTGTTTACACTGCAGAGGTCTCTCCGGCATCTATTCGTGGATTTCTCACCTCATTCCCTGAAGTATGTATGCATTTAGTCTTTTTAACAGTGCTTTCTTGTTCGTATAAGTCAACATTTCCATGTGGAAAGAGCTTTCAGATCTTTTCCAGGTTTATTAAGTTGTCCCTAATTTAGTTTCTTTTGAAGAAAGTATTTCCAAGTTGCCAAGTTGTTAAAAGAAGCCCTTTCTAATCCCGTTGAAGATTTTATTGAAATTATCATGGACGTACCAAGATTCAACCTTTTTTTTTTTTGAAAAATGAAATTATATTAATAGGAAAGAAAAAGAAATAATTACAGAGTTAGTCCTATCTAAGCTAGGATTTTACAAAAATCTCCTTGTTCTTAGATACTATATCTCAATACTAATAATTTCTGGTAGGTGTTTTGGGCTGAATCTTCAATGACCTTGTTTATTCAAAACATTCGGCAACGTTAACTTCGTGGCCTTATGACAGAAATTTCATTTCCATGCTAATGATTGAAAGTAAGCTAAATATGTACCGAAAATCCATTGACAGGTGTTCATTAATGGGGGCATTTTGCTTGGATATGTATCCAACTACGCATTCTCCAAACTCCCAGATCACTTAGGCTGGCGATTCATGCTTGGAGTCGGCGCAATCCCTTCAGTTTTCATGGCCTTAGGCGTTCTAGCCATGCCAGAGTCGCCACGTTGGCTAGTCATGCAGGGCCGATTAGGTGACGCAAAGCGAGTCCTGGACAAAACCTCTGACACCCCAGAAGAAGCACAGCTACGACTCATGGACATCAAAGAAGCTGCAGGAATACCGGAAGACTGTAATGACGACATAGTTAAGGTCCAAAAGAAAAGCCACGGAGAGGGTGTGTGGCGTGAGCTTTTCTTGCATCCAACACCAGCTGTTCGTCACATATTAATATGCGGAGTTGGGATTCATTTCTTCCAACAATCTACGGGTATTGATGCTGTGGTTTTGTACAGTCCTAGGATCTTTGAAAAGGCAGGGATCACGTCGTCAAACGACAAGTTGCTTGCAACAATAGCTGTTGGATCGGTGAAGACCATCTTCATATTGGTGGCTACATTTTTGCTTGACAAGGTCGGTCGTCGACCCTTGCTTTTGAGTAGCGTTGGAGGGATGATACTTTCGCTGTTGGCTCTTGGAATGGGGCTCTCAGTGATTGATCACTCGACTAAGAAGCTGAATTGGGCAGTTGGATTGTGCATAACTTCTGTGATGGCTTATGTTGCCACGTTCTCAATAGGGATGGGTCCAATCACTTGGGTTTATAGTTCTGAGATATTCCCATTACGGTTGAGAGCACAAGGGACAAGTGTAGGAGTGGCAGTGAATAGGGTGGTGAGTGGTGTTATATCCACAACCTTTATATCGCTATATAAAGCTATCTCAATTGGCGGGGCTTTCTTCTTGTTCGCAGCAATTGCAACTGTGGCTTGGCTGTTCTTTTTTACTTGTTACCCTGAGACACAGGGTAGAACTCTGGAGGAGATGGAGCTACTCTTCGGTCACTTCATTAAGTGGAGACAAGTTCTGAAAGAACACAAGAAGCAGAAGAATGAAACTACTAGTGGAAACAATGGTCAAATTCAATTAGGCACTAATTAGAATTAGTGCACCTTCCAAATTATAGATTAGTGGCTTTTCATTTTACTTCTTGTTAATGATTGGTGTTATAGAAGTAGAAAGTAAAAGCTGCATCTGAGAGTGATTGATGAAGAGAACATTCTATTTACCTTGGAAAGAATTAAAGTCCATGAATATAAAAGAAAAAAAGGTAACAGTAATATTAGATTATTATCTCTTCCTTTTTCATCTGAAATGCTTTACTTTAAGAAACCTTAGGCTTGGTGACATCTAATCGCTGCATAAATTATTGGGTTTGCCCTGTCTTCAATAGTGGCCAAAAGTTACAAAGCCCCAAAGTAGTCTCCTTTAAGTCATGAAGGAAAGATATGAAAATTTCTCCTCAAAGATAATATCAAATTTTGATTCAATTGTACCAACACGTTGCTGAATACGATGCTTAAGTTAGTAGTCTTCAAGCAACCACAGAAATGAAGGTATGGAAACTCGTATTATTTGGTGCTTTAGCATCAGTAATTTATTGACTAAAAGGCGAATAAAAAATAAGGGATTGAAAATAATCCCTTATCTAAAGTATGGAGCGATTAATATAGGAATTTGAGGAAATAGGATTCTTCATCTAGGAAGAAAGAAAATTCAATTCATAATTGTAATTGCAACCTGGCTACAATTGCAAAGATAGTGGTGTAATTGGAACTCAAATCCTTATAGATATGAACAAGCATACTGTTTGGTTGTTCAGGTTGACACTAATGGAAACTTAAGGTATTTCAATATAAGGTTTATTCACTTGCATTAATATATTTATGGAGCAGATGCAGTAGAAATAAATCAATTGAGGAAGATGGCCATGGATATCTTCCCAAGTGGTGAAACTTTTCAGCACACACCTTAGTGAAATAAAATGGTAAAACAAATCCTTTTAACTAGATACTACAAGTTTACTTTAAAGAGGGACTTCATTTAATATAAGCGAAAATGCCATGTTTTTCATAAGTACACTGTTAAACAAAATATGCAAGTGGTATCATTAAACGATATGGTTGTACCTTGGCCCTTCTTTATGTGGGATTTAATGTTAATTGACCGATTAATCCACCAGCCTTGAGTGGTAGTCAATTCAGTTTAGTAGCCATATATTACTTCACAAAATGGATTGAAGCAGCCATTTATGCTTACGTTACCTAACAAGTGTTTAAGAAGTTATTGGAAAAGATATCACCCTATACGACAGGCTTAATCAAGAGAGTGTAGGTAAAGGAGATTCGAACACAGAACCCTTTGGCCCCATGCACCCCTCTCAACGCAACCACCCCTGAACATTATGCCAAACCATCTCATATTCAACCCCCTTCTTTAAAAGAGATCTTCAATTTCCTAAATCTATCAACACTCTTTCCCTCAATTAGCCCTAAAAATGTTGAAAGTCTACTATCTTAGAATTCACTTGAGGAGTAGCGGTGGAATAACTCCTAGAAACAATTCCTAGGGGACTCGATGTCTAATATTGAGCTACATTATTGTCCACCTAAAGACAAAGGAGAAGGAAGGATAATGGCTCTTTATTTGGAGAGGCTAAAGGCGGGAGCTATCAAATAGACCATAGCATTAGTCGACTTCTTCTTAAGTAAGCGTCCCTCCTTCCTGATCATGAAGCAATGACACACAAATTCTAGAAAATTAAGGGATACTGGACTTATACCTTAGAGATAGAGATTACTACATATTTAAATTCAACTTTGTTTAAGGTATGACCAAGGTCTTAAATCACAATCCTTGGAACATCGACAATAGGCCAATGCTTGTTCAAAGGTGGAGGCCTAGCCTATCGGGGCTCTCTCCCAGACCCTGATTTCCATGCAGAATATCGTAATACGTGAGCTTATTTCCAACAGAGAACACCTTGAACATTATCGGTTAATCTTCTTTTCTCTGATACCACAAGATGTCGCATACTTATAACGCACATTCTTCACCCATACTTGCATTTAAAACTCTTCTTTTTTTAGCTCAACTCCTCTCTTCGAATAGTCGACTAATATGATGATAGTCGACTAGACCATTTATCCTTTCCATCTGAATATCTCAAAGAACAACGTTAGTGAGTCCACACTTTACATATATATATATGCTTCGGGGCTATTAGCATATCTTTTGCTATAGACATCCAATTCAGGGTTTGTTTAGATAGGTTGATAGAGAACTTCAAGAGCTACAACTTTCATGAAGACCTCGAAGGCCAGTTGTAACTTCTGGGTGGTCAAAAAGAAGACAGAAGATAATTATGAATAGTAACTCAGACGATAGCTTGAACAGGAACACAGACGAAGTCTGTGAACAATAACACATAGGAAGTTTGTGAACAGTAACACAGACGAATCTGTGTACAGTAACACAGACTATACTCTTCAACTAATATCACTTCTTAACTCCTTATAATCCTTGGCCTATGATCTATCCTCTGTGTTCTATCTTCTGTAGTTGACTTTTATCTTCTGTGTTGACTACTTATCGTCTGTGGTCTATCCTCTGTAATTGACTTTTATCTTCTGTATTGACCACTTATCTTCTATGGTCTATCCTCCGTGGTCTATCCTCTGTAGTTGACTTTTATCTTCTGTGTTGACCACTTATCATCTGTGGTCTATCCTCTGTGTTCTATCTTCTATGTGATGACGTGTCCTCTGTGTTCTGACGTCATCACAGACGATACTTCT
>JANQBM010000222.1:39794472-39807110 GCA_025594535.1 Erythroxylum domingense
AAAAAAAAGAAAAAATATATCGATGTTTATTTATGGATTTAAGATTTTCTATTTCCTTCACAAAAAAAGTTATTTTTTAAAATTTTATTTTCTAATTATTTTCTTTTTTATTTTTATCAATTATCAATTAATTTTGTTTTTTTTCATTGATCACTTATTAGTTTTTATAATTTTACTTTAGTATGAACTAAATATATATTTTAAAAGTATTTGACATGAATTAAAATTTTATTTAAAAGTAAAAAATTCAAATTTAATAATGATTTAATAGTTATGTTCACGTTTAAATATATACAGAATACATAAGTATAATTTGTTATATATATACTAATAAGTGCATTTTAATATATAAATTTATTTTAATAAAATATAATAAATTTACGAAAATTTATTAATAATATTATATAGAAAAAATTAAAATATTTTAATCAATTTATAAAATTAAAAACATAATTATATTACCATTAATAATTAAAGAAATTGTTTATGTTGTCATCAATCAATGACCATAAAAAAGATAGAAATAATCGAACGGCTTATCATCTGAACTCTAACCACTGATCCATGACGTGGCGGTAAATCACCGCCCTCCATAAGGCTGAGCTTCACAGGATTGCGCCACAGACCACTCTCCCAAACTATTGCGTTGAAGTCCACCCAAACAAGAGTGTCCTTTTTTCACTGGTGCGTTCACCGAACGACGAGAGTAGGAGAATTATAGAGAAATTGACTGAGGGAGCTATATCTTAACACAAAGTAATCAGATCTCGGAGACTCGGGTTTTTGTTCTCCGTGCGATGGCCCAGCCTCTCATCAAAAAAGACGACGATCGCGACGACGAAGGTACTTTCCTCAAATTGTAATTCGCTTTTCGTTTCCAGAAGATGACCTTTCGTGCTCGTTTTGACAGTTTGATTTCTTTAATATTCTAAACCTTAACTTCACTCCACAGCATTGGTTATTTACTTTAGATCTGTACATTTCCGTATCGGTTTCTGGTCTGTTGTGTGATTCTACGTCCATTTTCGACATGTTTTGCCTCCGGGTTTAGCTGATTTGATGTACTTGTAGTTTATCTGATCTATAATCTTGTTGAGTATGTATCGTAGCTCCAACTAACGATGCGGATTGATGATTCGAGTTGAATTCCGCAGAGTTCGTCTGATATCACATTTAGTTTCTATAGGCAATTATCATTGGATCTTTCTGTGATTCTACTAATTTCGCTATTGCTTTTTCATTAACACTTGTACTTGTTGTTAAACTGTGTTCATTGTAATTTATTTTGTGGCATCAAAACAAAAGAACTTGTTCGTGTTCTCGGACATGAATGAAGGTTTTAGTTATCAATCGGTTTTGTGCTAATCTTACTGTAGCATTATCTGGTGATGCAAATGTTTCGGCGTCTTTTTATGAGACTTAGAGTTATGGTGTGATGTTGACATCTGAACGAATTGACTTGTCTATATGACTCTGTTTGTGCAATTTTTTTTTCTTTTTATCAGCCGAGTATTCTCCATTTTTGGGTATAGAGAAGGGTGCCGTCCTTCAAGAAGCTAGGGTTTTCAATGATCCTCAGCTTGATCCTAGAAGATGTTCTCAGGTCTTTTCTTTGGATTGCTTTGTCTTTATGTTTGCATGTTATGTTTATGTCGTGTGCTGAAGTATTTATGAGTTCTGGTCCATTGTTTAACATGAAGGTCATCACAAAGCTTCTTTATCTTCTAAACCAAGGGGAAACATTCACCAAGGTCAGATTTAAATTCACCTGTTAATCATTTGACTGTGAAGATTGGAATGCTTTCTTATTTATGCCTTTTAGCATTTGCATAGATTGAAGCCACAGAAGTCTTCTTTGCTGTCACGAAGCTTTTTCAGTCAAAAGATGTAGGTTTAAGGAGGATGGTTTATTTGATGATTAAGGAATTATCCCCATCAGCTGACGAGGTTATATACTTGTCCGTGATTACATCTTCCAGTTTTCACTATTGTCCCATTTGTTGTTTGTCCAAGGATAGATTCTGACCCACTACTTTTTCTCTTTTTTTTCTTGGGGTAAAAGGTTATTATAGTTACAAGTTCCTTGATGAAGGACATGAATAGTAGGACCGATATGTATCGAGCAAATGCTATCCGTGTGCTTTGCTGTATAACAGATGGAACCCTTCTAACCCAGATAGAGCGATATTTGAAGCAAGCAATAGTAGACAAAAATCCAGTGGTTGCTAGTGCAGCTTTAGTCAGTGGGGTCCATTTACTCCAGGTATTATTTATGGTGTAAGCATTCTGTTACCTCATTTCTTGCTAAACTTTCCTAATTGTTCTTGGTTATGTTAAGTAGACAAACCCAGAAATTGTGAAAAGATGGAGTAATGAGGTTCAGGAAGCTGTGCAGTCAAGGGCTGCTCTTGTACAATTCCATGCACTAGCTTTGCTTCATCAGGTACGGAGTCTTCAACCATGTTAGTATCATTAAGTTCCTCTTTTTCCTGTAGGATGCTATCGACTCTGGGATTTCTATGACATAAATACTGTATCTACTATAATTGTGATTGGTTGCTCTTTTGGATTTATTGAAGACATGTTATTTGTATAATGAAATCTATTATGAATCAGTTATGGAATTAGATTTATTGCTTGTGTTCAATTGCATATGTTGTCTTGAAATTTGAAGATACGACAAAATGATAGATTGGCTGTTAGCAAGTTAGTTACCAGTTTGACAAGGGGAACTGTTCGCTCACCACTTGCACAGTGCCTCCTGATACGTTATACCAGTCAGGTTAGTCTCTTCTATGCAAGAAATACAAGTAACACTTATATTTCTTTTGTCCTGAAATGATGAATGTAATTACATGTGTAGGTCATTCGTGAGTCAGCTATAAACACCCAAACAGGAGACCGCCCTTTTTATGACTTTCTTGAGGGTTGTCTCCGCCATAAGGCTGAGATGGTTATTTTTGAGGCTGCCAGAGCAATTACAGAGCTCAGCGGTGTGACAAGCCGAGAGCTGACTCCAGCAATCACTGTCCTCCAGTTATTTTTGAGTTCATCCAAGCCAGTGCTTAGATTTGCTGCTGTCCGCTCCTTGAACAAGGTTAAATTTTATCTTTCTTTTATGCAGCTACAGACTGAATTTTTGTAACATCATTTTTCTAACCTTTTGCATCTTTATGCTGCTTGGTGTTGGGTGATTACCTTGTCGTGAAGGAGTAGTGTTTTGTCTCCCTTACTAATCTTGAGGAATGATATATGTATCTGCGTCAATTTCACTGTATTTGAATGTCTTAGAAAAATGTTTGCTTCTCCTTTTGTAATTTTCTTTTTTACACATTGACGTAATGGAATTTTCTGCAGGTTTCCATGACTCATCCAATGGCAGTTACTAACTGCAACATTGATATGGAGAGCTTAATTTCTGATCAGAATAGAAGTATTGCCACACTTGCAATCACAGCACTCCTTAAGACTGGAAATGAATCAAGTGTAGATCGCCTCATGAAACAGATAACAAATTTCATGTCAGATATTGCTGACGAGTTCAAAATTGTTGTGGTTGAAGCCATTAGATCTTTGTGTTTGAAATTTCCCTTGAAATACAGATCATTGTGAGTAATTCTTTACTTCTTTGAAGTCAAGATTATTAGGTTTCTTTTATGTATATTTACTCTTTGTTCATGTGACCTGATTTGATGCACTTTGGCTCTTGGTTTCACAGGTTGAACTTTTTAAGCAATATTCTTCGGGAAGAAGGTGGATTTGACTACAAGAAGGCAATTGTTGATTCAATTGTTATCCTCATTAGAGACATACCGGAGGCAAGGGAAAGTGGGTTGCTTCATCTTTGTGAATTCATCGAAGATTGTGAATTTACATATCTTTCCACGCAGGTGGCATTTATTTATAGATTCTAGTGATATTACTTCACTCAATACGTTGTGGTTTATTGTGTCTCTAAACCTTTCCAATCTTGCTCATTTGTTACTAGATTCTCCATTTTCTGGGAATGGAAGGACCAAAGACTTCAGATCCCAGCAAGTATATACGGTATATTTACAATCGTGTACATCTTGAGAATGCTACCGTTCGCGCAGCTGCTGTGAGCACATTAGCAAAGTTTGGTGCCATGATTGATGAACTGAAGGTGTGAGTTGTCCATGTTTGCATGATTCGTATGCTCCAACTAGTTTATTATTTTGGTCATTACTGAGTGATCTACCGGATTGGGTTTCTTTCTGGTGATTTCTGTTGCAGCCACGCATTTTTGTTCTGTTGAGGAGGTGTCTCTTTGACAGTGACGATGAGGTGATATTTCTGTTTACGATTTAATTTCTCATTATTTTTTTTTATCAATCTAGTCCATTTGGTGTATTTATGTAGATATGGCAATAGACCGGGGCATAGGCGGGGCCTCATCTCGGCTTGAAACCCATTTTGGCTTGGGCTGTCCAAAGTTTGATTGGGATGTTGTTTTGGTCGGTTACGTCAAAACAAAGTTTGTTTTGATCGAACTGGATCAGGCCGAGGGGCCCAGCCCCCAGCGCTAGACTCAAATTTTGGTCAACTTGGGCCTTAATCATTGACTCCAGGCCCGACAAGTTTTGCCATCCCTAGATTTATGGTTTCCACAAATTTGCAAGAGCATGCATGTAACTGAAGCATTGCAATACCTGTGTAAATATGTTTCTTTTCTTTAATATTTCATGCTGTTTTTTGACGGATTTATAATGTGTTTCCTTTATGTCATTGTGATTTTGTTCTGTTTGTTAATTGTTTGAAGAAGATGCTCTCCACTAATTTATTTACAGGTCCGTGATCGAGCTACTCTTTATATCAATACAGTCGGTGGTGATGGTGAAGTTGTTGAAACTGAAAAGGATGTAAAGAATTTTCTTTTTGGAGACTTTGACATACCTCTTGTTAACTTGCAGACAAGTTTGAAGAATTATGTAAGTGTTCTGTTTATTGGTTGTTTTTATACTACTATATTTGTCATGTAATAAATTTGTTATTGGTACAGGAACCTTCAGAACAACCTTTTGACATCAATTTCGTGCCAAAGGAAGTTAAGACTCAGACACTTGCTGAGAAGAAAGCTCCAGGAAAAAAGACAACTGCTCTTGGAGCTCGACCAACAGACCCTACATCTACAGTTGATGCTTATGAAAAAATTCTTTCCTCCATCCCAGAATTTTCAAGCTTTGGGAAACTTTTCAAGGTTACATACTTGGATGTTCATACGTTGGCTTCATTTTTCAATTTAGACAACTGATCCTTAATTTTGTGATTATTATACCCTTCCAATTCCTTGGTCTGATTAAATTAGCTATTCAAAAGAAATCTAGGTAAACTAATGATAACTAATAACTTTCTTTCTTTGTCTCCACAGTCCTCAGCCCCCGTGGAACTTACCGAAGCAGAAACTGAATACGCAGTTACTGTTGTTAAGCACATCTTTGACAGGCATGTTGTGTTCCAGTACAATTGCACTAACACAATTCCGGAACAATTGTTGGAAAATGTAAGGACTTGTTTTTGGAAAAAGAAAATGTACATCTTTCGCAAAAGCTATAGAAATTGTCTTCAATCTACATTGTTTTTGTGGTTACAGGTTACTGTTATTGTAGATGCTTCAGAAGCGGAAGAATTTTCAGAGGCTGCATCCAAGCCTTTAAGATCTCTTCCTTATGATTCACCTGGGCATGCCTTTGTTGCATTTGAGAAACCAGAGGGAGTACCAGCCGTCGGAAAGTTTTCTAATATGTTGAGGTTTATTGTTAAAGAGGTATTTCTTCTTTCCCTGTTCCTGAAATGATGGCAAGTGGGCTAGGTAGGTGTTAATGATGATAATTGATTAATAATTATTTAGTGCACTGTTATTAGGTTTTTCTCATGTAGAGAATCTTGTTTTGTAAGTGATTCTAACATGGATTCAGTGAATATTATGCTAAAGAGATAAAAAGTTGGATCTATTATATGTGCTGGCACTAACAAGTAATTGTTAAGGGATTTTGATTTGCTTCATGTTTGATGTGCTGATGTAGGTTGATCCAGCTACTGGTGAAACTGAGGAAGATGGTGTGGAGGATGAATACCAATTGGAGGACCTTGAGGTTGTTGCAGCAGATTACATGATAAAAGTTGGTGTCTCCAACTTCAGGAATGCATGGGAAAGCCTGGGACCTGATTATGAACGTGTTGATGAATATGGCCTCGGCCCTAGGGAGAGCTTGGCGGAAGCTGTTAATGCTGTCATCGGTCTTTTTGGCATGCAGCCTTGTGAGGTTAGTATGCCAATCATTTCTCCCTTTAGATTACAGTCTCTACTCCTCACAGTACAGTAAGAAAGCTCTGGGTCGAACTGGAAGCCTGTAATTGATAGTGCTGAATAAAGGCTTCCATTCCCGTTTCTATTTCTTTTATTTATAAAAGAAAAAACAAAGTTATTATCATATTGGTTTATATTGTTCAGGGGACGGAGGTTGTGCCAAGCAATTCAAGGTCCCATACATGTCTGCTCTCGGGTGTTTACATAGGTAACGTGAAGGTTCTTGTGAGATTGCAATTTGGAATTGATGGTCCGAAGGAAGTTGCCATGAAATTGGCAGTTAGATCAGATGATGAGTCTGTTAGTGATGCCATTCATGAGATCGTTGCAAGCGGCTAAATTGAGACAAATTAGTTGTTACTCACTTTTCTATTCTATTCTATCCTGCTATTCGAATGTGAGAGATCCCTCGCACGTATATGCCGCTTGTTATGATGAAAGCTTCAGGCAATGCAACTCGTCCCTGACGGATTTTAGTTTTTGGACGTTTACCCTAGAGCTTCTCATCTCATGTCATGTTTGTTGGATGATAATCTAGTAACAATGCAATTCATGTCACATGGGGAATTTTATTATTTTCTTCTTTGAAGGGAATTTATCAAATCAATCTTATTTGTAAATTGGTAATTCTAGCATTGATTCTCATAAAAAAAGTATAGTTCTGGCTATTTCATTCACTTTTACAAGTGGACTTACTTTTAAGCCCAAATACTTGGTCTGTTTGGTCTATATTAGCTGTAATAAAATAGATCTATGCCATGTATTTGTTTCTCTTTTTCAAATATAATAAAGAATTGTTTGCTTAAATATGTTTTTTTAATTTTATAACTAATAAAATATAAAATTAGTTTTAACTTCTTAATCTCGCTTTTATCATGAATTCCTAATTATGAATCAATTTAATAAATAATTTTTATTTTTTAAATTTATTATAATTATTAAATATTTTAACTTAATGTTACTTTGAAGAGCTTTTTAAAACCTAAGTTTAAAGAAAGCTAACCGTTTTAAAAAGTATTAATATGATTTTCAAAATGAAGAATAAAAACCTTTGTATCTTCCCCAAAATAGATTGAAGATTTTATTCTTCAAATGACTTAATATAATATGAATTATTTTCAAATATTAAAGCTAAGTAAATAGAAATTATTTTGATTGATTTTATCACTTTTATTAATATATCAAATATTTAGTAAATAAGTATTTAATTGCTTTATCTAAGCAAACAAAAATACTAGAGAAACAAAAACAATAAACTAAACTAGAACATGTAATGACACTAATTCGACCTTTTCGGTTTATATTTTGGTACTTAGTGATGTTTTGCACAAGGTAGGATAAATAATTTGGGTGAGTGAAAAATCAAAACGCGAACTTTTTATTATACTTATCAAAACAATATTGGAATTCTTGACCAACATCAATCAATTGCACCTTATGTTGATGTCCTTTTATTTGATATAAATAATTATAATCCATTACTTAATAAACCTACAAGATACCCAAGAAAGATGAAAGACAGTAATTTAACGATAATAGTGTATATAAGGTTAATTCCTAAAACATCCAGAATACATTTTTTCCTTCATATCTTGATTGAATTAATTGAACGCTAATACATATACACACGTATAAACAAACTTTCGTAATCCTGGGCCCATTAACCGATCTGTGTTCATCGCTAACAAAAATTACTAAACAAAAACAACGAGAAAAGGAAATCTGTATCAAGACATTGGTCAGCGTAGTTTTCAAGCAACTACTTTTCGTCTCACATTTAAAGGAGCAGTTTAACATAAGTAATAGCTATATGTAGTGGGTACATGTATCATAATCATTTTACTAAGTTACTGACTGTGCAAAGAAACGTACCCGAGCAACACAATGCCATCAGCTTTGGATGATCCAGCTAAGCTTTTATTTTTATTCTCAAATCACCCTCCTGTACCCTCCAAAAGCCCAAATCTGACAAAGACGAAGCAAAATGTGTAACACTCTCGTCATGTTATTATATACATACCAAACCAAAAATAAGGAGGGGTGTTAGATTGCTTCAGTCATTTCTTAACACTAGTTAATTCATGAATCAACACACCATCTAGCTTAGAAATCAGGAGACATTAAAGAAATCAAACCCAAACAAACCTTAAGGTTCATATCCCAACTTCCTGTACACAAAGCACTTCCATCTGTTGACAAACCCAAACAGCTTATCCGTCCTTCATGTGAGTTCTGCAGTGATCCCAAGTCTAATACATCCTGCTAAATCGCAAACATAATCAGTTTGAGCCACTCTAACATCTGTTAGAAATTGAGTATAAATGAATGTACACAGAGAAGGAAAAAACAGGAGTAATTGAATTATGCTCCAACCAAACCATAGAAAAGCAGAGGATTAAACACACCAATAGATGACCTTCCTTCGAAAATAAAGCCTCAAATTTGTTACATCATAATGAATGTTAATAGGAGGATCACTATGTATAGATTGAAGGAGGGAGATGAGCTACCTATTACTTTCTTGTTACAGCCACTTTCGACCATGTAAATATAGTCAGTGCCTAAATTTGGGCACACGTACTAGGTAATTAACTCAGCCATATGATAGCCCAAACACCTATGTCTTGAGAAAGAAAGGAGATATAAAGAACAGAATTTCTATGAGGTATGCAGGAGATGTGCACTGAAGGTAGAAATCTTTTACAAAATCCAAGGGAACAGGCAAATTGCAACAGAAAGGACTCAATCCCTCATAATTCATAGTTGTTTATATCACGAAGGTTACCTCTGCCAACAAAGTGTCCCAAACAATGCAATCACCATTTGAATATGCAGCAAAGAGAAGCCTTCCTGATATAGAGAATGCAATGGAAGTCACAGATGCAATTTCAACATCCCTTGTCGTTGATGATAAACTCGGAGTTGGTGTCCAGTTCTAATGTCAAATAATCTACAAGTTCCATCATCTGAGCCTGTCCCAAATCTATTACCATCCGGGAAGAATTTCACAGAATTGACATCTCCCTCATGCCCATGAAAAGTGCGTACAGCTCGACTAGCAACACGAGTGTCCCATATTCTGGCGGTTGCATCACAAGAACCAGATACAAATGTTCTGGAATTTGATCCATTAATGGAGACACTGTAAAGCAGAAAGAATAAAAAAGTAATGTAACCCTGAAGACACCATATGGTGAAAAGTTTAAGTATATATATTTTTTGGGGTGATTTTTATGCATTATTTTTCAAAGGATTCCCAGAATTAGTAGTGATCCAGTCTAATCTACCTAATTTCACAGCTCAGGTTGAAGATTATGGGATCACAACAAACAATCTTAAAGAATGGATGTTAAACAATATTCCCAGTAAGGGAGACAATATCTCTCACATGTCTGTCAAAGTGTTAATAAAAAAACTAAATTTCATTTTTATATTGGATAGCTAAAAGATCAATGCAAGGTCTCCCGAAAATTTTGACAAGATAAGATAAGCTAGCATACCTCAGTACGTCAGCAGTGTGGCCTGATAGAAATTCTCCTCCAAAAACTGAAGTTCTAAGCCCCGTAGTAACATCCCATAATACACAAGTTTGATCACCAGAACTTGTGATGAGGTGAGTGTCCTCATCTGGAACATACTGACAGCAAGAGACATAACCCTTATGTCCACTAAGCATTCTTGACACTGGAAGATTCCCATCCTTGCCAGTTGGAGAATTAAGGTTGAAAATAGAGCAAACACTGTCAAGACCACCGCAAGCAACTGATTGACCATTGGGTGAGAAGGCACAAGTCATAACCCATGCACAAGGCAACTTTATAGCATGCGTCTTCTGGCTTGTCTGAGCATTCCATACTATTAGTCGTCCATCTTGAGATGCACTGACAATGCAATTCCTTTCAGGAGTCCAATCCAAGGAATAAACCTGCAAGTATCATAGAAAATCAAATTCTAGTTCACAACTATGTATCTCCCCTGAATTACAATAATTGAATTCAATAATCCAAACATGCAGCTTAAAACACGTATCACTCGACTCAAATCTCACATATCATGATTTCATGATAAATTGATAATACAAAATAACTGTCACTTGCTGATCACGCTATGAAGTTTGTTCACATCATCTAACATCTATAAAGATACACCAGCTAAGGCTATATGGTTAAAAATCAATAAGAATCAAAACCTAATCTTCATGAATATACTAAAGAAAATTACTTTTTATCATTTTTTGCATGTATGATTTCATAATAAACTTGTTAACTAGATCATTCTTGTTTTCTTCGAACTTACCTAACTGAAGATTAGCTTATGATTTCTTTTTTCATGGCAAGGAATCTCTTGTCCCTAAGAGCAGACATAAGTCATAACATCTCTAAATTGAAAATAATTTCATTCATATCATTTATGATGTGACAACGAGCAAGAATACAACAAAACCTATTAAGACAGCTATAACTTTCAATTGAAGTTATAACTCCGCTGATTCCCATCGACAGCGCCTCCAATCGGCTCACCGTCGATTCGAGCCTCGCTATCAACTTCTCCTCGATAACCGTCCCACTTTATCTCCCTAAAAAGTTAAAAGTAGTTTTTTCTCTCAGATGTTCATATTATTTTAAAGTCTTTTTATTGGACGCCGAAAGTTCAAAAAGAATAATCTGATTGGATAATCTTGTAATTTTCTAGGACTTCTTGGCGGGTTTGTAATCTGAGACAAAACGTGGTGGTATAGGGGTATCTTGGCTGGCGTTCATTGCAATTTACAGACAAAAAGGAATGTGGGGTACGGTTCAGGACACTTTGATTCTGCGGGATCAAAGGCAGTCCAACTTAACTCCTGTTTTCTGTTACCGAACAAAACGAAGAATCAATTTGGCGGCACTTGCTACTATAAATAACTATGGGTAGTTGGCTGCATGTTTTAAGTTTTATGTTAGGCAACTATCCCAGACATATTAAATTGTTAATTTATCGTGATAAGTCGGAACTTTTCGTTCTTTTGATTAATTTATCAGTAGATAAAGAACTATGACAAGTACACAACATAGTCAGGTTGAAAAAACAGAAGAGAATGTAAGGGATCTTTAACCTGTTGGTATGTTACGTGAAACTTTTGAATATGAATAGTGGACAAAAGATTGGGGATAGATAGGTTTTCTTTACTTATTGTTCGTTTATGTAAATTTTTTGTTTGTTTGTGTTTTCTATCACTTAAGTTGCTTCTATTGCAAATATTACTCACATTTTAAGACAAATATATCTATCATTTGATACTATTACAGTGATAAATAAAGTATCAATCTTGTGACAAAGTAGTATGAATTCAATCTACCTTTTTTATTATTACTTAATGCATTAAATTTTATAAAATCTCACGAAAGATTTCATCATAACAGAGGTCTCCCTTGAGTATCTTATTCAAGCTCCTAGATTTATAAATTTAACTATTAATTTTGAACTAATTTGAAAGATTTATATTTATCTATCTCTAGATTTGCATGTAACTCCTTTCAAATATATTACATCTATTTATATAAATGATCTATAAATCGCAATTTCATAAAACCACACATGAATCAACATACTAGCAATATGAATTCAAGAATAACTAAGAACATATAATAATTAAATCTCAATGAAACTAAATAATAAATTAAATTAAAGTTTAATCACTCTAAGTCTATCTTGGGATTCATCTGGTCCAAGTATTAGCAAAGGTTAGCTTCTAATCATAGAAGACATAATATCAAAACTAAAGGAAAATGAGAAAATAAAAAATGTTGATGAAGTCCCTCTTAATCTTTAAGAAATCTACTTTAGATCGATGAAAAATCACTCTAAATGTGTTTCTTTGCTTATTCTTTATTCTCCCTATCGTCCTAATCCGTCAATTTGTGTTTTTTGAGCCTCTCTTCTACTCTTCTCCTTAATTTTGCCCTTTATAGTTCAAAAATCAAGAATATAGGTGGTGAATGATCACCAACAGGGACGCTTGTGGTAGTCGTGTCGATTAGAAATCATGAAACTCTTAAACCTATAATAATATGGGCTCAAAATGAGCACAGAAGCATGGGACATGGGCATTTCCATATGACATAACCGTGTCCAAAGAGGTTAAAGGTTGTGGCTCAATATGTAAGGTATTAGTAAGGGTTGTATTGATCGGCCTTACACAAATAATGCACCCGTCTAGTAATAAGTGGTGATTTAGTCATATTTTTAGTCCTATATTTAGTACATTTTGCTTATTTATTTGAGAGTTTTTATTATTTTTGTTACTTAATTTATTCCTATTGTATTTTTA
>JANQBM010000222.1:39842781-39863187 GCA_025594535.1 Erythroxylum domingense
GCCTGAGTCTATTGCCAAGCCTAACAATAACAAACTATTTGAGACTAATTTGTTTCGGATCGAAAAAGGCACAATCAAAGAGATGTTAAGTTGTGCTCAAAAACATAAACATATGAATGTAACGAAGCTCGTGATGTCCATTCATTTTGAACTTGAACTAATATGTGGATCTCTTATACACTGTGATCCCTTTCTCCAAAGAGAGACAATTATTGTTGACCTTATTTACGAGAAAACCAGGTTAACTAAGCTAAAAACATGTTTGTCCCTTTAACACTATCTTGGATGATGTGAGATTTATAGATTCTCATCCTCCAAGGAAGGTTAAGTGTAATTATCACAAAGAACATGGAAATTGATCTCTACCCAACATCGTACTAGTAGAAGTTTTCTTTAATAATATTTGTAATGCTTCAAATCCAAACTAATCCAACAATAACTCTATTTCGAATTTTAAAAAATTACAAAATCAAAAGCAACTGGTTTGAAAGATATTTCAATATTGTTGTCTTAGACTATCATACTTCACATTTGTAAACTTCCATGGGTAGTTGCAATAAAGTCATATTCCATACTTGTTTGGTGTGATATTAAAAGGGAATTCTACCAATTCTTCTTAGACCTTAACGAATATAAAATGGATAATCATCAGCTTCTGTTAACTTATACTTCTTCATGCACATGATTGTAAATTACAAAGCTTTTCCCATCTGGCAAAACAAACTTGGACAGGGTCTTAACAATAAAGAGTAAACTATAAAAGTTGGAGAGATTGTTGTCTAGCTCTTAGATTTGGACTCTTTCAAAAAGGTTAAAATTTTCAGTGTCCTATACCATAAATATTTGGTTCCAAATGGCTCCTTCGTTTAAGGAATTCAAGTTGTTCGCCATAAACATAGTGTACCAACTGTTGTGTCACTGTTTACAATCCATATAGATATAGAAAGTGTGCAGTTCGGAGACAAGCAACTGATTGAACTAAGGAAAGTTGTTCGCTAACATGCATCTTTGCTAGGTAACCGTCTTTACTTAACTTGATCCAAGCTTGACTTAGCTCAAGTAATATCCAAAGACTCCAATGCCTTTCTTGGTTTCATCAACCTAACCGCCAATTTCCGACAAGTCTTTGCTTATTTTTTTTGAAAAGCAAAGTTGTCAAAGAGACAAGCAAAGCAAATGAAATTTCTAGTTTCGAACAATCAACAATTAGAGATCTTGACACAATGATTAAGCATTTGGACAAACTGTATATAGGAAGAAGCCTTCCATTTCAATAGGGCAGTCTTCATCCATTGCATTACGACCAATGTTAATGAATTTGCATAGCGAAACCATGCTGTGTGTTTGTTCCATGCGTTCGTCGCTTGTGTTAATTTTTCTTATTTTCATATAAATAACCCTCTTTTATCCTTTATCCACGGGCCAATCCTTTCTTCTTTCCTTACATTCAAGCACTTACTTAAATTTGGTTGTAAGCACTGTTATCGTTTGTATTTCCAATTTAACCCCAAAGCCCCTCTTTTTATTTAAAAATTGACCCAAAAATTATTCCCAAAATAAGTAACTATTTTGATACTTATAAATTGATATTTATTTTACAATTAAACAATTTCAGGGTCTTTTTTTTCCCCTACCGTTGATAAGTATTTGTTGGGACAAACGATATACTGAATTGTCGTTAGTTTGGCTGTGATGACCGTTCATCGTTCCTGAAGAACAGAACAGCTTTCAGGGTTTACCACTCTAGAATTGAGTGACAGTTTTTGTACTGATCCACAGTGTTATATTGCATGACCATGTTGGACCTTTTAAAGGACAGGTGGCAGTAGGGTCTGACAATACGGATTTGGTACAACAAATCGTTGGGCGCAGCTCACGCATCACCAAAATACCAGTGCGTCTGACCGAGAAGGAGCAGTATAAGTGTAGTGAGGAGAGAAAATGAGCGTGTGAAATGTTTTGTGTCTTCTCCTGCCTGGGTCTTTCTCCCTTCTTTCCTCTCCTTTCTTTTGTCTCTTTACGAGAATGTCTTCTTCGGAAATCTAAGTTTCTGCGGTAATTCTAGGACTTATCTCGTGTAACCTTTGCTAATATTTCCTCAGTTAATACTGATATCTAACAATACTACAGGGACGACCACTTTCAGATAGTTATTTGTGTGTGTGTGTGTGTGTTTTTTTTTGGGTTATCTGGTATTCGTAACTATCACACAGCCGGATGTTTTCGAATCTCTTATTAATGTCACCTGAATGATACTTCAGGAAAATCTGTAACTTCGTAGTTATCTGCCATAACTTGAAAAATAAGGATAAACGTGTGTAAACTTCTTTCTGTCTTTATTTTCTTTCCTCCATTTCTATCTGAAAAATAAGAGTCCTTCAGAATGACACTTTACAATGAACCAAAAAGATATCAAAAGAAGTAAATAAATTACAAAAAAATGGGAGCTCATAACAAGCTGCTGAACCAAATAATGACTATTACTGGTAGAAGCACACCTATACTCTTTGCAAGTATCTCACTCCATACTCTGACAAGCTATACAGGAGCAACTGTTGAAAGAACTTTTCTGGAATGGATATGCAGGTTTCAGACACCAGAATAATGTAAGAGACAGCTTGAGACCGCGAATCAATGCCAAGACTTCAAAGAGCAGCTCAATGGTGTATCAGCAAGAAGCAGGCACAAATTAATAGCCTGATGCTTTTTAGTAACAAGTCGTGAATAATTCAGAACAAAAAGTCATGAATAATTCTCCACTCTGCTAAGCTTGATCTTCTCTCCCTACATCTTGTGCATTCGAAGGTTCTGGAAAGATGTCCTTCGATTGCCGTCTACGAGAAGATGAATGGTCACCACCATTTTGGCCACTTCCCTGCGAGTTTGAGGTCCCTGACTGTTTAAAGCTATTTGCTCCTTCTAGTCGGACATTAGAGCCTGCTGGGATGACAGTTACATCAGATGAGCTCTGACGCCAACTACCAAATAAAGCAGCATTCCAAGATCCTCTAGATGATGTTGTTCTGAGCCTTGCAGAGCCTGAATTTTCTTCCCTGACAACCTTCAAAGGATTCTCTAGAGCCTTGAGAATGTATCTCACCAGGGGTCGTCTTGAAGGCCTCGGATTCAGGCAAGACCTGGCAACAATCGCCATGGCCCACACTTCCTCCAGTAGATCCTCATCGATTATCAGAGATGGATCAATAATTTTTGTCACCATCTCCTTGTCATATATACTGATGTATGGTAGTATCTGTTCTAACCATTCCTTCAGTTGGGTGTCACTAGATGCACTGATACCAAGCTTTCCTGTCACCAACTCAAGCAATACCTTCCCAAAGCAGTAAACGTCATAAGTACATGTGGTTGTCAGTGAACCTGGTCACATTCAATTAGAAGCAAAATTCAGAAACTAAGCGGAGATTATTTGATCTTCATGAAGATAAACCATACATAGAAAGCATGGGTTATTTGCCTTCAAGCATTTTCCTTTTTTAAAGTTAGATGTGGCAAGCAACTTCCATTATTCCTGAGATCAGTTTCACCAACAAAAAAAGCAAGTGTCCATTCCAAGAAAATGTCAAAGGAATGAACCTTTCATCAACCAGGTTCATCCAACAAGATGGAAAAACTTGAGAAACTGCACTACCATATTTTACCACTGCAAGCAACAAGTTCATGTTTATGTTTTACTTTTGTTAGGATTTAACTCAAAAAGTCCACCACAAAACTTCACTGGGAGGATTAATAGTTTGTTTCTTTGTACTGAAACAAGATGACTGAAATATCAAACCATGAGAGTTATCAAATAAAGAAAAGTGTGTCCATGACTCAGGCAGAAGTAAGACAGTCCTAAATGGCATAAAAATGTGCCTATTAGGAAAAATAGTTGGGATTGCACATTCCCTCCATGTTCAGTTGGACAGATCAACAGAAATAAGCAAACACAACAATGTGGACGTCAAAGAACATAGGTACCCAAGACTCATTTGATAGGATGATTAACGGAAAAGTGATATTTTGGACTCCAAAACACTAACAAGCTGGGTTGGGGAAACAAAAGGCATGAAATTCTGCTACATGTCATATTTTAAACAAAGTACAAAATGTCAAGATATTAATAAAGAGCAAAACATTGTGACCAAAATACAGATAAAAGACACAGCAACAGAGATCACAACTTCTTAGCTGTTCAAATCATTCACATTTCAATATGGTTGAATAAATTTGGTACAAGAAATTTTTGACCTCAACAGGCCTTTGAATCTCTCTACGTATACGAACTTAGGGAAGATAAGAAGCTACTTTACGACAAAACTCAAAATAACTGTGTTGATAAATATGAATTAAATATTGAAGCACACACGAAAATTTCAGTGAAGCATCAATGTCAATTGTATATCCTTAGAAGCAGCCATGAAAATTGAAATTTATGTACCTGAAGTGCCTTGTTCCAAGGACCTGAAATGCAATAAATGCATAAAGGTCAATAAGAATATATGCTTCAGAGACATTGACCAATGCATTCAAACGAAAACTAACATGTGGGCATCTTTTACAATTCAGATATTAGTTTTCATGAGCTTTCAATTCCACATTTATTTCAAATATTAGTATTTAAAAAGAAAAAGGTTTCACTGAATTGTGGTTTTCTATATTATACATATGCCTTCTTAGTATTAAAAAAAAAAAAACTTGTTTACCTTATAAGAGCATGCAATAACATTGAAAACTAATGCCATTACACACGCACAAACTAAAAATGAAGTGACGCAATTGGCTGAGCATCTTAATTCTTAAACCATTTAACCTAACCTTGTTGATGACTAAACTAAACAGATGAGCAGTTCCTTACAAAGTACTTACTGTGGCAACCGCAGCAATCTGGTAATTCTGCTTTGACGTGTATCTCCTCCTTGAGTAGAGACTTCACTCAAGCTTCCAAGTCGTACTTCAAATTTATCATCAAGCAGTATACTGCTTGCTTGAACATCTCTGACAGTACAGAGAAAAATAACTCAGTAATTGCTGCAAGTCTAGCATAAATGTAGTTGCAAAGGGACAGCACACTGGTGAACATGGTAACCAGCAGCAGCAACTCAACCAAATCTCAACCGATATTTCAGATTAATGGAAGCCTATCTTTTACTACAAATCTATTGAAATCATAGGATAGTCATATCATCATAAGCTATTTTTCAAAATCCAGGATGTTAGCCTTCAGAGTTTAATTTATGATCTGATGCAATGCAACATGTGCTCTTTATCATTCCCCACGTATCACATGACTTGACCTTAGTGCTGAAAATAATTATCTAGTAAACTTCACTTAGGATTTATGTGAGTACTGGTTGTCCACGTCTAAACTTTAATTAATGATAGAAAAGAATGTCTTATGGTGTGTTAATACAGCTAAAGTTCAAACAAGGTAGTCCTAAATTTTGACAACAAACATATTGGCATTCCAATGTATGTTGCCAGCAGAAGTAAGATCCACTTTACTACTTTTAGGGCTGGACAAGAATCTTGGTCATAATATATGCTCAAGTAATGGTATCCTAAACATAGGCCCCAATGGTTTTAAATCAAGCGCAGAAAATTAAATGTTTGGCGCCAAAGCTTAGGACGCTGTTTGTAACAAAATGCAATAACACCATTAAGTCAAAATACTACTAAAGGAGAAATGTTTCTATATAATTGCCCAACCTGAAGAAATTTTACAGAAGTGTCGTATTGTTAATCATCAATTGAATAGAAATTATGATCAATAACACGTGGCATAGAAGTGCATAAGCCCAGCATTATTTCAGAAGAACTGACACAATGAACAGATTAATAATCATAAAGAAGGAGCATTAAAGACAATAAAATAAAACGATGCACAAGGAAATTGAGCACAACAAGAAGAGAAAGTACCTATGCACCATAGGTGGTGTACATTCATGATGAAGATAGGATAGACCTTCTGCAGCTCCAATTGCTATTTTCATTCGGGTTATCCAATCTAGTGATTGTAAACTACCATCTTCTTCTCGGCTAACTTTCCTGAACAAGGAACTTGACAAATCCCTATTTGGCATAAATCTATAAACCAGGAATTTTTCATTTTCATTCTCTAAGCAGTGTCCCAACAGGGGTACCAATCTTGGATGTGAAACATTACTGAAAAATTCCAATTCCAACAAGTATGATTCCTTTCTAACAGACCGCAAGTCAACCTTTTTTATGGCCACAGGTATTCCATTTTCCAAGTAGCCTCTATAGAGAGCACCTGAATGGCCGTGTTTGATGAGATTCACATCATCAAAATCACCAGTGGCCAGGAGCAACTGCTGATATGTAAATGTATCTCCTAAACTTGAAAGATTCAGTGGTGCTCCAGGAGGTTGGAGAGTACTTTGAGCAGGAACAGGTCCAACATTTACCCCTCTTTGATTTGTAGTACCCTTCTTACGGATGCAAAAGAGCAGCATTACCAGTAATAGTGCCAAAAGCAGAATGAGCACAACTCCTCCCAAGACACTTGCCAATATTATAACCTTTCTGTTGCTTTTCCCTGAAGCTTCTCTGGTTGCAGGTTGTGTGGAATTTCGTTGTCCAAAATGATCAAAAGTCAGGTTCCTTTCAGCGTAAAAGGATGTACATTTAGGCAAACTCTTCTGATTTGACACATTTTGAAGACAATTTCTAGCAAAAGATGCATTTCTGTTTACATAACTTGGAATTGTTCCTTCAAAATAATTAGTAGAGAGATCAATGAAACTGAACCTTCTTAACACAGACGTCAGATTCCCATAAAACAAATTGTGAGAAATGTTCAGTTGAGCAGCAGTGGCATTGACACTCAAGCCAGCAATCGGCAGCTTACCAGTAAAATTGTTGCTGGAGATGTCAAGCAGACTTAACCTGGGAATCGACCATGCCTCATCCGGGAAAACACCAGTAAACGCATTGTGCTTCAAAGCCACAACCTGGAACTGACTGGAAGCAGAGAACAAACTGACTGGCAAAGACCCGCCAAGAAGGTTGTTCCCGATCAACATTCTCTGCAAATTTCTTAATCCTCCCAGCTCTGCTGGAACTAATCCAGAGAATGAATTGAAGCTAAGATCAAGGTCAACCAAGTTGCTAAGTTGCCCAAGTCGAGCAGGTATTGAAGAAGACAAACTGTTGCCAGAAACATTCAGGTAACTCAGCTTCTTAAGCGAACCAATGCCATTAGGAATCGGCCCAGATAAGAAGTTGGACGAAATATCAAGACTTGTCAAGTTCCCAAGTGAAGCAAACGACTCAGGAATAGATCCAGTAAGCGAATTCTGAGAAAGATCAAGAACAGAAAGCCCCATCAGTTGACCCAAGGTTGAGGGAATTATGCCTGTAAAGCTATTATAAGACAAATAAAGACTCCTTAAATTAGTCAAATTCCCTAAACTCCCAGGAATACCATTGCGTATAGAACAGGACCTAAGATCAAGAACTTGTAGAGACACAAGCCTTCCACCAAACCAACCAGGCATAGAACCAGGAAGCAAGAACCTCGATGCGTTGAAATAATTCAAGTGAGTCAGATTGGCCAAAGCATCGACGGCAAATTGCGGGTTCCCAGAACCAATCCTCGTTCTTCGAAACCCAGAAATGTTAATTCCAGAAACACTGCCATTTTCACATTTAACACCTCTCCAAATTGAGCAAGGGTCTGCTTTTAAGGGCCAGTCTTTGGCTCTTAGCCCCAAAGACGATCTCAGTTGAAGCAAAGCAACCCGCTCAATGTGTGAACTCAATGCCTGCACCTGCTCAAATGTGGGTTCTAGCCACAACAGCCACAGCAGCAAGGTGAACACTACAGCGTTTCGTTTGCCCACCATGGTTCATTGTAAATGAATCTCTGATGCATATACTCCACTTCTCTTATTAGTCATGTCTCTAAAAGAATGCCCTCCTGTCTATAACTACGCAAAAGAAACCAAAAAATGAGCGAACTTTTGCCCTAAGAGACAAGCTTTTTGTCCACTTCCCAGAACAACCAATCTGTGCAACGCTTCCTCTCTCTCTCCCTTTCTCTTTCGCTACCTACTCCATCCCAACAATTCCAGTTGCTTGAAAGCAAAGGACATAAGGGAAAAACACAAAAACAATCATGAACAGAAATTTCCTGCAAGTTATGGTAGAAAACGAGGGAAAGAAAGCAAATGATCGGTCAAAATGTGGAACCATGGACTCTCTCTCTATATGTACAGTCTCTTAAAGACAGAAGAGGCCGATAAAAGTTGAAAGCTTTTTAGTTTTAGAGCGCTGACAATTCATTAAAGTAGGGAAATAAGTGTATTTAAGTGTCTTAATACACGCGCAGGACGCACGCTCGAAACATTTAGCCTTAGTTTGGACTTCCTACGGACGAACGGGGTGAACGTTCCGTACTGAACCAGAACTCCGGCGACCTGTTTCTGTTTGACTTCCGATATTTGCGGTGGTGCGTGCTGATTGCTAAACTACTGCTACTGACACTTGCCGTCTACAATATACTTGCTATATGTGCTATGTGTAGCAGTATATTTATATTAATACGAGTTGGTGGCAATTTGGGCATCATAAGATCATTACTAGTTTGGATCTTGGCACTATGGTCTGTGGTTTTCCTTATTTGTGAAGATAAATAGTGGGAAGTAAAGTTGAGCTCATGTTACTAGGTGAAAGTAATTAAAGACCTGTCAATGCCCTAGGCTTGGAAAAAAGGGAAAAAGGAAAGAGACTACGCTTATCTTCCCTTTGCCAATATTGCTACAACATAACAGTAGTATAGACAATGTTCTAAGTTTTTTAAAAACAATGACAGTAGGTAAGTACTTGATATAGTTTTATAGACACTTTACCCATGAGTGTATGAACTGAATAAAGAAGAGTTGATTTGAAGAAAAAACAAGCATTGTTTGAGAAATTACCCTCTTTTATGTTTTTCAGTCTCTTGGCTTATTCTTTAACTGCAAGTGTTGTGACAAGGAAGCTTTGGTTACAGATAGGGTAGTTGGTGTTCTGTGAGCAGAATTCATAATGTTCATAAAAGATCTGTACTCTCTGAATGATAAATGAGTGTGACAAGGACTTCAATACTTGCAAGGGAACATTTATGCCCCTTTTCTTCTTTTATGAACATGGAAATGAAAGGTATATCTTTCAGTAAGATTGATAAATATGGTTAATGTTTGAGCTGGCTTTAGAATTTATAGTAAATCAAACACCTAGTTCGGTTTTGGCTGTATTTCATCACTTCAAAAGAAAGCCATTTTATGTCAGCCAAAGCTTCCTGGAGTCTGTGTCCTATCCATGCTCCACAAGGACCACATCAGTTCACACTTTAGGACTGCACGGGGAAATCAAGAAACTGGCCATGACTAGTACCCAAAATTTGGGGGATTCATATTCTATTCGTATATTTATTATATTCTATTAAATATATTTATGTGAAATTTATATAAATGTGTTAATAAGATATAATGAAATAAAACTGGAGCAACGTGATTGAAATAGTGGATTTTATTTTTAGATTTTGTCCCTCCCTATTAACTCACATTTTATTTGCTCTTTATTTGAAAAACTTGGGTTATTAGTTTCACTTTTTTATTTTTTAATTAATTAAATATTAAATTTAATTAAATTATTCATAATTTTATTAACAGTTAATTATATTAAATAATTAAAAATATATATTTAATTGATTGTAATAAGATTATGAAAAAACAAAATCAAAATTCAAAAACCATTTTTTGTGGTTTTATAGATTTTTAAAACTAGAAAAAAAACCAAAAACTAAAAACATAAACCAAAACTCAAACAAACATTTTTTTTGGCTAAATTTAAAAACAAAAATCAAAAATCAAAAAATATGAATATAAAAGAACGAACTCTTAACTACTTAAATAATATGCTTTTAAAATGTTTGAGAATTGGAATCCTCTTTAGGATTATTCCCTTATTTTAAATTTTTTACTCTTTTGAATTTGGACTCTCAAATTATTATTATTTAGTTTGAATTAAATCATTAATTTATCAAAATAAGTATATAAAAATATATAATTTATAAAATATTACAATACGTTTAAAATTTTATTTAATATGGATCAAAATAATAACTCGGGTCTAAACAAAATTTGGAAACTTTAGAAGTTAAATAATATGTTTGCAAAATAAGTGCGTGGTAAATGGTAAACTAGAAAATGGCAAGTGGAAAGGAACACTTTGTTTTAGTTATTTAATGATTCCAACTTGTCAGATATAGTGTTACTAGTAGATAAGACATCATTAGAACGTCCCAACACATTAATGGCATTTTAGAGTCTTGCCCTTTAAATGTATAATATTTGTAAAATCTCATGTATTAAATCAAAAGAAGCTGTATTTAGCTATAGCTTAATGAGTGTTCAAATTTTGATGTATAGCTGATATGATTCAATTTCCATAATTTAAGTTTAAGGTTTACATATTTTGATGTTTAATTTTATTTACCTCCCCTTTTACCTTATTAATTTTTATCTGCATCATTTTTTATTGTCACATTTGCATGTGAATTTATCGGAAACAACCTCTCTATTATGTAGGAGTAAGGCTGCATATTATCAGACCTTCTCAAACTCTGTTTTATTGCAGAGTTTTAAACTGGATGATGACGATGATAATGATAAACTTAATTCTAAACTATCACAGTAAGATGAGGTGGTTATTTTAACGATGTTTGTTACGTAAAGTTATCCATTTTAAACATCGTAAAAATCTTAATCATGGTTTTTTTTTTAATCTATTGGAGTCATATTATTAGTTATCTACTATAATCTAAACATGTTGTACCATTTATATTCGTTTGTTTTTATTTCTACCATTCATAACATTCTATGTATCATTGTCAATGTCTTTCAAGCGATTAGATTAGTGCCACCGACGAAACTCGGCAGCGTTGACGGAGCAATACTTGGAATTCTTCGCCAACTTTTATTGGCATATTCATTTTTACAATTGGAAGACAATCATGTGCTTAACGTGACGACAATATTTTGTATTATGTGGTTAACTTATTTTACGAGCATCCATCTATTTAATTTATGTAAATCTTATTTATTAAATAAATAAATGTTTATAAAATAAAGTAAGCACAGAATGATTAAAACAAGTTTTATGTTATTTTGTTGTGGAGGCTATTATTATGATACTTTTATTGACCAAGCTTTGTGATTGGAGTTGTTTTGCAAATTGTGGCTTTGATTTTATGAAAACTTATCATTGCAATAAATTTACAAACTCTCCAAAATTAAACATACTAATATTATTCAAGTCATTATATAAGTTCTATTGAACGGTTGGGTGCAAACTGTAATATTTGAATTAAAATGGGGCTGGGGCATGAAGAACTTTTTTCGTATAATTGCTTTCTAAAAAGAAAAAGAAGTGTCCTTTCTTTCGATAAAAATGAAAATATTATAAATAGAAGCTAGGGTTTGATGTGGATGGAGTTGGACACATTCATTCATCTATTGACTTATCCAAATCGTAAGGTTCATCGGTCATCGGTCAACCACTAATATGGCTTCAGTCCTTTCATCCGTTTACCTCGACGTAGACTTTGAACTATTTCATCCGTTTACCACCAATATCATATATCATAAGAAATGATATTGAGTGTTTAGTTAGCTTTTAAATGGAAGTAACTCACTCTTAACATCTTTTGAAACATCTAGACCCATCAAAGGCAATTGATTGATTGTGAATACTTTTAACAGATGATTGAGATAAACTCACCAACGATTAGAAAGGTTGTTCCAAGGTATCCCCTTTTGACACTCATTAGATTACTTCTATAAGCGCCAAAGTTTTAGTTTAATGCCGTGGGATTGTGGACTTTAAGACATTTTTATTTTCTTTGTGATTAAGGTATGATGTAAATGCAAGTATGTATTGTGACAAGACAGATTTGTGAATTAAAAAACCCAACATTTTGACTTTCACCTACTTAATCAAATAGTCTATACAGCACCTGAAAGAAAAATAAGTAGATATTTGATTATTCTCCTTCTTATTAAAAATTTAAACCGCTTTCATTAAGATATTTATAATTTATTGAATCAAATCAAATTAGATGTTATATTTTTTTCTTTTTAAATTGAAATCATTTGTAATACAAAAATATTATTAGGCCAAGTCCTTGAACTCCCAATTTGAATAAAGATGACCCAACCCAATTTTAATCTAATCAAATTAAAAATTAAGATGTTTAATATGGCTATAAGCCACAAATTAAAGTAAAATAGGTTAACCTAAAAATCTTGAATTATTCAACTTTTTTGTTTGATTTTCAATTTTTCAATTCGATTTTACTGTGATAACTCTTATTATTAAAATTTGATCAATTTATTAATTAATCGATCAATTTTTTATTATAAACTAAAATAATTTAATTAATTTTTATTTAACATTTTTTTATCAATTAAAATTCAAAATTTTTTATTAGTAAAAACAATCTCTTTTAATTACATTTCAAATTCATTAATTTTATTCAATATGTAATTAACTTTATGACAATTTAATACTAATTGAATATTTTAAACCTTAAACTTTTTATCTTATTAATTTAATTTTTGGTATGATTTTTTAAAACATCACCTGATACTTTTCATCAAAGCAAGCAATTTTGTCGGTTTGTTTATACTTGAATGAAGCTTTATTTTAGTTATCATAAAACGGAATTAAACAATGATTGCCTGGGTGTCGTGCACGTGAGGTCAGAACCTTTTCTCTTTCTGTTGTTAATTGTTATTTATCTATTAAGATCATTTCAAGTCAATGATTCATCACAATTGCCCAAAATGATTTCTCCCTCAAACAACTATTTGTTTTACTTCCTTTAAGAACAATCGGAAAATGTAGCTCTATTTTTTTTTTATATATAAAGGAAAAAGATTGTCTTGAAGGAGAGGAGAACATGGAGGCTTCCTTATCAAGGTAGTATAACAACCAAA
The DNA here is from genome assembly GCA_025594535.1 of Erythroxylum domingense. Taxonomy (NCBI): domain Eukaryota; kingdom Viridiplantae; phylum Streptophyta; class Magnoliopsida; order Malpighiales; family Erythroxylaceae; genus Erythroxylum; species Erythroxylum domingense. The sequence continues at coordinate 39,855,783 of JANQBM010000222.1, forward strand.
TCTTCAACAACCACTTGAAGCAGCAGCAAATCCATGATCCAAAGCCACAACTTGCATGTCATCAACCACCGCCTAAGTTTATGATGTAGAAGTCCAACAATTCAATGATTCGGGAAAAATAATGGTCGAGTTTGGCGTACTAGCTAGTCCTACAAAAACTTCGCTTCAGCAAGCGTTATCATGACCTTATCAACAATGCAGAAAACAAACACAAAATAAAAAAAGAAAGAGAGAAAGATAGCGACAAGTTAGTATCGTCGGCCATCAATGGCACCACTTGTATCTTGAGATTTTTTGTTCTTCAAGAACACATAACTTATCAAAGCTAGGAATGCCGGGACGATACAGATATCTAATTTGGTTATTAGTTAACATTGGGTATTATTTAAAATAATTTTTTAAATTTATAGAATAATATCTGAATTTTTTAAAAATTAAAAAAAATCTATTAATGTATTATATTATATACTTTATAATTTTACGTCAACCTTACCTCTAAAAATTATAATAATATAATTTAAAATAACCACAATTTATTTATTTTTATTAACATTAATTTTCACATATAAATATAAAATTAAGAATAATACATATAATATATAATAAATAATAATTACATCAAAATATGAACTAAAAAGAACAAGAAAGATCCTTAACTCTCTAACTATTATAATTTATAACAAGAGTTTGTGACAAAGAAACAACCAACTAGAAGTAAAATTTGGAACAAAAATATATATTATTTAATTTACTATCAATTAGATATATATTATGTAATTATTTAATATATTAATTATTAATAAGAATTTAAATAATTTAATTTAATATTATATATATTTAATTAAAATTAATTATTACTAAAAATTAGAAATAAAAGTTAATTTAATTTATAAAATTAATTTAATAATTATTAATAAATATAATTATATCTGAAAATATTTTTAAAATATGTAAGTTTCAAAAAAAAATTGATTTAATAATTACAATATATTTAAAATAAATTTTAGTTTATAAATAATAATTTTTAAATTATTTATTTTAAAAAATAGCAAATTGAATGTGAGTTTATCAAAAATAGCCTCTTTACTCGATAGAGGTAAGGTTATGTACTGTGATTTCAATTGGATGTTAATGATGATAATGATATTTATTTTAAAAATAAAATAATTCTTATTAATACTTTATAAAAAGATATTATATAAAAAATTAAAATAAATTTAATTAAAAATAATTTATTTTAATTTTTATTTAATGTATAATCTTTATTAGTAATAAAAATATTTATTTTATTTTAAAATTAAAAATTAAAAATCACAATAAAAGTTCAACTAAACAATTACTTGGGAAAAAAAAGAAATTAGGTTTGTTTTAAAAAAGATTTTGCTCAATACCTCCATTATTTTTCAAAGTTTACATACCAACTAGTACTATGTGAAATTATTGATACTAACTCATACTAAGAACCCATACCTTTTAATACAATTTTGTACCCTTTTTTGGTCGATACCAACTACAAATCTTGTATCACAGTAACCTATACCATTCATGCATGAGACAAGTTTTGCATCTTCATATTCACAAAATATGTTAAAGTAGTTTTTAGGTTCGTATGTTCAATTAAACTTTATCTTATGTTTAACTTTTTTGATATTGTTGTTTATGATTCAAGCTAGTAAGATGGGATAAGTTGAAACAAAATATTATTTAAAGAAATTTGAGGTAATTTATACACCAAAGTAACATTCAATGTTTCGGAAACAAATATATTTCTTTGTTAATATAACACGAATCGATCAAATTTTATTCGTAGTTCTTCCTCCTAGTGACTAGTGTTGTAAGTAATGATGAATCCGGCTAACTCTCAAATGGTCAAAACATTATATATACATATTAGGTGGGTGATAATTTAATTATTAGTGGTATTTCAATTAATTTATTTTGGTTTTTTAAGTTAATAAAAGATAGAATATCGACGCCAAACTTGGAAAAAAGATTAAGGGAATCACTTCTCTTACAAATGTCACTATCAGAAAATTCAACTCTTAATACCAAGTAGCTGGTCATAAGGCGTTAAAGCAAGTCAGAGTTCAGAAATGTCAATGAACTAAACTCTGGTCTATTAACTATACGTTATATCTTTATGTCCCCTCATTATCAGTTTCAACTCTGCTATATATATCGAAGAAGAAAAAAGAAAACATATGTGGTCAAAAGCAAGCATCCTCTGTAAGAAATCAAGCACCCAATCATGAAAAGTTGCTTACAAGCAAAGCACAGAACTTCTATTTTGTCGCCGACTTTTGGTTTTCGATGACCAAAGCTCGACAAAGAAGGAAGAATATGGCGGCACGCTACCATTCCACGGAGATTGAAGATCAATGTTTAGTTCTTAATGTAGCTTTCATTTCCTAGTCAAACCAAGCATTGGAAGAAAAGTGTGAACATGTCTACTTTGAATAAATCCTAGTACGGCAGTAGCAGCAAACTTGGATTATAAGGGCTTGGAGCTTGACGAGCTGGTTTTGGATTGCTCTATGCGCACAATTTCTCGTGACCTTGACCCAATCTTCAGGATCACTTTCTCAAAATGAAAGCAATCAAAGGGATTTCCGATGAGGGCTCAGGCCCAAAAATTACAAGAAGGCCTATTTTCAAAACATAGAATTGGATTGGGCTTGTAGGAAAGCGCTGAGTTAGAAATTAGAAGCACTCTTTGTCATTTGGATATGCTTGTAATAAATAGCTGTGTTTAATTTCTTAAACTTGACGTTAATCTCTTATTTTAGAAATATCAAAAGTCAAGCATGTAAAATATCAAAGTGATAATTATAAAACATTAGTAAAAAAAAGAAGAAGGGCAGAGTTTAAGTAGAATAGTACGATGATTCATTATTAAAAATTTTAATATTGTTCATATTTACTAGAAAATATACATTTTATTATTTTTCAATAAATGATTCGTATTAAGAATAATACAAACATTTATTTAAATGTAGTATAATTCAAAATTAATGAATTTGATTATTTATAAAATTTTAATATAAGTTAAATTAAAAAATTAAATTTTAGCTTGAATTTTACAATACGATCAGATGTAAAGCCTAAAACTCAAATCACGTTGTTTTGATTACGTGACAAAATGATGTCTTTTATATATTATTGAATACTCTGTTTTTGTTCTCTTCCTCCAACTTTTTACTGGATTTCTCTTTCTCCTGCTATGTATCGTTTGTCGTATCGTTCCCTATTTTCTCCCGGTTGCTTTCTAATCTCTTTTTATTGTCATTCAAAAGAAAGAAAGTTAAAAAGGGGACCACATTAGAATAGCATTGCGGCTGCATATCGCTTGGGAGTAGGGCCATCGCTTTATCGTCGTCGAAGTCGACTAGACTGAAGTCCTTACTATTATATCTTCCTCCTCTACCGTACTGACTGAGTCTAACGTTTTGATTGCAGGTATACGGAAGCTGCTATACCGTAATTGGGAGGTGAAGTTACAGCATGTATACCGTGAAGGAAACCAATGTGCAGATCGCATGGCAGCCCTAGCAGGCTACTCCGATCCAGGACTGCATTTCTTACCAGAGCCTCCGAGACTGGTTACCGAGCTCCTTTATCATGATCTGGACGGGACCATAACACGACGGCCCGTGATTTAGTTTTGTTTTCCTTTTGTGTACAAAAAAAAAAAAGAATAGCATTGCCAATCCTAACTCATGTAATTCTATCTTTTAGTTATTATTTGAAAAGGCAAAAGTAGCTATACGTGCTGTTTGGAAGATGGTGAATTGAATTCAATTACAAGATTGAATTCAATTTCACTTGTTTGAAACAATAAAAAGGCATGAATTGAATTCACGAGTGGGTTTAAAACTCACTCCCCTTGTAAATTCAATTCATACTACGAATCACGTGAATTTAACTCCAAAAGCTGCAAGTCTTCTTTTTTAATGTTGAAACCTAATAATACCCACGACTTCAACACAATAACTCTTCTCACGCCACTCTTCTCTCTTCTCCCAACAGCAGACCCACGCACCAGCAGACGATGCCACATCAAATGACGCAACAGCAGCCTTTCTTTCGTCTATGCAACAACAGCTCTGCTTCCTTTTCCTATCTCTCAATTTTGCTCTATCTATTGGAGGTATTATTCTTTGCTTTAGCTTTAACAACGTATTCTTCTGTCTTAGTTTTTTTGCTGGAGTTCAATTAAAGTTTGAGTTTTAGTTTGCATCTACGGGAGGAGTTTTGCTTAACGTCTACTCTATTAAACCCATGCCTTTATTTTTTCCCCTATCCTGAACTTTGGCTTGGCTAAAGATGGTTACATGATCATTTTTCTTTTCAAATTATGAAACTGAAAGTTTGAAACTCTTGTTTTATAAAATGTGTTAAATTTTCACGCTCTATCAGAAGAATTGAAGAATCGATTAATCAAAAGAATTAGATCTTCCAGTGAATCAATTCTTGGTGACGCACAAGTTGTTGCTTTACGATGGTGCCATTATGGCAATTCTGGTGATGTGGTTCCGTAAGTTCACGGGTCTCAAGTAGTATAGTATAATATCGTCCCACAGGGAGTAATTGTGTAAGTACTACACTTGGATTACTCAATTAATTAGACTAAGTAGTTGAGTAAGAATAGGGAATGAAATTAAGGAATTTAACTATCAAAAATAATAAAACCAATGCTAAATAAAGATGCGAATATCTTTAGGGACTAATCCGAATGGAATGTGGTAAGCTTCAAGGAAGGTTCCACTTTTAGCGTTTTCTATGGACTTTACCTGAATCGATTTATGAGGCGAATTCTGGTTGATAGAAGGTTGAGCCTAGAGTCTCTTAGATCCTTTTTCAAGGTATCAAAGGAGTATTATGCAATAATCCTAATCCACTATCGTAGCCTAGCAATCAAGCATAACCCATTAGGTTCTTTGCTAACCTGATTTCTTCTCATAAATTCAGTCTATGTTTAAATCTGAAATTTATAAGTTCACTGTTTTCGAGTTCCGTTATCAATTTTTACCTATTGGTTCTTCAATTAACAACCAATGTTAAGTAATGATTGGCCAAACATAATGCCAGCAAAATCAATTTCAAAAAAGTAAAATCAAAACCATGAAACCCATACTCATAAATCAGCTGAGATTCAATCCATATAAAATTAACTCAAAGCTTTAGCCCTAACCTTGAAGCTTCAAGGAAACTACTCACTCATGGTGGAATGAAGAACGCAGCAATTAAAATCATAAATCAACATAAAAAGAAACCAGATAATAAAATAGAGAATGAATAAGTTTTTGGGATCCTTGTCTCCCCTAGTGCGTGCGTCTGCCTTTCTGGCTCCTGGTGCGTTTCTCCCCAGCCTAGTGTGTGTCATTTCTGCTGTGCTCCCCTCCCTGTTGTGCGTCACTGTGTTTCTGCGTGGTGTCTCTTGCATGCCTCCCAATAGCTACATTGTTTTTGGTGGGTTTTCACTGTTTTGGGCACTGTAGCTCCTATTTTGCGTCACTGCGTCCACTGCTTCTTGTTTTTGCTCTAATTCCCTCTCTACGTTCGCTGCTTCGCTTTTTTTCTTTTTAGACAATGCCTCCACTGTTGCCAAAAAAATAAAACTCACACCCCCCTGAATTAAAACCTAGCACCTCTTCAAAAATCACCGCCTCCACTGCTCCTGCGTGTTTTCTTTTCTGCCCAAGCCAACGACATCGTTTTTTTATTGTCTTTGGCTGCTGTGTTTTAGACTTCTCCGTTGGCAGCTTCTTTTCTTTTGTGTTTCCCATTGCACTGTCGTTTTGCTTCATTTTACTAGACTGCTGGGTTGGACTTCATTTAACCATTGCTGAGGTCTTTTTAAACTAAAGTTAAGTGTATTTCCTACAAATTAAACATGAACCATTATAAATGCATATTCAGATAAACTAAACAATTTAGCAGGAAAAATATGTATAAAACCTAATGACTGTATGCAAAAATTAAAGGAAAATTCCACTCATTTCAATGAGAAAATGTATTCAACAAATGCCCCCAAACTCAAACTCTTGCTTGTCCCTAAGCAAAATTAAGAAAACTATTCAAAACAGATTAAGGAGCACTCAATAATTGGAATTTTCAGAATTGCAGTCACCAATTAAAATTTACCTTTAGCCACTTATCAAACTATATCCACCTTCATAGTGCAAGTATACCAAAGCTCGCTCAAACACACATTCCTTAATTCAAGTCTAATTAGAAACCAACCAACTCATAAGAGTGGAGAAAAGCCAAATACATTCAAAGGCAATTTACAACCCAAGAGACTCTAAAGGTATTATCAAATTAACCATTCCCATAGGCAAAAATTCTCCATCCTATCTCCACTAATTTTTAGCACTCCTTCTCAAAGGATAAAAAGGTCTTATTAGGGTTGTAATGGGATTGTTGGGGTTTAAACTCGGCTTAGACCAAGGAAAAGGGTAATAAAAGCTCAAATGAAATGGAAACAATTATTCAAGAAATAGGAAAGTGTAAGGGATCTCTTCTTCTTTTTTTTTTAGAGCAAGTAAAAACAGTGGAAACAAGGAGGAAAACCTTTTTTAGGCTATCTGTGACATCAATTTATAAACGTGATTTCCTTGAGGACTATAAGAACATTGGGACTATCTTACCAACACCACTTCATATACATTGTTGGTTGACCTGCATATCATCATGTCAAGCTTGTTAAGGAACCAACAACATCATTTACTGAAATACAAGTCACAAGAAGGAATATGCGTGGTGATGTTGATATGGGATGACAAAACTTCTCATGACAACATAGTATCAAAAATGGTAACAATCACAAGACTTAACTCAATATTAATAAATTCCCAAGTCCTAAATAATTGACTCTCCTCCAAACTCAGTTTCTTGTGCACTAGGGGCTATAACTTTATACCCTTATTTTTTGAAGAAACTGAAAATTCAGAATACCTGCACAATCCTCACTTGCTTGTTCCCTTTTTTTTTTACTTCTTTTTTAGTTTTTTCTGTTTTTCTTTGGCTCTTTTTTTTTCAACCCCCCACATATCCTACTCCTAAATAATCATTTCCACATGAAAGGTTGGGAATGCTTGGCTTATAGCTTGGTTAAATGAGGGTGCCAAAGAAATAGGGATATTACTTAGGCTCAACTTGACTTCAACAGGAATATATAGTTGTTTTAAGCCAAAGTTGGATTGTGGTTCATAATTCAAAGAAATTTGCCTTGATAATTTCCTTATCAAATTTGTGCTCACATTTCGCCTTGATAGGCCTAGAGAACTTGTTCTAGGATTAGCGAGACCTCACTAGGTTCCAATTTGCCAACTTGCCTAAAAATTTCATGGATGATCAAAACTCAAATGGGAAGGAAGGGAAGACTCTAATCAAAGAATATGAG
>JANQBM010000222.1:39875603-39886876 GCA_025594535.1 Erythroxylum domingense
TATATGTTTATAATTAAGTTATAAGTTTAAATTTTAAAAATGGTATAAAATTATTTGTTTTTATATTAGGTTGATTCCGTCTGGACCGCTCAAGAAACATGACATTCAAATTCAAGGAGAAGATTGATCTTGAGGGTTATGTATGGAAGAATATCTCTGAGGCCACAAAGAAATTTTACTATCAGGAGTTTGAGGTTAAAAAATATTATTTTCTTTTTAATTATTTTTTTTACATTAATTAGATAAATATTATTTCATTATAAGTATTTATCGAATGTTTTTCCTTTTGTTTCAGAAAGAATTTTTTTAAGATTTTGAATTTGACGCGGTTATTTATAAAGTATGGGAGAGACGAGCACGTACACATTATTGAGACTTTGTTGGTGCGATACATAAGACTGGTGTACGACTGCCTTATATTTCTGAACAAATATGGGGTCATTGGCAGCAATATTAGACATTACTTGAGGCAATGTCCATTTTAGAGCATAATTCTACTAACAGACGTGGAAAACTGAGGAGAAATAGTCTTCTCGTACATACGGGAGAATCTATTACCTACAACCAGCATGCAGAGAGACTTGTAAGTATATACACTTTATATTTATATTCTGATTTTTTACCTTGTTGTATTTCAATTTAATTTGATGAGTGAATTTTGGAATAAAAATATGTGTATTATGGAGAATGATAATGTTATAAATGTCTGGTGTCATATAGGACTATGTTGTTGAGTTATTTTCTTTGTTCAATAGGGGGTAAATATTATAAAATAGAGGAAACTCTGCCAAAATTTTTATACATTCTAGTTCACTTATAACATTTTATTCTTATGTCGGAAAAGTCTATGGGCAAGAGGCTTACACTCCATCAGCTTTTTTTACACACTCACACTAATAAGCATGACAGTGTGACATTCATCAACACTAGATGTAAAGAACTAAATGTATGTGAAATTTATAGTTTAATATTAATGCTTAATAATTATCACTTACTAATATAAACATTGCCTTCTAATATGACCAAAGTACAAGAAAGCATTCAACGACAATCTCATCAGTCAGAAGATAATGATGAGACTTAAACCTATCTTCATGCAGTGGGTGGTAGGGACCGTCGTGGAAGGATATTCAGCTTGGGTTCATTTGTGAACACATGTTATTCGCAATCTTCCACGTTTAGTTCAACATCTAGTAGGCGATCCACAACTAATGAAGTCCAAGAGTTTCGGAGCACAGTGCAGATATTGACAATTCAGTTGCAACAGTTGATGGAATGTATAGCTTAGCTCTGTGATAAGATGGGTGAGTTAAAGGGGATGGGTAGCATCTCATCGTAGTAATCAGACCATCCGCACTCACCAAATCAATAATGTACTTGTAGTCATTTCATTTCAATTACAAATACTTATTATGTACAATTTAATGTTTTTATTATCAATTAAGATAATCTTAACTTTATATCATCAATCAACTTTCTGTTTAAACCAATTAAATGTATAAACAAATAAAATTATTATGCATAAATAATTCATAACTGTTTAAATTATGCATCAACCATAAGATCATCAAATAAAATTTATTGACGGTATATATTTTTAAATTTTTTGGATAATTTATTGACGGAAAAACAAAATGTTCGTCGGTAAAATCAATGCTATTTACTAACAGAAAACAACAAACAGTTGACAATCACAGACAGAATAACCAATTTTGTCGCCAAATTGACCGACATGATTTGTCGCAGAATAACCATCGGTATACTCACTGACATAACTAACATAATCGGCGGTAATGTTGTAATAAACTTACCAACGGAATATACAATACTGTCTATAAATCTGCCAACGAAAAAATATTGACCGTCGGAAATTTACCGACGGTCGACAATAACCATCGGTATATTTTCCAACGGCACACTAATTGTCCGTCTGTAAATTTACCGACAGACATTCTATTATTTGTTGGAAATTATTATCTACGGTCATTTCTATGACGCCTTTGTTTGTCAGAAAATTCTGTTGCTAACCTGACTTACCAATGGAATGTTTATGTTTTCTATCGGTAATGTCCGTCGTTAAACGACATTTTTCTTGTAGTCGAATAACCGTTGATATACTGTCTGATGGAACAAAGATAACCGTTGGTAATGTTGTAATAAACTTACCAACGGAATAAACAATACCATTTGTAAATATGTCGACGTAATAATATTGACCATCGGAAATTTACCGATGATCGACCGCACAAACAACCGTCGGTATATTCGCTAACAGTTACATAAATTTTCATTCTATTATTCGTTGAAAATTATTATCTACAGCTGTTTCTACGATACCTTTGTCTGTCGGTAAATTCCGCTAATCTGACTTACTAAAGAAAATGTCCGTCGTTAAATGACAATTTTCTTGTAGTGTTAAAAACAACAGATTTTGTTCAATCTATTAACTTAATCAGCTAATTACTAAAAGCGATTTGATGTATTCAAACAACAAAATACCTCTAAATATGCCCAAAAAAAAAGCTATTTAGCCATTTACGAAACAATACCATTGTGACGAAAAAATGGCGATCCCAATGTTTTTGCTTAATTTATTGATTACAAGGAGAACGACCAAACTTTTCGTCCATTAAATAATTTTTACTGAGAAAGGCAAACAACTCTGAATTCTTCTTTGACATCCATTATATATCTTTAAAACATTGTAAATCTCATAACGCGATTGATTAAGGACTTCTTAGCTACTCAAATAACGTTGAATTATAGCACATCTAAATAACTGGAAGTCTATAAATGGATCAAATAGTCATATTGATAATTATTACTACGGTTTGTCCTAATAAATCTTTCAATTAGGGATGTCAATGGGATGGACCAGGCCGGACAGTTCTTTGTTTTTTTCAATAAAAAAATTTCAAAATGATGTCGTTTTGTCAGTAATAACCTAACTATTGGCTGGGTCAAGTCAGGCGAGGCTGGGCTGCCTCCTGCCCATAATCGGCCTGTGGTCGGCCCTGCAGCTTGCTGACCCGTGACCTACTTATGGCCCGGTTAATTCGGGCCAAAAATAGGCCAAGCCGAATAGGCTGACTTTGACATTCCTAATTCCACCACTACAAAATCAGCATACACTCGTGAGCTTGGAGGACAAAAAAAAGTCAACTTAAGTGATAACAAGAAGAGTTTCCTTTCTCAACCAAATCCTCCTATGGTCCAATCTTTATCAAAAGTAGTTCACAAGTTGAAGAAACTTCATCGGAAATCGGAATAGAAAGTCCTGATTGGTTAAACTCCAAGCTTGTGTGTTCAGAAATTTATCTGTTGCTTTGCATGGCCCATGTCCTGTGAGTAACACACGTACTAAGACATCTTATCCAACTTATACACAAACCAACCACAGATGTATTATCAATTTAGTAACCTTCACTGAATGGCTTGAACCTGTGAAATAACAGGATCCAATCACAACAACAAATGGTTGTCAGGTGGACGCAGGTTGTGGAAATATCATTCACACGACAGGCTTTTTTCTTGCATATGCCCACCACTTCTCTAGTTAAAATGGACCAATTAGAATTGTATCATTCCTGAAAGTTTTTCTTCTTTATTCAAAGATTCCACTCGGACAGCAATAAATATTGCCTTTGCTGCTAGCTTAGGATCAACTACAAAGGCTAGGTGGACTGTTCTTCGCCCGATAAAGTCGGTAGATTCCTCTCTTAACGAACAAAGATCTCATTCAACTAGACTACAAAAACCAATGATTTAATGTGTGTTTTTGCGAAAAACCCTCCAAAAATTTTGCAAGAAAAAGTTTTTATATTGGACCCTTAAGACTAGTTATAATTCTTGTCTCACAAACTTCTCCAAGTTGCAGTGAAGGACCACAAAGAGAAAAAGAACCAATGGCTAATGAGAGGAGGAATCCACAAACATTAACTTTTCAACTGGGGATTTCGTTGATGGCGGTGGTGGAACCCAAAATGTCGGCTAAGACGGTGTATCTCTACGGATATTGTTTGTTTCTTCGTAAAGATTCCTAGAAAGTTGCTCGTGTAGTTTTCACCTAATCATCACAACCAGCCCCATTAGCGTGTGGCCAGAAACCCTATGATCTTGACTTCTGCAACTTGACGCTAAGGGCCACCTTTATTTCTTAAGGCACTTTAATGACAGGTTTAATAACTAAAATCACTAAGAGCAGCTACTGTCCCATGAGAACTCCTGATTTAGCAGAAACTTAACATGAAAATATATAGAATCTGTAATAAACCCGAAAATGTGCAGCAATCATGAATAAGCTAAGCAGAAAACTTTTTTCGAAAATTTATTTTTAACCTTATAATTTCCTTCATAAGAAAAAAAAAAAAGAGGCTTCTTGAAGCAAGCAGAGTGAGGAAATGCAATATTTGAAGTTTCTTATTAGTCTTTAATCCCGCAACGGGATTTAGCTGCCACAGCACAGATATTTTGCAGAGTTGAAGGAATCATACTTATTGGCAATAGTTCCTTTTTCACTATATTCCATCTATCTGAACGTAACGGGGGTTGATTCTGTGGTGTTAGGAAAAGTATTTCAGAAATTTAGCATTGCGTTGGTTCATAAGTTGGGGCTACTCTACTGTAACAACTTGCAGCCCAAAGCCATCGTATCGCACCGCCAGCCTTGGAATAATGTGTACGTGCTACCTTTTCCAAATAGTTTCAACCTTTCGTCAACCAGATACTTAGATAACTCGATTCGAAATTGTATTATCAAACAGGTGGTGCAAAAAGTCTCAGTTCAACAAACATTAAAGCTGGAGAACCTCAGACCTAATTTTTCAACCATCAGTAGCTATAAATAACCAGATTGCTTATGGTATTTCAGACGGATAATAATATACGCATGACTGATACGAATCTTGTCTGCCAACATGCCGAAGAAACATAAAATGGTTTCAACATGATCATATAGCTTTGACATATAAGCTATATCATTTTGTAGCAACTAAGCAGTAGTCAGATAAGATTTTCTGCAGATTATTGTAAGGAACACAATATATGGTTAATCATTTTCTTTTCCTTTGTTACTGACATCAAACTAAAGCTTGACTTGCTCCATTGCCATATTTTCTCATAGCAACAATGTAGAATGAGTAAGAATAAGTAGAGCCCCACAAGGGCATAAAGAGCCATGGCTTGCCAGATATCGAATAAAGATATCAAATTATTGCATTTGGGTTGCCCATGACCAGCTATAGATCAGTTCAGATACGATTGTGAATCTTCATCATGCAAAATTGTAAGGGTGAAACAGATACATGGGCCAGCTCTGTCTACGGGCATTTGTCCACCCCAGAGAAGCAAACCTACAAATAACTTTACCTTTTACATGAAGCCTACCCATATAGAGCAACTAAAAACCATAATCTCCAATGCTATAATGAGTTAAAATTAAGCAACAAGTTGGGAAATACTGTGAGCCAATCTTTTCGTTCCATCACTCTACCCTGAGTTAAAAATAGAACAACAAAAATCACCCTACTGATGACCATATTGTATCTTGTGAGATGTGCTTTGGATCTGTTGGGTACAAGGTCACATGCATGCTTGATTATTCATTTTAGCAAGCAATCAAGTAACGAGTCGTGTCACATATTTTATGTTGTTTTCTTGTAACCTTGTAACTCATGCGTTAATCATGACTAACATGGGAGCTTCTCCCTTTGATGTTGATGGTTTAGTGAGTGGAAATCCAAGAGTCGTTGCTAAGTACAGTGACTGAAAAGTGGTTGATGGTCATTTTTTGTGTGGGTGAAACAATATTAACTGTGCCTGTTAGTTAGACACTTCCCTTCATATGATCTCCCGTTCAACAGAAGAGGTTCCCAATTGATTAAAGGTTAGGATTCATATGTTGACCTTTTCCCAGAGATAAGAACGAAAACATAATCATTGTACGGAAACTGGCAAGCCAGCTACTTGCTTGGAATGTTGCTCAGGACATTGTACAATTGCAAGATCACCTATCTCTGACGAATTAGAACAAAAGAGATTTATTTCCTGCAATATCTCATATTGATAACAAAATATAAATTGTGGTTTACACGTGAAAGTTAAAAAAAGGGTCGATCAAAGTTTTCAACTTGGACCTACCTGAAGGTCATGTTGCAGAAGAAGAGAATAAAACAGGAAAGCTACGGCCTGCAGAAAATCTCAACAGATACGGAAGCTTACCTTCAAATTTCTACTTTGTTGTTTGTACATACTGGAATGCTTTTCTTCTTAAATTTAAACCCAAGAAATATTACAATTTCAGGAAATAAACATGTTACAGTAGCAAAACCACGTGAGTTTTTGCTCAAAGCAAGTGCACTGAATGCTTTTTCTTGGTTAGCTTGTCGTCTATGGTTTTAGTATTTAATAACGTTTTTAATGTTTATAATTGCACATTTCTGGAGTTTAATACATTTTATTTCCTAGCTGACATGATGTTTACTATAAAGACAGAAATTATGTTCTTCTTAAGCTCTAATGATTCTCTTAGGTTGTAGATTTTCTTACTCCTCTTCTTTGTCTGATTCATTTTGTGGTTCCTGAGCATACAAATCATTCAAATTCTTCTACAGATAGGAAGATTTCTTTGCCAACTGGCACTACCCCACTCTATCTCTGCTTATAAAGAGCAGGCATTGCCACTTCTTTCTACATATCATCCACTTAACTGCTTAGTCTTTCCTTTCTGACTCCTCTCCATCTTCTCATTATCCTTATTCCTGTAGTCTCCTTTTATAATCCTTTTTAAGCTAGCAGCAATTAATACATAGCTTTCTTTCTCTCTTCCTCCCCATTTTTCACCTGTCCAAGTCCTGTTAACTCCTCAGAAATGGCCTCAAGCTCAATGTCCTCGCGTGGCTCAACCTCTTGGACTGCTAAGCAGAACAAGGACTTCGAGAGGGCATTAGCTGTGTTTGACAAGGACGCACCTGACCGTTGGTACAATGTCGCCAAGGCAGTTGGTGGAAAAACCGAAGAAGAAGTCAAGAATCACTATGAGCTGCTCGTGCATGACGTCAAGTACATCGAGTCAGGCCAAGTCCCATTTCCCAACTACAGGACCACTGGAGGGACTAGCCTGAATAATGATGAGAAGAGGTATAGAATTGCAAGTTCCATAATGTAAAATTAACAGTTTCATACTAGCTTATTTGAAACTACTATATGTTCTCCTCACCTGACACCAACAAAGCAACACCTTTGTCCATAGGATAAGTGAATTTTGTGTTTTGACTTCATAGCCATGTCTTGTCACAAAAGTTAACAAGTTTGCTGCTTTTCAAAACTTGATGCCAAATAAACTGTGACTCTCAACTCCTATATAGTAACTTATAACCGATTGAATCATCATAAAGAACTCATTCGGTTTTGTTTTTGCATACAGGACGAAGAATCTGAAGCTCCATTAAACTGAATGAGATACTCATGATCAGTATCGTTAACAATAAAGATCCAGTGCTTAATTTACTACTGCATCGATTATTAGACACCTTAGTCGTATAGCAATACATACTATTAGTCCCTATTGAAGATTCACAATAAGTGATTCTGTGTCTTTCCCACTTGTTTTTTACTTGAATCTTCACTTCCTCTTGTACTTTCCCCTATAAAGATATATATTTGATAAGCTTGCTTTATGCTTTCTCTACACCTTGAATAGTTACACTTTCTGAATGGTTCTACTAATTTTTGAAAAAATGCATATGGCTAAAAGCTGAATTATTGACTAATAAATTATTTGTCCGTTTCAATTTAAGAAAGTTAAGACTTGAAAATAGCTCGATCGTTATAAAAAGAATCAATCACTCTTGCACCCTTATTACCTTATAATCTATAAGTATTAATCCAACCATACAGAATACCTTGATGCATGCGTTATATATATATAACCTGGTTGCATTGATACCTAGAGATTGGAAGAGCACAGAAGAGATGACAGTTTTTTATGTAAGGTTCAAGGGATTCTATATGGTAGGGTTAATAATTATAAATCCTTTCGCTTTTACCCTTCTCATCTCAATTATTAACCCTACCATATAGAATCCCTTGAACCTTATATAAAAAACTGTCATCTCTCCTGTGCTCTTCCAATCTCTAGGTATCAATGCAACCAGGTTATAACATAACCTTGTCCTCTCAAGGTCGACCTCATAAATATTGGCACAATCACCATTGGAAACTGAGGGTAACACGACAAGTCTTTGTCTCATGCCCCAATGTTAAGGAAACTGCAATGTCCTCCTCCCAACGAGTCGCATGTGCCCATTTTAGGGACATTAGGAGAAGGCTACGAGATTACTGGCTACTTTTTTTTTTTGAAGAGAAGATTACTGGCTACTTAAAATTTAAATCTTTCTAGTAATATGTTAAGGGACTCGTTAGAAACAATAATAAACTAGTGCAACAACTAGCATTAGTATACCCCTAATGTTCATAAAAGGAAATACAACAATATGCTCAATACACGCCGCACAAACTGCTTTTAGTTATAATATTATTGAAAGGAGCAAGTTCATAGGTTGAATGTGCTCTAGATCTGTACTTCCCGTCTACTGATGAAGGGAACGGCTGTGCCTGAGATAACTTGCCGTTTAATTAGTTTTAAATACTTTTCATTAATAGATTAATTAGAGTAGGGTCTTCATAAGGATGAGCACATCCAAGCTCAAGATCTGAAGCTTGTTAGGTTGGTTTGTTCAACAACCTCCTCACAAGGAATGGAGATAATCTGCTTCTCGTCCTGGTTAAGTTTCCATATATATACTATCAACAAGAACAGAAGTGTAAAACTGTTTAAATAGCTGTGTCAGCTGAACTTGGCCCTAAACTACAATACTAAAAAGGGGGTATTTTTTTGTACGACGTGCCTTTTTCACTAAGCTAGAAAATTATTGAAACTTGATCCTGGATTAATTAAGATGGAACCATTTCAGTATTATAGTTCAAGTCCTTCGCCTCAAACATCATCTAATCTGTATTAATATTTAAAAACCAAGTGTACAAATGCATTGTAAAAAGTAAGAAGCCCATCGCCAAGACGTGATCTTTCCTGCTTTTAACTAATCAATTGAAAGGAATTGATAGTTCTTTCTCTTATTTGATGGAAACTGACGTATAGTCCTTCAAAAATCCTTTCATTGGAATTCTTCAAACTGCAGTAAAACGTTATTACAACTGAACATACTTATCCGAAGTAGTTAAACAGATTAAAATTGCTGATTTATTTTTAAGTAGATCTGGACAAAACCAGATACTATGATAATAAGCAGTAATGCTACTGTTAGTTCGAAACGAGGCTTCGGAGGGCCAGAGAACTTTAAATTTCCTTAGTTTTAGCATCCTTTCAAGCAATAACTTTGGACACCCTTGTCAAGAAAATGATTAAAATTATAAATCAAGAAGTGGTATGAATAAGTAACACTTCTTACTTAAATTGGATTCTTGGATAAGACTTGTTGCAAAAATAGAAGTCTATCTTCAATGAAGGTTGGTGTAGATGACGTTGGTTGTGGTATGGATATTGTAAGATTGTTGGAGTTGTGCGTGGGTGATTTGGAGTCTTAGATTGCCTGCGTGTGTGACTATGCCTCTGTATTCTACATGTGAGTGATTTGGTATTGTTGTCGTGGGTGTGTTGATTGCAGGTGGATGCGTAAATGGTGAAAATTTTGATTTGATTATTTTAGTGATTTGAGAGAGGCTTGCGTGTTTGACTTGGTCTACATATTGGTGTGGGTTGATCTATGATGAATGGGCAGATCACATTGCTGTGTGTGCAGAAAATTAGGAGATAATTGAAAGTGTGTTGTGACGTGTATGAGCCATCGTTTTAGAAGGTGTTGTCGTGGGCTGAAGGAAAATGTTAGTGAACTGTAGATTTTGTGATGGTTGTTGCGTGATTCCTTCCTTGCCTTGTTTTGGTTTGGTCTTTATCTTGTCTGGGTTTGTTGCAGGTGAATGATAATTGTTGACTGATTTCTTTATGACTGCAACATTTTGGAGTGGATTGTTTGCGTGGGCTATCACACTTGATGTCTTCATCCTGCTACTGTGAATTAATACTGGTATTTACGTAGATCAGCCCATAGTTTGTGGTGACAACTTTCAGACCTGTTTCAGTGGAGCTGAATCTATAGGGGAGTTGTTTTCTCTGTCTTTCTCAAGTGTTCTCATTTATGTTGAATTTTTGTTTAACCACTTGAGCTATTTATTTAGTGTTTTTTTTGTTAAAAGATTGTTGAGAAAAATCCTCTGTTGAGGTTAACATGAGTCGATCATGTTATTGGGTGTGAATCACTTTCACAGGTAGTGAAGATAAGTGGTAGTGTCAAGGGTTGAGTGATGTCAGCTTATTAAAGCCTTGTATAAAACTATCGTTGTCCTTTGATGAAAGTATTAAGCTGGATGAGGGCCTTGTAGACGTAGGCAAGGTGTGTTAAATTGCGTTAACAAATATTGATGTTGATTTATTTTGTTGCATTTAATTCTTATAGTTTTTGATTGTGCTAGAAACGACTACGATAAATTAAAGAGTTTGTAAAACTAATACACCCCTACGGTTTTTCTTTTGGTATTACAGCGAGGTCATCGAATCAGAACTTGGTATAATAAGTTGGTGCAAATCTTTGCTTCACAAACATGGCTACAAGAGGTGGTGCATTGATTACCAAGCCACTGCTGTTGGATGGTTCCAATTATCCTGCGTGGAAAGCACGTATGGGAGTTTTTATTTAGGCACATGAAACGAAGGCATGGAATTTAGTGCTACATGGCTGGACACACCCGGTGATGACTGATGACAAGGGAGAAGTAGTACTGAAAGACCCATCTGAATGGACAAGAGTTGAAGAAGAGAGAGCACTTGAAAATTCTTAAACAATGCATGCCATCTTTAGTGCTATAGATGAAGGTTGCTTTTCACTGATATCAGCTTGTGAATCGGCTAAAGAAGCTTGAAATACTTTGTGTTGGACCACGAATTTTTCTTAGAATTTAATTTAATAAATTATCAAACATGAATATAAATTAGAATTCTTGCATTAGCAAAATTTGGAGTTTAATTAGGTATATAGTTAATTACGTGTGGTTGCATAGATTAAAAGGAAGAGTTAGAATTAAGTTAAGGGGTTAGAAGGCATTATATTAGATTAAATATGAAAGGGTAAGCTTGGAAAGACAAAAGTTTGTCTTAAACTAATAAGAAAAGAAGAGAAGAGAGTCGTGTATAGTAAGAA
>JANQBM010000222.1:39889565-39911994 GCA_025594535.1 Erythroxylum domingense
AGGAAGAAGAAGAAAGAAAAAGGGTTCAGCTGAAAATTTTTAGGTATTCCCTATCTTTTCTTCTTGCTTTAGTAGAAGGAGAAACTAGTGAAAGTAGGTTTTATGTTGAGAATGAAGAGAGAATGAAGAGAACCAAGAAATTCGCTTTCTTAAATTTTTATGGATTTCTAACTATATCTTAGTTCTTCTAGCTTAGATAAACTAAGAGTAGATTAAGTCTAAGCTCATTCTTAGATATTATAACTTTAGGAATTTTCTATTTGAATATTAGATTAAATGGGAGTTTGTTTGTTTGTTTGAAGGAAACTAAGAATATTAAAGGCGAAAGCAAGAGGAAGAACAAACTTAAGTTGAAATTACAAGTAAATAGGTGGGTAATATGTTTATAGTTTTTAAGATGATGGGCTGTATTATTTGATTTTGTGTGTATAAATGCTTGTTTTGAATCATTGTGAATGTGGGAAAAATGTTCTATGAATTTAATATCATGGTGCTTTGTAAGAATTCTGCTACTATTGTATTGATGAAAAACAGAAAAAATTCAAGAAGCATGAAATTATAAATATGATATGAAATATATAAGCATTGAAAATTTGCTTGTGTGGGTAAGAGAGATATCATTTTTTTCGTCACATGCACGTTGACCTAAAGCCTTCTCCGGGTGCCCGCTTGTGGCATATGAGCTTCGAAAAATGGACTCATTCTATTCATGGTGTAAACTTTGATTTCACCATTCTGTTTTATGGGATTCTCTTGAGCCATTATGTTTGTGCATTGCATTTTAAATTGTTGAACATAAAGCATAATTGAGTGTTATGGTTTGATTATTAAATGATTATAAGATCTGATTTACTTGATTTGCAACATATTAGTCTATATGCTTGATTGCGTGTGTGATTCTTTATTGCTACCTATAAACGTATTAGCCACTGAGCTTCCCAGCTCACCCCATTATCTTTCCACTCCTGACGTGCAGAAATAGCAGATCGACATTGAACCTTGCAAAAAAATTCAGCTGACTCCAAGAATTTCTATCTTTTGTAACTAAGTTAGTTCAATCATTTTGGTAGCTTTATAAGCATGTCAAGCACGAGCATTCATGATTGTATTTTTGTATTATGCTACTAATGTGACTTTTGATATGTAACTGAAGCAATGTACACACTTTGTTTGTTTGAGAAATGAATGTAAGTAAGAGTTGAAGAATTTCTTTTCTGTTTATATTCAAATCCTCTTTTCTGTTAAGTTGTTAACTTTGGTTAGGAATACAAGTGTGAGATATTTAATAGTTTTTGGATAGATTTTCTTAAGCAAATGGTTAAAGTGGGAGTCTTATATATATGGATTGTGTTTGTTGGATTCGGGTCTTTTGTTTTGTGAGAATGTTTATTGACAGATGAGAGAAAATAAGAGAATAAGGGGATAAAATTGTGTTCTGGTCGCGATCGTTCACAAGCACGATTGCAATGAACCATTACTATTCATAAAATGTTGTGATCGTGCATGAGCACGACTGTGACTCCTCTGGCTCATGCCCATGACTCCTTGATGTCACATTCGTGAATTTTTTAATATATTTGTTTATTTATTTATTTTTACTCCCACCAAGAAATTTAATTCTTTTTATCTTAATGTTTGTTATGTATGTATACATATATACACTTTTATTTTAAAACGTCCTTCAATTTTGATGCCTTGTCGTCATGAAATAAGAATCGAAACTTGGGCCAATACTTTGCAGAATATACATGAGGGATCGAAATTTGTGATAGCCTAAAAACTTTAAATGTTAATTGTGAGTTTGAAGAATTGAAGCGATGACAGTGAGGCAATTGGAGATTTCCATAAGAGATTGCACGGTATAGCAAACTAAACACATCAGCTCGGAAAGAAATACTCTAACCTGAAATTGGTAAAGAAGATATTGAGATCACTACCTACAAGATTTATTCCAAAAATTGCAGCAATCGAGGAGACTCATGACATTAATAACTTGTCGTTGAAGAAGGTAATTAGAATTATTACCAATTTTGAAATGAATTTGTTGAGGAGAAAACAAGAAAAGAGCAAAGGATTGGCAGTACAAGCTAAAACTGAAAAAGGCATAAATGATGTAGAAGATGAATCTGATGAGAATGAGGATTTAGTATAGTTAACATGAAATTTCAATAAGTGGCTGAAATGAGTGAAAAAGGACAGACCCAAATTTAGGCAAAACAGTGGGAGTTCACTGAACAATAACTTCAAACAACAAGTTAAACTCAGAAGAATGAAAGAAAATCAATTAGAATTCAATGCCATGAGTGTCAAGGCTTCGGACATATACAAGAAGAATACGCTAACACCTTGAAGAAGAAAAAATGGAAATCCTTTATGAGCACTTGGAGCGAGAATGAATCTAAAAGTGAATATGATAATGAAGAAGAAATTGTAAATAGTACTGCGTTAGTTGCTTTATACAACAAAAGTCCAGTTGCTAGCTTAACAGTAATCAAGAAGGAAGTAATCGATAATGAAAAAGTGAGCAAATATGAAAAGTTTGAGAAAAACGTAAACGAATTAGCTCAAAGCTAAATCTCAATCTCATATTATGATAGTAATGACAGTGGTTCAAATGATAAAAAGGATAATATTTACGAAGCTTACAAATTAATGTATGCAAAATGGGTGTAAACATGTAAGAAGAATGAAAAGTTGAATGAAGAAAATTTATCTATGAAGAACATTATTCATGGCTTAGAGAAGAAATTGATGTCGACACTAGCTGAACTTGATGAAGCAAAACTAAAATTGGTCAGTATTGAAAAGCGATTGAGGATGTTAAATGGTGGCATGGAGAAGTTAGAAAAATTATTAGAAATCGGTAAGATAAAAGGGGATCTTCAAGACATTGGCTACAAAGGTGAATGCTCTAAGGTAAATGATGAGAAAAATAATGCGTCTAGATCTGTCCAAGAAGAAACCTCAAAGAAAAATTGGAGATTTGTTTCTACATGTCATTTTTGTGGAGTTATCAGACACATAAGACCAAGGTGTTACAAGTTATTACAGATGTTATTCTAAATAACCCAAAACTGAAGGAGCATACATTCCTCACAAAATTTCCAGCATCAGTCCATAGTTCTGAAGCACACTTGGGTTAAAAAGAATCAATTACAAGCTCTCGTAGCTCCTATGAAGGTGACTTCGCATAATGGTTGGTATTTTGACAGTGGGTGTTCAAGTCATATGACAGGAGAAAAGAGTTACTTATCCAATTATCAAAGTTGTATGGATGGACATGTGACATTTGGAGATGGAAAGAAGGTTTCGGAAATTGGTAGAGTGATATTAAGAGTGGATGGACTGCCAAATCTAAAAAATGTACTCCATGTCGATGGATTAAAATCCAATTTGGTAAGTATAAGCCAACTTTGTGATGATGGTTTATTGGCTAAATTTACAAGTGATGAATGCAGAATGCTAAACTGAGCAAGGAGAACGTATTATGAGCAGTAAATGATCAGCAGACAATTGCTATACGCTATAGGTCACCAATACTTGCAATTCATCCTCTTACGACAATAATATAGAGCTATGGCATCAAAATTTTGGACACATTAAGTATAAGCTCATTAGTAAGTTGAAGAAATTGGAAACTGTGAAAGGTTTACCCTCAATGAACAAAGAAAGCAAATCGTTGTGTAGTGCATGTCAAATGGGTAAGCAAAATATAGTGCCACATAAAAAGGTTAGATATGTTATTTCCTCACATATACTTGAGTTAATTCATATGGATTTAGTTGGTCCATCACAACATGATAACATTAGTGGGATGAGATACTTTTCAACTTGTATTGATGACTATTCTAGATACACTTGGGTATCATTTTTGAGAGAAAAATTAGATGCTTTCAAGGTCTTTAGAAGCCTATATGTGCAGGTTATGAATATGAAGAATATAGTAGTGTTGAGAATTCGGTCAGATCATATAAGGGAATTTGAGAATGCAAGCTTCAATGAGTTTTGTGATGAATATGACATCATATAAGAATTTTCAATACCTAAAATTTCACAGCAAAATGTAGTTGCCGAAAGGAAAAATAGAACCTTTCAAGAAATGGCCAGATCTATGTTGAATGGAAGAAAGATGTCTATGCAATTTTGCACCGAAGTAGTCAACACATCATGCTATATATGTAACATAGTTTATCTTAGAAATATCTTGAACAAGACATCTTATGAACTTTGGAAAGGAAAGAAACCAGATGTGAATTATTTTTATGTGTTTGGAAGTAGATGCTACATTCTTAGAGATCGAGAACAACTCGAAAAATTAGAGAGCAAAAGCGATGAAGGGATTTTTATTGGTTATTTAACTCATAGCAAAGCATATCGAGTGTTTAATCAAAGAAACAAGAAAGTGTCAGAATTCGTAAATATGGTGATAGATGATATATCTCAATTGAATGCTACAGGGGAAGAAGAAAACATGCAAAATCAGTCTTGCGAACTAGCTCGACCAAGCAACGACACTACAACCAAAAATTGCCTAGATTTGCAGTTAGTTGCGGTTGAGGAAGTAACCATGCAAACTAATAAATTGACAGTTACTTCGAATGAGGGATCTTTTAAGACACTTGATGTGAAAATAGTCCTGTTAAATACTTAAAACTTGAGAGAAACTGATCTGAACCGGGATCCTTTATCATGAATTAGAAGAAGCCATCCAGTAGAAAATGTTATTGGTGATGTTAGCGAAAGAAGAAAAACAAGAGAAAGAAAAAGAGTTGATTACCGAGAACTCGCAGGATATTTATCCTACACCTCTTCAGTTTAGCACAAAAATGTTAAAGAAGCCCTACAAGATGAGTTCTGGATAGTAGCATGTAATAAGAATTGACTCAATTTGCACAAAATGATGTATGGGAATTAGTGCCAAGAACGTCAGAGGTGAATATGATTGGAACAAAATGGGTATTTCATAATAAAACAGATGAAAAGGGCAACATAACTAGAAATAAAGCAAGGTTAGTGGTTCAAGGATATTCTCAAATTGAAGGAATAGACTTCGATGAAACCTTTGCACAGTAGGACAACTTGAATCATTCAAATTGTTGTTGGGTATAACATGTTTGAAAGACTTCAAGCTTTATCAGTTGGACGTGAAGAGTGAATTTTTGAATGGGTTTATACAGGAAGAGGTATATGTTGAGCAACTGAAAGGATTTATTAATTCAGTTCATGCAAATCATATGTTTAAGTTGAAGAAGGCACTTTACGGTATCAAACAAGCACCTAGGACTTGGTACGAAAGACTCACACAATATCTCATCAAGAAAGGCTATGAATAAGGTAGTGTTGACAAAACTCTATTTATAAAAAAAGTAGGTTTTATTTTATGATTGCTCAAGAGGTTGTTTCTTCTTTGGACAGGGTGGCTATTTTGTTCTCCACATCTAAATTTGGAATTTGGTATAGATGTGACTCTATATCCTATCTAGCCAGGTATAATCATGTGAATTGGTCTAGAAATGTAGACGATAGAAAAGCACTTCAAGAGGTTGTTTCTTCTTTGGTAACAATCTAATTTCCTAGGACAGTAAAAAACAAAATTCAATTTCACTATCAACCGTAGAAGCTGAATATATTACTGCAGGATGTTATTGTTCGCAATCTTTGGATGAAACAGATGTTAGAAGATTATGAAATTGATTAGGATGTATTGACAATCCTATGTGATAACAAGAGTGCTATAGATATCTCGAAGAATTTGATTCAGCATTCGCGGACGAAACATATTGAATTGAAGTATCATTTTATTCGAGAGCTTGTGGAGAACAAAATAGCCACCCTGTCATATGTGTCTATAGAAAAGCAATTGGCAGAAATTTTTATGAAACCTCTTAATGTAGTCAAGTTTGAACTTCTTCAAGGGGTTTTAGGACTTTGTTTCTTATATTATTGATGTAATATTTTTTTTAAAAAGGAAAAGAAAATGAAAAAAAAAGCGTTGCATTTTTGTCAAGAGGGATTAAAATCCTTAAGTCCTCATTCTGCTGTTGCTGGCACTCCTCATCCTCTCCTCCTCTCTGTCAACTTCCAAGCACCCAAGCAACCACTTGATTAGATTGAAGACCTCTCTCACGTGGATTCCACATCTTTGTGGTATTTTTGGGACTCCATCGAAGACTCCCTTCTTCACAACCGTCTAAGTTCTATCTCTAACATTTGGACTTCTCTCTATGGTATTGCTCTATTTCACTCAATGCTAGCATCAATTGTTCAATTTGTTTGGTTTTTTGTTGTTAATTAACAAAATGGGCAAGAACAAGGAGAAATCCTCCTCTTTGGTTATGGAAAACTGACTGTTTCCCCCCAATCGTCGTTCTAACTGTTTGCTGTTAAGCCCGACACCTGAGAGGAAAGTATCTGGGCCTGGGTCATCCTCAATTACTCCAATTGAAATTCTCGACACCACCTCAATTCGGGATAACCCACTAAAATGTGATCTTGTCGTGTGGTGTTGTTTTCAATGGTCGAAGAATCGTCATCTGATTTTAATGAGATTCCTACTACATCTGCTCCACTGACTGCTCCTCCTTCGATCATTTAGAAACAGACTAAGCAGCAAGCTTAAAAATTAGTCCATCCACCTCGACGAATTCCTTCCTCTTGTTTGATAGTAGACACTGCAGTTTCAGTCAAATTTTATTCATCCTAAGCTAAGCGTAAATAGGAGACACTCATTGACATCGGGTTAACTCTAGACCACCCTATTAACTGAGATGAGTTTCAATAGTATCGATTGGATATTTTACTATATGAGAGAACATTACTGCAAGCTGTATTACTTCCTGAACATTATGATGTTGAATTGGTAAAAGAATTCTATTGCAATCTGCCTGCTGACTTATTGACTTATACTGCTATGAGTTATAAATTGGTGTATGTATAGGGTTGGGTGATACAATTTGATGTTTGATAGACTGAATATCTTCATGAACTTTGATAATCTAATTGGAGATTAGATCTATGATGATAACTGGGCCACTTCTAATGATCTGATAGCTATTGTGTTAATTGGAGGAAAGTTAACTACTTGACCATCTAGTTCGATGCTACGCTGGTTTATGTTGACAAAAAAGTATTTTGTGTTTTATAAATTGGTTTTAGCTAACTAGATGCCTAGTACATATATTGTTTTTGCTTATCTAGCACAGGGTAAACTGCTCCATGCCATCGGTACCGGGGTGAATTTCAATTTGGGGCAACTTATAGTTGAAGTTATGTTGGCTATTGAAGGCAAGTCACATTCCTTGCTTGATTTCTCAATTTTTATATGCAAATGGTGTTCCTCGGTTGGAGACAAGTATACTTGAACCAGTCACCTTAATGAACATATCAACTATAATTTTCAAGCAACCACGGGTTGTAGATTTGGCATACACTTCACCTGGTCCTTCATATGCCTCGAGAACTTCCTCTGTCAATCCTCATGTAGCTTTGTTCACTAAAATTGAGCGGATTGAAGGAATTTTTCAAGTGGGTCTTGATGCTCTTCGTCAATTGAAGCAACGGGTTCTTTGATCCTCCGATGCTCCTTGAATTTTCTTTTTGGCATCCTTTTTCTTAAAGGAGGAGATGACTTGAATTTGTATGAGTTTGTACTTGGTTATTTTGAGCTATTTGTGAACGTTGGATATTTTAATCTATGCTTGGATCTTGGATTGAGGGGGAGTATTGTGACTTCAACATGTATATATATTCGATTATGTGATTCAGGGGAAATTTCTTATTTGTGACAACAATAACAAAAAAGGGGAGATTGTTAAGATATTTATTATGTCTCGTTATTTAATTTTGGCATTTTTTTGTTATTGGGCATTCAAGATAATGATTAAAATTATAAATCAAGAAGTGGTGCAAATAAGTAACACTTCTTACTTGAATTGGATTCTTGGATAAGACTTGTTGCAAAAATAAAAGTCTATCTTCAATGAAGGTTGGTGTGGATGAAGTTGGTTGTGGTATGGATATTGTAAGATTGTTGGAGTTATGTGTGGGTGATTTGGAGTCTTAAATTACCTGCGTGTGCGACTCTGCCTCTATATCCTACACGCAAGTGATTTTGGTGATGTTTTCGTGGGTGTGTTGATTGTAGGTGGATGCGTGAATGGTGAAATTTTTGATCTAATTATTTCAGTGATTTGAGAGAGGCTTGTGTGTGTGACTTTGTTTGCATATTGGTGTGGGTTGATCTATGATGAATGGGTAGATCACGTTGCTGTGTGTGAAAAAAATTAGGAGATAGCTAAAAGTGTGTTGTGGTGTGTATGAGCCATCATTTTGGAAGGTACTGTCGTGGGCTGAAGGAAAGTGTTAGTGAGCTATAGATTTTGTGATGGTTGTTGCATGATTCCTTCCTTGCCTTGTTTTGGTTTGGTCTTTGTCTTGTCTGGGTTTGTCGCAGGCAAATGATAATTGTTGACTGATTTCTTTGTGGTTGCAACATTTTAGAGTGGATTGTTTGTGTGGGCTATCATACTTGACGTCTTCATCCTGCTGCTGTGAATTAATATTGGTATTTGCGTGGATCAGCTCATAGTTTGTGGTGACCACTTTCAGACCTGTTTCAGTATAGCTGAATCTATAGGGGAGTTGTTTTTCTGTTCTTTCTCAAGTGTTCTCATTTATGTTAAATTTTTGTTTAACCACTTGAGTTATTTATTTAGTGTTCTTTCTTAAAATATTGTTAAGAAAAATCTTCTATTGAGATTAACAAGAGTAAGTCATGTTATTAGGTGTGAATAACTTTCATGGGTACTGAGGAGGAGTGGTAGTATCAAGGGTTAAGTGGCGTCAGCTTATTAAAGCTTTGTGTAAAACTATCGTTGTCTTTTGATGAAAGTATTAAGCTGGATGAGGGCCCTATACACGAAGGTAAGGTTTGCCGAATTGCGTTAACAAATATTGATGTTGATTTATTTTGTTGCATTTAATTTTTCTAGTTTTTGATTGTGCTAGAAAAGACTACGATAAATTGAAGAGTTTGCGAAGCTAATACACCAGTACAGTTTTTCAATTCCAAACATCAGAAAGCAAACCCAATTCTTAGGTGAGCCACCAATCTACATAAATTACACCATAAAAAAGAAAAGTAAAAGGCAATGTTGAATTTACCTTTTGAATGGACTTCTTCTTACAGTAAGTCTTGTTCTCATCCACTAATGCATGGAGAATTCATCAATATGATCCTTTATATCCTCAAAAAAAGTTGCTTCCTCGCTCCTTTTCTTTAGGTATGAAGTTGCAGTATGTGGCATCTGCTTTGTCGGCCCCTTCTTTATATGTCTTTATCCTTAATACGTCCAAGGCTTAACTAAACTCAAGTTTTGCGTAACATTACCAAATAATATCACAGGATCATAGATTAAGACAATAATCTGCACAAAAAGTGGGGAAATTTGGATAAGTGTAGAGTAAGCTACCTATCTACAACAATCCCACTTAAGCACTTTCAGTTAATCAAGATACACTTGTTCACAGGAATACACATGTTGAAATAGTCAATACCACATCTAAAGTGTTGCAGAAGCTACCCAGGTAACCCAAAAATTGAATTTCGGCTTCTTAAATAGGCAAAATTAAGTCAAGTCCACTAATTGAGTGCTGCATTTCCATAATTATGAGGATAGGACGTCACAAAAGCTTAGTTTCTCAAGGAAACACTCATTCCAGAACTTCATATAAGAAAATGGATTCCAAAATCACTTGCAACATTGGGTTCTAACAAACATGGCAGAAACAAATTCAATAACATGTTCATCATAAATTTACCCCAAAAGTACTCTAAGGTAGTATATACAATCGGTCCAATGATATTTATTAGCAGTAATACCAACCCAGATAATTCAACTACGCAAACATTCAACATAAATGAACAATGATTGCAAAACCCACATCCTATACATGAACATCAACATAAAGACTCATTACGATGAACTATTCCATTCAATAACATTAACAACAAACCTCCAATTAATGACGCAAGCTCGTTACTAAAGTTAGTAAGTTGGCAACATCAACATTTTGATCTTGTATAGTATAGCATCCTCTTTCTTGATGTGCAAGTTTCAGTGTTAGCATATAACGGCGAACTATGATGGGTGATACAAAGGTCACCTTGGGACTTGAACTTTTACCAAAGTTGATCGTCAACACTGTTTGCATGACATTCTCACTTAGGTCTACTTAAGTAAGACTTCAACCTTCGAAGACCCTCGAAGTGTTTACCTCGCACACTCGAAGAAAATATGCTACGAAAACAATAAGCAATAAAGGCAACAAGGAAGACAACAAAGATACAGCAAAACCAATCTTTATATTACTTTCCCTCAAAAGAATATAAGGAATGCTCTCTCTCTAAGTAAGTTGAGTGCAAAGCTCGAATGATCTATATATAGGCATTCAAATGTAAGGCCCTAAAATATACCCTAGTTAAAATGATAAATGCTTATGAACGTACATGTGAGATAGGAGTTAAAATTGTGTTATTATTTGAATATGAAAGGTATATAACTTGAATTTTGGTATTGATGGACGATAGATAGTAAGTTGGAATGAATTGATACTATTAGAAAATTGAGGTATTTAAATGTATATTTGGATTAGGAAAATTGTCAAGTGGCTAGTTAAGTTGGTGCATGGAAATTTGAATGATTAAGCTTATGAATTAGTGACATTTGGCACCATTAGTTGATTGAAAAATGGATAATTTATTTTGTGACAAGTGGACCAA
Organism: Erythroxylum domingense; assembly: GCA_025594535.1. Classification (NCBI taxonomy): domain Eukaryota; kingdom Viridiplantae; phylum Streptophyta; class Magnoliopsida; order Malpighiales; family Erythroxylaceae; genus Erythroxylum; species Erythroxylum domingense. The sequence goes on from JANQBM010000222.1 coordinate 39,900,346, forward strand.
TCTTGAAATAACATGTGGACTGATTTGTAGGTGATTAATGGCAGTATATTAAGATGACAAAGGGCAGCACAATCAAGTGGTACATGGTATGACATCTTATTGGACACATGTTTAAGTATATTGGAGACACCTAGCAACTAAAGACAACAAATTTTCTGCTGGAATGTTCATTCACCCTTTCACCTTGCTTTTCACCACCGAAACTCTCATTCTCCTCTCAACTGCTGGACTTTTTCCAAAATTTTGAATCATCAACACTTGGAAGCTTTGCAATTTCCTTTATCATGAAGATAGCCTTGTAATTTTATGTGTTATTAGCTTGTTGGTGTTGAAAGTTGCACCTTAATCTTAGATATATGCTGATTGTATGGAAGGATTGGTTTGGCTTGATCTTTGAAGTGATTTGGAGTTGTTCTTTGAAGTTTAAAGAGGTAAGGGAGTATTAAAATTGATATAATGATAGAACATGTCTTGTTTGACATTTAAAATGGATATAACATATATTGAATTAATGAAGAAACGTGGATAGGAACGTTATAGGTGCTGGGTACTCATTAGAAGGAGTGGTTCCACTGAACAATCATCGGTTTTTCAGCCATATCTTGACCAGTAGACATAAAAATGGGATTATTTTAAATTAAAATTAAACTAGAAACATTTATCTATAACTTTTATGAAGAAGTCGAATTTTAATTGTGTCACTAAGGGTTTTGAAATTTAGCTTTAAGTTGAGTTCTAGCTTAGGTTGCAGCACTATCCTTGACAGAAATCGTATCCTGTTTTTATCGAATAAACTGTAATGATTTATGCTGAATCAGACAAAGTTGTCTTCATAAAAGTTTTATCTTATTCTCTTATCTTTCTATTCGTATAAAGTATGTAATTTTTCCATATCTGAATTAGGAGATATGGGTTTTACAAGTTTGAGTGCACACGCATTAGCCAAAATTTCGAACGTGCAAAGTCTATAGTATTTTGAGCATAAACCATGGAATAATGAACCAAATTGAATGATTTTTGTTTTGTTTGAAACTTAAGACATAGAGGAACATTTTTTTAGAAGAACATATTGTCTTAAAAGGTCAATTTCTAGGTCAGAATGGCCATACAAAAACAAACTGATCCAAAAACCTGTCTTGTGAAACTAATTGTTTGGAAGTTTCGGGTCCCTTATCCCACAATTGTGAGAAATAGTTAGGAAGGTGAAAAAAAAGAGAGTTTGTGCAATTGATGACTATATAAGGTTAACTGAGTAATAGTTAGTTTAATTATGCATGATTAATTGAGATGATAATGTAAAGGATGTATCGTGTACAATGTTGAATTGCTTGGTGTGACCATGAATGAATGAGTTCCAAAGGCTTATATATTATGAATTGATTATGGATGTGTGTGAATTGGAAATTTCTGCTTGTGATAATTCCGGACCATCAGTTGTCCGAGGAGTTTGATAGTTGGGACCGCATCGGAAGTGCCTTCTATTTGAGTGAATATATATAATTTGTGAAGACTCAATACTTCTATTGATGCATTATTGCGCATACTCATAATTGCATGACATGTTAGTTTGTTTGAAAATTAGTGGTATGTGTGTTGTAATATGTTCCTTGTATGAGAATTATAAAAAGAACCTTTTGGTTTTAAAATTATTAAGTCTTAGACGTGGGTAAATAGGCATGCCTAGAAAGGTTTGCAGCGGCTCCTGTGACACTTTGGTGTCTCCTGTTACTGACAATTCGGTGCCTCCTATTACTGACACTTTGGTGTCTCCTGTTATTGAGACATAAGTCTCTCCTATTTTGTGATATCGATCACGGTATCTCCTATATTAGTCCCGTTACCCACTTCTTTATAAAGGATTAGCAGTCTAACTTATTTTGTATTCTGATACATGTTCTGTTTTGATATAAACAAAATTCTGATTTGATATTGAATTGATATTATACCCTATTCTGATAATTAGTTTTGACATATGTACAATTTGTTCTGATACTTAGATGATATGATTGGCATTAGTATGAGAAATGTTCTTTAGTGATAGATTATATTTTGTTCTGAAAGTCATGATGCTTGAATTGTTCTTTAGTATGCATCTTTAAGGATTGCTTAATATATAATTTGATTCGGTATGTGTGGATGTTAGGTGACTATTATATAGTTACCAGTCTATTTATGATTTAGTTATTTCCACTAAGCTTTATGCTTAGCACAGTGGTTTTGTCCCGTGTAGGTTCAGATAGGACGCTTTGAAGATTGGGATAATAACAACCGCGATGGCCAATGAAGAATGTGTTTTGTTTTGGAAATTTATGTTTGGATTATATGTATAATAGGAGACATGATGCATTTTGTTAAACATTTGTAAATATTGTAATACAGGGTATATTTGAACTTAAGATATGTACCGTTTTGTTTAAGGAGTTGTAATGTAGTAACCTTAATTCATGATGACTTAACACATGTGTATGAATGAATTCGGTGTATTGTTTAAATTATGTTTAAAGATGAATATGCATGGAATCATAATAATTGGTTGCTTGAATTATGACTACGCTTTGTATTATTTTGATATGTTTTAAGTCCTATCTTAGGTAATATCCGCATATCCTTCTAGGGGGTCTGTGGGTGTTACATCTAACTTGTATGTCAAGTTACATTCAAAATCCCACTCAAACTGATCTGCCTAAGATCGTGCTAAGATCACGTCTATCTCTATTAGATTACATCATTTGGACCAATTGGATGACACCCTATCCAAATAGAACTCTAATTGATAAGATAAAGTTTACAAGATAACAGAAAGATAGAATTTACATTCAACTAGGAAACTGACATCTTTTTCCTCGAAGATCTTCACTATCTTAAGATGTTGAGTCCCACTATAACTTTAACTCTTTGTTATCGCCACATCATCTAAGATCTCCCCACGATCTCTATCCGCTGATGATGTAGTGTGATCTTGTCGAAGCCAACAAAGCACACTGGCCTGATCTAATGCTTCCCACAACAAGTTTGTTAGTTATGGTCCATTTATCTTAGTATAGACTAAGTCCTTAATCCATCAAGTCCTTAGTCTGGGACGAGTCAAACTCCATAACATCCGAGACTCTACCAAAATTTGCTCCATGTCCGATCCCACTCGCCCATCTTTGCCTTAGTGTTTTTGCATGTCTCCCTTATACGTGTAATCTAGCTAACCTCCCCCCTAAGGCGCATCATGGAGGTTGCTGAGAAGTGCTCCAAAGTTTAGGGGTCTAACAAACCACCCCCATCAGATGGATTCGACGCCCTCGTCTAATTAGTTTGTTGGCACTCCTCTATGTGTGGTTTCTTCGAAGACTCCTTAGTAAGCTTTGAAGACGGTTGCAAGTCTTCATATCGATTGGCACTTCACCCACATACCATTTTTCGAATCCATCGGGGTTGTCTTTGCTTCCATTTGGACTCGCCTTTTTAAGGCTCACTGCACCCATTAAAGACATATTGAAAAGAGCTCCGTCCACTGAGCTTTCCCTATCACGTAAATCCTCTGCGATCTTGACAATGACATACTCCTTACTCGCCTTCTGTTTCGGGCTTGCTCGAGCATAATTTGGCTCCTTTTCAATGATCATAGCTGACACTTGTGCTATCGGAGTTGTAGTTTCCTTTGTCCCACCAACGAATCTACAAAAATTAATAAAGAAGGATTTTTCACCATGCATAATCATCATCCCTCCCAAACTTAGATACAACGCCGTCTTTGCTACCTTAAGGAAGTCGATCCCTAATATCATTTCAAAATCCTCAAGTGGTATGACCATGCAATTCATCTTGGCACACCAACTCCTATGTTCACTTGGACGTTGTAAGCAGCTCCTATCACCGCTTGTGTCTTACCCCTAGGGCTTCTTAACTTTGTTGGGGTCTTGGACATTCTAAGCCCTAACTTGCGCACCATCCTTTCCGCCACAAAGGAATGAGACGCACCCGTATCTACCATCATGGTCACCTCTATCCCATAACCTGTATTGTCACATACATCAGATCATCATAGGGATTAGGTTCTTTACTAACTGCATCCAACAAGACAATCGGATTTAGCACCTTGTCATTCGAAGATTCTCCCTCTTCTTCAGCTAGTAGGGCGTTTAGTTTCTCTTTCCTTGGACATTCTATATGATCCACCGTATAGATAATAAACAATCTTGCCCTTTTTGGAGGACGTGTCCCCATTCTCGGAGCCACCATTTTTCTTGCTTTTCCCATTGAAGTGTCCCTTCTTGGAATCCTTCTTCTTCTTCCCCTTGATATTCTCCTATTGAGCATAGCCTTTACCCTTTGCAGAATTAGAGGAGCTTTCCTTAGTTTCCATCATCACTTGAAAGTCCACCAAGGCATTAGTAGCCGTGATTGCACCAACTATGTCCTTCACATTTTGCCTCCGCAACTCCATTGACACCCATGGTTGTAACCCGGAAAAAAGGTTGAAGAGTTTGTCCTCGTTTGACATGTTTTCAATATGAAGTAATAGAGAACTAAAATACTTAACATAGTCTTTCACCGAACCTTCTTGTTTAGTTTCTTTAAGGCATCCCTCGCAAGCATAAAATATTCAATGGAAGAAATTGATCCTTCAACTCCTTCTTCATGAGCTCCCACGTATCCACAGGAGTTCTACCCGCATTGATCTCCGCAGAGGTCCTCGTCCTCCACCCGAACTTGGCATCCCCATCCAAGTACATAGTCGTCACATTGACCTTCTCAGTATCGGATACCCTAACAGCCACAAAGGACTACTCCATATCCGACAAAAAATTCTCAAACACCTTGGCGTCCCACACGCCTTCGAACACCTTCGGTTCACATTCCTTCACCGCTGAAGGTTTTGGTGATGAGCTTTCAACCCGATCGACATCTAGCGTTGCAACGACACGCCTTAACATAGTGATCTCAAACTGGGCCTCCTCCTGTGCCTTCAATATACTGTTGGATCCGCACCTCTAATGTCTCGAATCAAGTATTGTGAGATGTGACCTCTTCCTCCCCTTGAAGAATTGACCCAATGAGTGCTTCCACCCTGGTCACTCGTTCAGTTAAGTTGCCTACTACCATCTCAAAATTTGTCTTTGATACCAATTGATACAAAGGTCACCTTGGGACTTGAACTTTCACCGAAGTTGATCGCCAACACCCTTTGCACGATAGCCTCACATAGGTCCGCTTAAGTAAGATTTCAGCGTTCAACGACCCTCGAAGTATTTACCTTGCACACCCAAAGAAACTATGCTACAAAAACGATAAGAAATAAAGGCAATAAGGAAGACAACAGAGATATGGCAAAACCAACCTTTATAATACTTTCCCTCAAAAGAATACAAGGAATGCTCTCTCTCTAAGTGAGTTGAGAGCAAAGCTTGAATGAGCTATATATAGGCATTCTAACTTGTATGCTAAGTTACATTCAGATTCTCACTCAAACTGAACTGCCTAAGATCGTGCTAAGATCACGTCTATATCTATCAAATATATCATATGGACTAATTGGATGACACCACCATCCAAATAGGATTCTAACTGATAAGATAGAGTCTACAAGATAACAGAAAGATAGAGTTTACATTCAACTAGGAAACTAGCATCCTTATCCTCGAAGATCTCCACTATCTTCAGATGTCGAGTCCCACTGTAACTCTAACTCTTCGTCATCGTCACATCATCCAAAATCTCCCTACAATCTCTATCCGCTGATGATACAGAGTGATCTTTCCGAAGCCTACATAGCACACTGGCCTGATCTAATGCTTCCCGCCACAAGTCCGTTAGTCAAGGTCCATCCATCCGAGCGTGGGTCAAGTCCTTAGTCCATCAAGTCCTTAGCTTGGGTCGAGTCAATCTCTATAAGGTCCGAGACTCTATCAAAATTCGCACCAAGTCCGATCTCACACGCTCATCTTTGCCTGAGTGTTTTTGCATGTCTCCCTTGTGCCTGTAATTCAGCTAACCTCTCCCCTAAGGCGCATCATGGAGGTCGGTGAGAAGTGTTCCAAAATTTAGGGGTCTAATAATGGGTCCTCAAGTTATGGGCTCTAAGCCTACTAAATTGTTGCTAAAAATTGTAATAATATCGTATTAGTTAATTTTTTGAATTATTTTAATTTATCAATTAATTCAAATTTTAAATTAACTAATTTTCATAAAATAGAATTAATTAATTAATTTTATTTAAAATTATTTTTCAATTAAAATTTATTTTTATGAACAAAGTCTACCTTTTTTAATTATATTTTGATTTTTTAATTTTATTAAAAATTTAATATTATATCTTATTTGAATTTTTTAACGATAATGTCACCCTCTTTTAAAAATACAATTTTATCTGTTACTATTATTTTAATTTTATATTAATTTTTAATTTTTAATTATTAATTATTTCAACTGTTATTTAATTCTATATTAATAGATATTCGAATTTTAGTAAAGTATTTTACTTTTAATTATTTTTATTTCTAATTTATCATGTAATAAAATTTTAAGTATTTTCTCTTCCTAAATGGAATGGCATCTCCAAAATACCACAAAATAAAAGTATATAGTTATTGGACTGGCATTAGGGTCCACCCACCATTTAATCATGCAACATCTTGAGTTGTTAACTTCAGATGGATGTGAATTGAATTATGGTCGTGGATATATCAAGTATAAAAGATTTGGATCTTTTATATATATATTTAAATATTTTATAATTTAAAATTAAAATATCCTATAATATTAAAATATTAAATCAAGACTAACTTCTCTCAAATTATTTTAGCATAAATTATTATTTGACTAATTATTAATAAGTAATAAATTTTGTATGACTTGATTTTAATAACAAATTTAATAAAAATAACTGAATAAAATGTTTTCAAAACTTATATTTTAAACAACTGGCATTGAGGTCAACAAGCCCTACAAACAACTGGCAGCCGTTATTGTACTGTCCATGTCATTATTGACTTGAAATACTAAAAAATAATATTATTTTATTTTTAAATAAATCTATATTTTTAATAATAAAATACATTTAAATAAGAGGTCAAAAATTCAATTAGTTAAAGTTAAGTCCAAATGCTCAATCTTTTGAGAAATCTGCGATTGAGACAAATACTCAATTACTTTATTCATAAAATAACTTTCTCCTTTTTCTCATATTAAAAGTGAAAAGACAAAGAAAAAAGTAATTCTTTAAATAAAACATGTGATTCTTTACGTAAATCACAAAATTTCTAATGAATGGACATTAGACTTTAAAACCTGTTATGTTTTTTTTTTTTAAAGAGTTGACCTTTTAGATTTAATGCCTTTTTGGTTAAATTTTTGGAGGGTGAATAAGTACTATTTTCTATCATAAAAGCCTTTTTTAAGAAAAATGAATGTTTGACTGTAAAATAAAAAAAACACTTTTTTAGTAGATATAATTTTTTGACAGCTAAAATACAGTTTTTTAATAAGTTCAAATTTAAAGCTTATCAAAAAATCACATTTTCAGGTAGATTTTTCATATCAATTAATGAGCCTATTTTTAGTCCCTTTTATCCTTATGTTTTACACATAATTCCTACAATATCCACAAATACATCTTCACGTTTATTTTGAGATTTAGATAATATTATTTGACTTTTTATATATATATTTTAATATTTATTTTTTATATTATTTTTACTTATGTTATAATCCATATAAAAGATTTAGTTAGATATATTTTCATTTATGTTTTATATGGTTTAAAATTATATAATAATTAATATATTGTGCTTTGCATACTGTTTAATATATTTTAAATAATATTTATATGCATAAATAATTTTTATTACAAAATAAAATATAGTTAAAATTAAAAGTACTTTTTTATTTTTATATTACCAAATAGTCTATTGTATGAAGCTCTTTCAAAAAAGTTCTTTTTAAAATAACAACCAAACAGTCAACTGGTTTCTTAAAAAAGTTCTTCTCAGAAAAGCTCAACTCACAAAAACTCAACTGATAAAAACTCTACTAATATAAGCCCATCTAAACAAGCACTTAATCTAACCTAGATAAGCGCTATATCATTTAATATTCTTTACAAGAGTAGGATCTTTAGGTCTAGCTTGACCTAATTAGGCTCGATGTGGCCTAATTAAGTCTAATTAAAGTCTAACTAAGCTTAAGCTTAGTCCAAATTGCTTAGGTTTAATTGAATTTTTCACTGCTTGAAGTTCAATTAAGCTCGGATTTAGGCATAGTCTAGTAAACTTGATCGAGCTTAGGATTATGCTTGAACTTAAAAATTTTGGGCTAGTAAAGACTTGACAAATGCTACTAATGTGGAAGGTTGAAGAATAATGTAAGGAAACATCTTAAAGCTTAAAGAATTCCACTGAAAATGCACCGTTAAAAAGTTAATCTATGTCACTAACCAATCATAAAGGCATGCCATGTAGTTTATAAACATATTCAATGTAAAGTTAAGCCACCTGAGCAACTGTAACATAATGAGTGAGAGGAACAAAATGACCATATTTGTTAAGACAATCAACTACTATCATGATAAAATATACTCCCTCTAATTTGGGCAATCCTTTGACAAAGTTTAAACTAATATCAGTCTAGACCTACTCAGGTACTGATAATGATTGAAATTTTCCTAGACTCGTAATTGTCTCATATTTATTCTACTGACAAATGATACAACAATGAATAAAATCTTTAATATGACTTTACGTCTTTCCTCCAAAAAATATAAATAATTTCTTTTATATGTACCCAAAAAAACTAGAGTGTTCACTAGTTGTTGAATCATGGAAAATGGAAATAATATGAGTTTATAAAGCCAAGTATCCCTATTAACAATCTTCCATTTTACTATAAAGTTTCATTCACTCAAGTATAGGCAGATCTGAGGTAATTTGTCTTGCTTCGCTTGTTGAAAAATTAATTGTGGCTCATTATCATTCTCCAACTCTATTAAATTTGAGATAACAAATCAATTTGAATATTGAAAAGAGAAAAAGAATATAGTTCATCACTGAAGACCCCTTGATAAAGCAACCTTTTTGTATTTAATTTCAAATTCAAATCCCAAAAGTTTAAGTAACCATATATGTTAGAATTATGTAGTTATTTTATACCTTAAGACGTACTCTAAGCTCTTATAACAAGTTTGAATAATAAAATGCCTACTTATAATGTAATGTGAGTATTATTTGATAGCTAAAACCAATGCTATCAACTCCGTATGAGTTGAGAGATAACGATACTTGGGAGATAGATTTTTGATAATGTAGGCCAAAGGACGTGCATCTTGTATAAGAAAAGCCCCTATACCTTCTCTTAAAGTATCAATTTCAATCACCATAGTTTTATTAGAATTAGGAAGAGCAAGTGCAAGAGTACTTATCGATGCCTTTTTGAGCACTTTAAAAGTAACTTCAGCTTCTCTAAACTACATAGGCATTCTTCTTTGACAAAAATGTTAAATGTTTATTAATGTAACCATAGTTTTTGATAAAACTAATATAGTGTCTAACTAACATAAAAGAACTTTGTAATTGCCTTAATGATTGAGGAATTAGCCACTGTATCATTTCCTAAATTATTTTAGTTTCAGTTACCATTGCTGTTAGTGTCTTTATTTTCTATCTTTTTGTGTATTAATTTTCTTTGTTTTTGAAGTTTGAAGTTATACTTAATGGAAATTAATCTTGTTTTATGTTAATGTGTATTTTGGAATCAAATGGAAAGAACTGCAAACAGTTTGGGACAAAAAAAGTCAAACTAGGCATTGAACCTAACTAGACATGGCCTTGTGCAGTAAATTAAGTGATGAACAAACAAGACCAAAATGCAGTGCACATTAGGAACATCTGCCAAGGAAGCACAAAAAGATGCAGTTGAGTAAGAAATGCAGTAGTATGATAGAAGCAAGTAGGAAACATAACACGCAAACACGTCCCACACCAAGACGACGACGCACAACTGGGTAGGGAGTTTTTCTTTAACAGAAAACGATAGCATAGAGAGGGAGTGGGGTTTGTAGGGTTTTAAGTGAACAGTGGGGTGGACCAAAAACCCCAAGCTTTATTCGTCACATCAAGTAATAATGAGGGGGTGGTAGAAGTGAGAGTGGAAGAAGAGAGTTTGGGACAGAGTGGTTAAAAAGGTTTAGTTGTCCCATCAAAGCTACAGTAATGAAGAGAGGAGAATAGAGGGCATACGGCAGAGAGAAGAGGAGTAGCATGCTTTGACATTGATAATGTGACCTAAATATTCCATGTGCTTCATTCTAAAAGCACATTTAGAGAATTTTACAAAGAGGTGATAGTAACTTGATGCCAAAAACACTTCTATCAAATGTAGATGGTGCTTTCATATATGACTATATACCAATGTTTTAAAAATCAAACCAAAAGTTAAATCGATAAGAAAAGATGTTTAAGATTTTAAAGGTTCAATTGATATTAGATTGTCAGAAAATCAGTTAAAGATTGAATAAAACTTAATAATTTGGAATATGATTGAAAGAGACTATCTTTGCTCATCTAATAATTTAAAGTTTAATTGAAAAAGAGACTAATAAGTAAAAATTAATCGATTAATTAATAAACTATTATATTTTTAAAAATAAAAGTTATTAAAGTAAATTGAAACAAACAGTTAAAATTGAATTAAAAAATTAAGTTGTTAACAATTTTTACTATTGAACCGGTTGAATAGGTTCAATTTTTAATCATTGCTTTATATCAATATATCATAAAAAAAGATACAAAAACTAACTTACTCAAATAATCCTTGAAGACTAAATTCATTAAGTTTTGAAAATTTGTTAGGACATTTATTGATCCAAAAGGCATTATCAAGAACTCATAATGCTCTTGATGAGTTCTAAATATTGTCTAATACACATTGTCTTCACGTATACATATTTGATGAAATACAACTCGTAAATCAAGTTTTGAAAAATACTTTGCCGCTATACGATTCATTTAAGAGCTCATTAATAAGTGGAATGGGAAATTTATTCTTAATAGTGTTTTGATTTAAAGCCTTATAGTCCATACAAAATCTTTACGAACCATCTTTCTTTTTTACAAAAATGATTGGGGAAGTAAATAAACTAAAACTCTTTTTGATTATCTCTTGTTGCAACATCTCATTTACCAACTCTTGCACTACTTTTTTTTGAATCCTTGCATATATGTAAGGCCCTTTAATGACTTCTTCCACTCCTTCTTTCTATCTAATTATGTGGTCATGTAATCTAGAATGAGCAAGACCTTAGGCTCTTGAAATATATCTTAATATTTTTCAAATAGAATTTGCAGTTCCACTTTATGTTCATTAGATAAATGATTCCAACATTCAATTCCATAACTTACAACTTAATGGAAGTAGTATTCGATGCTTACAACTGATCCCTTTCTTGGCACAAAATAGAATGACATACTGCTTCTCTATGTTGGATCGCGTATGGTCCAAGTATTCACAATACGCTGCGGAAAAGACCATAACACAACATAATTTATAACCAAAAACATACAAGATACGCAAAATACCTTTTGTTTTGACGCGGATTGGTGGTCGTTTTTCAGATTCGTAGACACTGCTACTCGCGAATGTCCTCTACCGGTATCCACACGAGGATGC
>JANQBM010000222.1:39912094-39925218 GCA_025594535.1 Erythroxylum domingense
TAATATATTATTAACAAGTCATAATGTTAATACATGAATCATAACTATCCATTGGCCTAGGGCACACTACTAACACTCTACCCCTTAATTTTTCTCAAGGTGTTTCATTTTAGTTCTAACACCTTATCATGCCCCCCATTTCATAGCATTATTTTCTTGTTTTTCCATTCAAATTTCATCACTTTTTCCTTACAATTGTATCTAATGTCATACAAAATTAATAACCATTACACACCTAGTACCATGTCACTCTCTCTAATATCTATTACCAATGTATTAGCTCTTAATTGACAACCATTCATTATTTACTTTTAACTCCTTACATCTCTGGTGATATTGAATCCGTAAGCTCCCGTCACTAAAATTGAAGTGGATCACTATTCTCCACCATAGATTTATTTTTATTCATTTACTTCTCTTTAATGAAGTTATAAGTACTTTCTTCATCTACCAATATGTGAATAATTATGTACTTATAGTTCCTTAAAACCTTCATATGTTACAATCGAAATGAAGTAATACTTGCTATAACTTATAATGAGGGAAAACTTTAGAGAAACTGGTAAGATTACTCCTTTATGATAGAAGGTCGTAAGTTCAAGTCACGGAAATAGTATTTTTGTAAAAATACCCCTGTAAAGTGGAGAGTCTTATGTACTAGGGTACATTGATTTGACTTGATAGAGCTTATAAGGAAATAATTAATTGTTACATTTTGTAATTGTTTCCATTTTTTCTCCTTTTCTCCTTCTTCAGTTACATACATGCACATTTTACATTTAGGACCAAGACAATATTTTTCATCACATTAAATCATAAAGTCTTTTGGCTCTTTTCTTATCCATTTCTTAGTTAAAATTAGTCAACTACTCTACCAGTCACCCCTACTATTGGTTTAGGTAATATACCTCCTTAACTTCTTTGATTTTGCAAATATCCTCTCCAACCACCTCAATCACTTCTATGACAATTGTGGGCTACCACTTTATATTTTCTTGCTAAATTATAAGCTTATTGTAGTGTTCTTGGAGCTTAAATTTTGATTGGGTACTCAATTTCAATATTTAGCTCCTTTAAGAACAAACGAATCAGATATGGTTTGGATGTTACCAACTTATGAGACAAAAGATCAAACTTTGTACAACACTCTTTCATTAATCAATCTTGGCTCAATTCCTTTAGTTCCCCATAGGGTTCTCAAACATTCCCTCACTAAATATTTTCTTCAAAGCTAAAATATACTCCTCCTAACTGGGCTCTTCCACCATCAATATCTTCCTCGTATGCAATTGATGTCAAGCTAAGGCTTCCCCTTTCAAATACATGGTACTATTCTTACCTTTAGTTTCGTTGGAGGTCTTTCTAGATGGAATTATCGATCACATTTATATATCCAATTTATCAACCTTTCACCTTTGAACAACATAAATACTATACTGGAGGACCTAATTACTACATAATACTAGTAATTTTTATGTATTCCTACCCTAATCTCCAGAGCTCTTCTATCATGTTCCTTATCATTTGCTAATCGAAATATGTCAGTTGGACTTGTATCATCAACTCCTCCAAGTCTTGCATTCCTTACTCATACTTCATTTCTAAATCTTGCATTTGGTTTTCATATTTTCTTCAATTCTTCTCCAATCTTCATAACGCGTACCTTCTATCATAAATCTAAAAATAGGTGAGTTCTAATACCACTACAACAAAGTAGGGAAAAGGCTACATTTTTCTTGCTAAGATTTTAGAGTCGTAGCTAAAGATCGATATTTGATGATGATTTTTAAAATCGTCACCAAAAGCATAACTTTTAGCGACATTTTGGAAAATAGTCGCTAAAAGGTTTACTTTTCGTGACAATTTTAAAAATTGTCACCAAATATCGACATTTAGCTACAATTTTAGAAAAATAGTCACTAAAAGTTAATCTTTTGGCTACGATTTTAAAAATCGTTGCTAAACACTATAAACAGGAAGACAATTGGTTACGTTTTTTATCAATGTTTTTAAAATCGTCATTAAAAGTAAGCTTACTTTTAGTGATGATTTTAAAAATCGTCACAAAAAGTAAACCTTGGTGACGATTTTAATAATCGTCATCAAATGAGAACCATTTGGCAACGATTTTTAAAAATTGTGTCTAAAAGTTCAACATTTTGCGATGATTTAAAAGTGGACCCTTTAGTGATGTTTTTATCACTAAAAGTGGATCCTTTATAGAAGATTTTTAAAAATCGTCGCTAAATAGTCCAAAATATCATTTTTTTTAGGCCAAATGTGTCAATTAAGGAGGGAACGAAATTGAGACTAGCGTTTAAAATGAAAAGCTCTAAAGCCTAAAGCACCCATCTCTCATATGCTCTTTCTTTGCTCTTCCTCCATGAAAACGCCATGCCCATGTCTCATCCTGAACGAAAGGTAGCTCTCGATCCATAATGTAGAGAGCTTATGTTTGTACGTGCTTTTTTGTTTCTTTTTTCGATATCTAAACTCGGGTTGATGCAATGCATCTGAGTTTTGTTTTATAGATCTCTTTGTTGCTTATAGAGTCGTAAAGGTGTTGTCTTAAGTTTTGTCTGAATGAGTGTTTCTTTGTTTGTTTTTTACCTATGAGCTTATCTCCTTTTTCGTCATAGGTTCATTTTGAAGCTTGATTTCTTGGGGAAGAAGTGAAATTTGATGAGAAATTAGACCTCTCAACTATTCCTGCTTTACCATTATTAGCCCTATTGGGGTTGCTCTCTTATTACTTGTTCTCATTTGCTTTATGGCCTATTTGGAGTTTCTTGACAATACCCATTATGTTTACAATGGGTTATTTCGGAGGAGTACTAGCACCTCCCTGTATGATCGACTTCACTTTGTGATTCGGAACCCTATTACCAATACCACATACAACAAGCATGGTTGGTTGTCGAAGCTTGTGGATCCCTCACAATGCTTCATTGCCTCTAACACTCATAGGCTCTTCTCTTCCTTTTTCCGAAAAAGCCTCCCTCCGAGGTTTGATTTTTTTATTTTCTTGAATGATTTCTTGTTTCTTGAAGTTGCAGTTTTTAATTTTTGTATGAATTGATATCTTCTCTAAAAATTAGATTTTTTTTAATTAGGCAATTAATGAAAATTCTTTATGAAACTTAGAGTTTTAGTGAAGTTGAGAGACCAGTGAAAATTGATGTGAAATTTAGGGTGTGTTTGATTAAGTTATTACTCAGTTTACTGCATTTACACTAGATTTGGGAATTCTTTCGTTATCGGTGGATTTTGATTTAACGGAAGTTACGTATATTCTATATGAACAAAGCAAAACATGTTATGGAAACATGGGATAGATAATTCCATTGCTCTCCATGTGAGCAAAGGCTTGCTTTATTGTATCTTGCAAATGATATTTTGCAAGATAGTCGCCGAAAAGGTTTAGAATTTGTTGGGAAATTTTCGAAGGTTCTTCCAGATGCACTTCGTGATGTCATTGAAAATGGGGATAAGTTTGGAAGAAACGTTGCATTGCAACTGGTACTAAATATTTACTTCTTCCACTGTAACCTTTTATTTTAAATTTACCTGTTAGGTTTGGTACAGTCAACAAAAATCTTGGATTTCATGATTTTAGTGTGCTTTTCATTACTTCTTTTTCTAATGTGAGACCTTTTTGCTTTTTGTTTATTATAAGTAGGAAATGTTGGTTATTAAAGTAGCAATCTTGCAATTAGCATGTTTTCTTTTAATTTATGACTATACTAGTGTACTATACAAAAGATATTCTTATTTTCTGAAAACTAGAAAAAATTTTAAAACAAAGAAGAGAAGGAATTGCTAGCTTCTATTTTATTTTTTTAAACATTTAGCTGTTATTAGTTATTTAGTTCTCTGAGCTAGATGCATCATATGGTGACGTTATTATCTCATAGTGCACCTGCAGTTAGATCAAGTACTCTGAAGTGTGAATGATAATATGACGCAATGTGTACTAATTGCATGACTTATAAATTTCTTTGTAATCATATGGTGGATTAAATATGGTGAGGGCTGATGAATCCATACTTGTATGGATTTTATTGGGTGATATGAATCGGTCCAAATCAATTGATATTACCTTCCTCGACATTTTGAGTTTCCTCTGCATAATCCAAAAGAATACTATTTCATGTTCATTGTGAAAGCCAGATTTGCAGTCGTATCACATTTGATTAGTATGCTCTTATGTTAAGTTGTTGATTTTGGTTGCATTTTGGTATAATCTTGATAATGTGACTTACATAATTAAGAAAGGTTATTCTATGTTTTATTTTATCATATCTTGAGGCTCTAAATTTGAGTAACCATAAGTCCTTTTCTGCTATTTGTTTTCTGATGGAACTTGTAGTTGCAGGCCATTTTTGAGTGTATTATGAAAACATATAAATTTTTGACACCCGATTTTAAAGGGAAACACGCTTCACAAAGTCTCCTTTCTAAGAGCACACTGATCTGTTTGGAAAGCCAACTAAAGCCCTCATTCTTGAAGAAGCAAAGAGCAATGTGCTTTGATCGTATTATTCAAGATCCAAAGAGTAGCATTTTTTATTTCTTGATAGGTTCATGAGACTAAAGAGTATTTGTCCTATATAAACTGGTCTTTGTATTTATTATTTTGTCCATAGAATTGTTAAGGTTGTAATTAAAATCTTGTATATGAAGAATATTCTTTTTGTTGATATACTTTAATGGTATTTTATACAATGCTTCAAATTATCAATTATTTTTGTATATTAAATTAACAATAAAAAATCTAAATATTATATATAATAATATAAATTAAGAATGCCACAAATAATTATCATTAACATGATATAATATTTCCTTAAAACATATATTAAAAATTTGACTATATTTTATAAAACATAGTTAAAAATATTTAGCTACGTTTTAAAAAATGTAGCTAAAAAATTTTAGTTATATTTTTGGAAACGTAGTCAAATGTTTTTAACTACGTTTATGAAATGTAGTTAAAAACTTTTGACCACGTTTCCAAAACCGTAGCTAATAAATTTTAGATACGAAACATAAGTGTAGTCAAAATGTATTGGTGATGATTTCCTAAAATATTATTAATAATTTTTCTCTACGAAAATAAAGCGTAGGAAACTATTAGTGACGATCAGAGAAAAACGTCACCTATAGTTTTCGGTTACGAAGATTTGGGACGTTTTTGGCGAAGAAAATAAATTGTCACTAATTACTATTAACGACAATTTTGAGACTTTTAGTGACGAGTTTTTTGATAGCTAAATGTGGTTTCTGATGTAGTGTACTAAATATTGCAATTATAATGGTGAAACCCTAATTGTAAAAGAAAGAACCAATATATTTACAAAAAAGAGAGATGAAGCAGACAATTGTAGGGAGAAAAAGTTTATAGTCGTTAATTGCTATTCCCTTTACAACCGTCATCTCTTTTTAACCAACCCTCAACAGCTGTTACAGATCAACCACTAGTATTATACTATTATTACATTTTTCATTAATCAACTACATATCACTAAATTCAACGATGTCGTCCTCCTGTCTCATCTTTTATACAAACAATGTAAGATCCTTGTATCTCTCATTTTCTTCCGCCTGTATTGGCCCTGTTTCTTCTGTCGCAATATATAAAAACAACTTTTTATTAATGAGCCGTGAAAAATAAATTGACAAGAACCCAGACGCTGAATTTTTTCTATCAAGCACCGTTTTGATGGAGGCCATGTAAGGGACTGAATCTAGATAGTTTCACAAAGCTAAAACAATAGCTGTTTTTTCTTCGGAGTTCATTTGATTTTTACCAACTTAAAAGCCAATTAATTAAATTTCAGCTTTATAAGTTCATATCTGGCGTGAAGAAAATAAAAGACAAATTGTGCACTGAAAAATGGAGTGTCGGATAGTATGTGCTGGATATAGATGTGTAATAAATTGGGTTATTAAATATATAAAAAGTTATGCCAACTTGTTGTACGTTGTTAAGCTCCAGCTTGGGGTGGTCCCTAGACCCTTACCTAAAATTCTTCAAGCACATGCGCATCCATACGAAATTGCATTGAAAAGTTGTTCTATATTCACATTCTTGTTGTTGATGATATTAATGACAATGCTTTAATAACTAATGCATGTTAAGAACACTGTCAATGATAATACACTTGTTTAGTTATCAGTGTAAAGAAGAAGTCCATAATTCTACGTAATTTGGATTTTGCAATTTCTTCCATTAAGTTTGTGCTTCTTATGATTCAAAACAAAATGATTGCACTCTACACGAATAAACTGGCCAAAATGGTTCTAAACCGTCGATTATAATTGATTTACGGTGTCTCATCTCATATGTATGTATGCAAGCAGATGCCTTTCCCGCAGACTTTGGATTTAAGATGATTTAAACCTTAATGATTCCGTTCTTCCTCGACTTTTATGTAAATTATTAGACATAGGTCCTTCTATTCTTGCTGTTGACAACTTTGATGACTCAATACAAGTTAGACAGGTTGGAAGTAGAAGAAAGGCTATACCCTCCTTCTATTACTCAATAAATTCATAATTCGTGTAATGTTTATAACATCGACTCTTAATTTTTTTTTTCATTCTAGTTGAAGTGGGAATTTGACTTATCGCATTAGCCTTTAACCCTTAATTTAGTGACAGTTCAAAGTATCTTTTCTACATATCCAAAAACTTTTGAGAATGGACGGTTTCCAAAATTAATAAACTGAGACCCTTGTATGATACATGGGGTAGTTTCTTGTTTCACTCGCCAAACTCACTTTAAATTAATTGAATAAACAACAAAATATGGTATAATTGGTTCCAAATTTTGGCCACCGACTTCTTCAACATAGGCGGCTGATGGAAAATGCAGGCTTGCGGCTATAAATATCAATAACAAGTGGTTTTTGTTCTTCGTTCTTCTTCTCTTCGTCTTAAGAGACGCCAATAACACTTTGAACTTATTACAGTTGAAAAGTCTAAGCTATCTTACGCATTAATGAGCTCACCAAATTTAGAATGCCACTGACTAGTTCTTTTAATACAAAAATTATAAAGGAAAAAGGAAAAGAGGAAAGTGACGAAATAGATAGTTACAAGGCTATGCCGATATCTATTTAAGACATTGAAGACCATAAAATTATGCATATGTCGATGGAAGAAGGTGAATTTAAGTTGTGACTGTATAATTGCAAAGGGAAGAACTTTAAGGTAATCTTCGATTAGATTGTCCTTATGTTGAATCGAGGGGATATAACATGAGATTTCTCTCCCTATATCTACATGATCATAGAGTCAAAGCCATCAGTAGGCCAAGGCATTGAGAGATAGAGACGCAAACGAACCAAACCGAATCCTCTGTTCTGAGAAAGAACAACTTCAACACAACTACTCTTCACGAAGAGCCTCTCCTCTCTCTCTCCTGTTTTTATAATTTGCCTAACTTTTCTACTTTATCCAAATCAACCCGTGTACGTGCTCTGTAATCTAGGTTACTCTTTTGGTCGTTTGTGCACTAGTATCAAACCTTTCTAAACTCCCCCAACTCCTGTTAGATCCGTATCCGTACCTTATATAGATAGGCCTCCATTGTCTCTCGTACCTTGTACATCGTTTTTGACAACTACCCAGTTCGGATTTTCCGTTGTTCTTTTCGTTGTTTCCTACTTTTGTCGTAGACCGACATGAGTTCTGAATCATCAGCGACTATACGACCACCGAGTAGTGATGTTCAGATTCAACAATCTCGGCGATTACCAGATTTCTTACAAAGCGTGAACCTCAAGTATGTGAAGCTGGGGTATCATTATCTGGTGAGTCATTTGCTGACACTATGTTTGGTTCCGTTAATGGCAGTTATTATCGTCGAAGCCTCACAATTGAACCCAGACGACATTCACCAACTTTGGCTACATCTTAAGTATAATCTCGTCAGTGTCATTATTTGCTCTGCTGTTCTCGTATTTGGATGCACCGTTTATGTCATGTCCAGACCCAGATCCGTTTTTCTTGTGGACTATGCGTGTTACAAGCCTCCATCTAAGCTTCAGGTCAAATACGACCAATTCATGGAGCATTCCAAGTTAACAGGGGATTTTGATGATTCTTCGTTGGAATTTCAGCGAAAGATTCTTGAAAGGTCGGGTCTTGGCGAAGAAACTTATGTCCCTGAAGCTATGCATTTTATTCCTCCAAGACCATCGATGCAAGCTGCGAGAGAAGAGGCAGAGCAGGTGATGTTTGGTGCATTGGATATACTTTTCGCAAATACTAGAATCAAGCCTAAGGATATTGGTATTCTGGTTGTGAATTGTAGTTTGTTTAATCCCACGCCATCTTTATCTGCTATGATTGTTAATAAGTATAAGTTGCGAGGGAATATTAGGAGCTTTAATCTCGGGGGCATGGGCTGTAGTGCTGGGGTTATCGCGATTGATCTCGCTAAAGACATGCTGCAAATTCATAGGAATACTTATGCTGTTGTCGTGAGTACTGAGAATATTACACAGAATTGGTATTTTGGGAATAAGAAATCAATGTTGATACCGAATTGTCTGTTTAGGGTTGGGGGCTCAGCAGTTTTGTTGTCGAATAGATCAAAAGATAGGAGGCGGGCTAAGTATAAACTTGTTCATGTGGTTAGGACCCATAAAGGTGCTGATGACAAGGCATTTAAGTGTGTTTATCAGGAGCAGGATGATAATGGAAAAACTGGGGTTTCTTTGTCTAAAGATCTCATGGCCATTGCTGGTGGAGCACTCAAGACCAATATCACAACCCTTGGTCCTTTGGTTCTTCCGATAAGTGAGCAGCTTTTGTTTTTCGCTACTTTGGTTGCCAAGAAGTTGTTGAACGCAAAAGTGAAGCCTTATATCCCTGATTTTAAGCTTGCATTTGACCATTTCTGTATTCATGCTGGTGGGAGAGCTGTGATTGATGAGCTTGAGAAGAATTTGCAACTTCTCCCTCTACATGTTGAGGCATCCAGAATGACTCTACATCGATTTGGCAACACCTCATCAAGCTCTATTTGGTACGAGTTGGCTTATACTGAAGCAAAAGGCAGGATGAGGAAGGGGAATCGTGTGTGGCAAATTGCTTTTGGAAGTGGTTTCAAGTGCAACAGTGCAGTTTGGGAGGCTTTAAGGAATGTGAAGCCCTCTACTAGTAACCCTTGGGAAGATTGCATTCACAGGTACCCAATGCAGACAGTTTTATAGTCCATTGACAGTTCCTGACAGACTATTACTTTGGAGAAGGGTACTTAATAGATGGATTTAGCCAATTGTTTCTGCTACTTACTATTATCCTCTTTTTCCTTTTCTATCTTCCTTTTTTTTTTTCCTGTAATTGAATTGATTAGTCTTGTGTGAACTCATCTTAAAGGTTATATTATCACTGAAATGAGTCTCAAAGCATGTTCTTGCACTTCTAACCTTTAACAAGTTTGTGCTGAATGCAGTATGTATCTTCAGTTCCTTGTAAAAAAGCCCTCGTGTTTGTAGTGTTTGCTTTCTTTTTACTTTCCCGCAAAACTCCAATGCATGTAAGTTGTTCTTTGCTATTAAGATCTGAAATTTTTGACTTCTATGGGACATGATTTTGCCAATGGTTTCATGAAGAACTTGGTGTGCTCTGTCCTTCCCAGTTCAAGCAGTTAAAGCCTTCGCTTACATTGTCCTACAAGATCCTATGCATGAGTTCTTTCAGCATTACATCAAGCAAGAGTTGGAGTCATGAAATTTCATAGCTTTTTCCCAGAAAAAGAAACTCCATGTAGGCATCCATTGAAGGCCGGAATTTCCTTTTCTAATCTAATCTCTTACCTCATTCCTTGTGCCATGAATAATCTTTGTCATAGATGAAAGTCAGCAAATATACGCAACTCGTGGGCCAGAATTTCATCTTTCTTGGCTAAATTCTTGAACTAAGAGTCTGACTTGCCTGGATTCGGTATGTTCCCAAAAATCTACTATGCATGAATCCATCATTTAATGCGTAGTTTAAGCAGTGGATCTTAACTTATTCAAGTCATTGTCAATATTTTTCTTTTCTAGCTCCTGGGAATCTCTTGATTCGATGTTGGTAATTGCTCTTTTTGATTATAGTTCTTGGTGTTGCGTACCTACACGCGATTGAACGCATTTTCCGGGTCATGATTTTACTGGGAATTCTCATGCCCCATGAATTCCTTGTAGCCTAAGAACAAGATTCCAAGCTAAAATTGGTAGGCAGGACAACACTGGCAATTCCTTGGATAACTTTTTGTTTTGGTAAGTTTGTGTATATTTTAGGCATGAATCATGAATGAGACCTTGTTGTTCTATCACAACACAGAGCCTAGAGTTGCTACTGCCACAAATTTTTTGAGACACTTAATAGCCCGTTAATTCACATAATTTAAATAATTTGAATATAAAGTGTTCTCAATTTCTATCATTTTAAGAGTTTTCAAAGTTCCCAGAGACTTAAAGTCTTAAAATTTTAGTGCTTGAAAACATTTTAACAAGGTGTTTGGTAACTTTGGTTGCGTGAAATAATCATTTTGTTCCTGATTTATTCTTAGTAATAGGTTATTCCTTTGTTTGATTGAAGAAAACATACAGAATATATAATCTAAGGGTTTACTTATTCCTTAAATTTGGAGAATTAGTAAACTCATCACCTCTGCTATCTTTATCTATTACAAGTCTATTCCAAGTACTTGGAAATAAAATTGAGGACATGTTGGATAAAAATATCCTTAAAGAATTCACATAATCACTTAACTACAATAATAATAATAATAATAATAATAATAATAATAATAATAATAACAACAACAACTAATAGTAGTAATAATAATAATAATAATAATAATAATAATAATAAGAAGAAGAAGAAGAAGAAGAAGAAGAAGAAGATGATGATGATGATGATGATGATGATGATGTAGTTAGTGAGGACTACTTGGATATTCTGATTTGTTTATTAATTATTCCTCTGTCATTTTAAGTTTATGTTTTCAAACTAAATATTGACATTAGGAATAACCCAAGCTAAACAGTACCCATTCCATTTTATTCATCATTTATTCTATTCTTAAAGAAACATTATTCTATTTATTATCTATTCTAGCAAGTGAACCAAACACACGTTTCTCTCTCTTACAACCTAATAGCGTGTTTGGTACAAGGGAATAGGTATTCTATTCCCACCCTATTCCTAACATATTAATAAACTTGTGTTTGGTTACAAACCAAACACAGAATAGAGAATCAGCTGGAATGACTATTCTCAAAATTTGCAGAATATTTAAAACCCATATGTAGCTATCTTTATCTATTCGTCGAATAGAAAATCAAAGACAACTTTTATCTTCTCAAGTTTAACCCTCTCGAAACTCTTTCCTTCTTCAACGTCTTCCACTTCTTCGAGCCTCCCTCTTGAAGCTTGTTCTCTAGTATCGTGCGTTAGTCCCTCGATCTTGTAATATTACACATTCTTGTTGTGCCTTTCTTTTCCCTAATCTTTGGTTTTTATTCGGATTTTGATCATGGGTTGCGGTTATTGTTCATTTCTGTTTTCTGATGCGGATTTCTATTGGGCGTTTTCTCTATCGCAGGTTTCAGT
This sequence comes from Erythroxylum domingense, assembly GCA_025594535.1. NCBI lineage: Eukaryota > Viridiplantae > Streptophyta > Magnoliopsida > Malpighiales > Erythroxylaceae > Erythroxylum > Erythroxylum domingense. The sequence goes on from JANQBM010000222.1 coordinate 39,923,711, forward strand.
TGTTGTTCCTGTTGGGAAAAATTCTTGTTTAAGGAGATCTGCGTTTAAGGTAAATCCCCTGTACTGATTTGTGCTTTGCAAATTTTTTCTGTGATGCTTTTCCCTTCCGCATTACATGTCATGAAAATTTTGTCTGCGAAGTGAAGATTTCTCTCTTCATGTAAACCTCTCTCAATTCTTCCTTAAACACGCTGGTTACTTTGGACCAGCGTGTAAATCCATTTAGATAGGAATCAAGAGCAATACTTAATTTCTGAAAAGGGTCTGAAGCCAAGAACTATTGAAAAGAAGAGGGGCCTCCAGCGATGTTACTGGATTTTGCCTAATCAGGATCGTCACACAACATGCTTGTCGCTTAAAGGGTGATGAGTTATTGAGTTATGATTTGTGAATTTACTCTCTCATTTTTCTCTTCCTCTTGTTTCCCATGTGCATAGGTAGTTCGCTTCCCCCCTTCATGGCTCTCTTCTCTAATATACGATACGTTTTTGCTCAGGGATTTCCATATTTTCATTTCTTAAAGAATTACTCATCCCTCAAATTCTAAACACTGATCTTAATTTAAGAAGGATTACGTGTAATAGAAACAGTGAAGGCAGAGGCTAAAGGTAATTGTCTTCCAAAAGTGGGAGCTCTATTCCTGTACTGATCGACAAAGACACCAAGATGTGTATGTGTATTTACTAGTAGGAGATGCATGTGAATGTGTATTTACTAGTAGGAGATGCGTGTGAATGTGGCCGCGTCAAAACAAAGGGAAGTCATGTCCTTAAACTGTGGAAAAAGCTCTTCTTTTCCGCGTAAAGAGACAAATTATGGAGATGTTGAAAGTAAAAAAGAGTGAACAGAGAAAAATTATGGTTGCATTTCATAAGTGGACTTCTTGGTGTCGGCTTGGGTTTTACACCAAATAGCTGTCCTTGTTTTGTGGCACTAGAGAGAGAGAAGAGGCAAAAGAAGAAAAGTAAAGCTTATACAAAGATCCAAGCACTTCTTTAAGGAACATTTCGGTGTTTTCATAATGACGCCTTTCTTAGGTTATTTTCCCAGGTATGGGGGTGTGGGTTGGGGACCTTTGTTAAAATCAGGTCTACAATATCAACAACTTGTTTTACGGAAGGCTAGCAACATTCACCTATGAATTCAGAAGACTAGCATCTGAATTTACATACATATTTCCAAAGGCCAGCGGCCTTCACTTATGAGTCCATTCATAGAATAATCTCATAGGCAAGAAGTAGAAGAGGATCCAAAGTTTGTGGACAGTAAACATCATTGGCGTGAAAGTTAGCAAAATAAACCCTGCAAATAAAAATCGAGAAACCAGTTATTATAAGCAGCATTTCTACATAACTTGCACAATTGAAGGTTGATATATTTGGTTTATGTCCATTAACAAAATGACCACATAGTTCAATCACATTTGAGATTTGATTTGATATGATGCTTATGGTTGATTTTCGTAGTCTGATGGCTTATACTGGTGGGAATTGTCAATTCAACACCTT
>JANQBM010000222.1:39937782-39950536 GCA_025594535.1 Erythroxylum domingense
TCCTTACTTCTCTCATTGGTCTTCTCATAGACCCGTTTCCTTGATCCGACCCGTTATGTGGGAACGGGATGTTACAAGGTAAATACCAACTCTCCATATACAATTTAACCTAATCAAACTTATTAAGCCTAGAAAATCTTTTCATTGTCATAATATTATAGGATACTTTTAGTCTCTAGATCTAGAGTGTTTATTTTCCTAGTTCATGGATCCTCCTTCACGTCTTTTTCCTTTATACAATCTCTAAGATTGAATCATTAATGGCCAATCATAAATTTAATGATTAAGAATAAGAGAATAAATTTAACCAATTAAATAATGATGTTATGCATTACTAATCAAAAGATCCATCCGTTATTATATCCCCAAACGTAACTATAGTTTTTAACCACTAACCATAACAAAAAACATAGACAAAACAAAAAAATCATTTTAAACATAAGAGAGTATAAAGGAAAGAGTTAGAGAAGTTGTCACAATCTCCTCTAATCATGCTCCAAATCCTCCTTTAATGTCAAGAAAAGCATAAAACAATCATAACAAATGTAAGGCAACTGTCAAACACCCTCCAAAAATCTTCTAGGTTAAAATTAATGATAGTGTTTATATTTAAGGTTATAAAATAAAGTCTTAAGTTGCCTGGACCTATGTTTTAATGTTTCTTTAAAAATTACCAAACTAGCATTAACACTATCATTAGTCTTATTCTGGAACGTTTATGAATCAAAAAGCACTATCTAACTGGTCTCAATTTTATTTAGTAACTTTCCCTGTAAAAGCATAAAGAGTCTAGAGGTGGTCACATATAATACTTCGATGCTAATTTATATAGTTTCTCAATCCCATGAGCGTCACGAGAGATAGGTGCCTATCTTCTTAGTTTCTTTAATGCCTTATGCCTTTTCCATCAACTTCTCAAATTTTTTGACATCTTCGAGGGTGAATTGACCCTTGATTTCTTTTACAAAGTTGTTACCTTTTAATTTAGCTTACAAATGACTCTAAAATCTACTTAATTAGATAATTATGGTCAAAGTTTTCGTTGCCTAGGACAATTTTTTAGTTCCCTTTCTTATTAGGAATGGAACTAGCTCTTGTTACTATAGCTCTGGTACTCATGTCTTCCTAGGCTCCTTATAAATAGGCCTATTTTCCTTCTCCAACTTTTAGTAAATCATTTGAAGCCTATCATTGTCTCGGACTTCTCTTATAATTATCCTTTCTACTTTTATAGCATCTTAAAAGCTTTTCCTCAACCACAAAACATCCTTCTAAACTTTTCATTATCCCTGTTTCATTACTTTCCATTTCCTCAATTATTGTTTCTCCTTAATATGTGGCTTAAGTATCTTCTACTGCTCTCTTTCACCAATCTCCTCCCTCATCTTGAACTCATGCTTTTCTTACCTCTACATCTCCCTTTTTTTTAGTTCTTTTTCCTAACAACCTTAGTTATTAAATGCTCTAAACCTTCTTTTTATGCTTGCTTAATGATGGAGATCAACTTGCACTTATACATATTTCCAATCATTTTTTTGATCTTTTACAAGGAATTTGAGGTGGTGATAAAGATAAAGATCAAATTCATAAAGGTAGCTTTGTAAGGATTAATCATGGAAATGCTCGAAAAAGAGGTTGTTTAACTTGAATCAGATGTAATTGATCACTTTTTAATATATTATTAAAGATGGAATATACTTAATACAAGAAGATCAAATCTTAAAGAATTTCTAATAACTTAATCCTATTATTTAAGTTAAAAATGAGAAAATTAGAGTATACAAATATAATGTAACTGATGCTATTGTCATATTAATGTCAAACACTATTCTTGCACTGTATAAGAAGATTGGAGAAATATAAGCAAATTGACACATGTATGGTATTTGTGACAAGCATTAAATTCATCAGTATTTTTACTAGTAATTTTTCAAAAGCTAACTAACATTAGTGTGACAGTTAGATAGGCATCAGATTCGTGAATTAGTCATTTAGTTTTAAAATTTCACATTTCTTTTTAGATAAGGATTTGAAATTTTACAAAAGTTGTTTAGTTATTCCTAATCAAATTTATGATAAGGGAAATATCCTTTTCATTTTAGGACCCTAGTTATTTTTATTTTATGCCTATTAAAGTTTTCCTTATTACTATAGTTCATTTATGATCATACCAAAAAAAAACTTTAGGGCTTTCTTCATTTTGGTGAGAATTTCCTTTTTGTTCTTTAACAAACACTAAATATGATCTTACTAAGGCAACTTATGGTAATCAAATTACTCATAACTTTGCTTTAATTAGCTAGTTTGATTATAGTCGATTTCTCCTTGCTTGATTTTAAAGATGATCTTAGGGTTCTTATTCCTTATAATTTAAGTTTTATATGTTTTCTGGCTTAAGGTTCGAATTATTTGGTATTACAGCTTTGGCTCTTAAAGTCGAGTGTTATATATCAATTAAGTATTTGCTTTTTTTCTTCTAATTTTTTATTATGTTGTTCATCATTAATCCTACCTAAATTTTTATTTTCACAATTCTTTTGAATTCAAAATTCACTCTGAGCATTTTTTTTAACTACCTATTAATAGGTATTAGGGTGCCAAACCAATAAGGAAATAATATAAGTGCAACAGCTAAGTTGGGACTATAAGGAGGAAATACGAAGAAAAAGATCTAGACATAATCTTTAGAACCTCCCCCAGCTATTAAGGAAAACACTGTTGAATACTTTTCCAACGAAGAAAATAAATCATTTAGAGGGACATCAAGTAAGAGGAAAATGGGAAATTTATGAGAATTACTTTGTTAATCTAGTTTGTTGTATCTATCATGAAGAACTTTGCATTCTTTCCTATTTTAGCGAAGATCCTGGGATTTCTTTTACTCCAGATGAAATAGATTGTGCATCTTAGAGCAATCTTAAATGCCTTAGCTTTCTTTTTAGTTCCAAGTTTGATAGTGTAAGTCCAATCTATAATTTGTTTCTATGAAACAACATTACATTGCATTTCATGTATATATATAAAAAATAGCTTTCTCCTAGATAACTTTAAGAAAACTATAATTAAAGAATAGGTGGTTAAAGTTTTCTAAAGAGAGATTATAGAAAGGACACATTTGATTACTGAGGGATCTACAGTAAAATCTATCTTTAGTACTTAAACTCTCTTTGATTGACAACTAGAGAAAAAAGGAAGCTTTAAGGAGGTTTGAAATGAACTATAATAGGTTTTTATAAGGTATTTTAAGGATAGTTTCCTTAAAGATTCCAGAACATAATATATTCATAAAAAAAATTGAGTTGTGCATCATCCAAAACATTTTATCCTCCTTGTTAGAGTCAAGTTGAAAGTTAGTCCATGCAATAGAAATGGAGAAGAAAGTTCCCATATAAGACTATGATCATAACTAGGAATTATTGTTAATAATAATTTTGACTTAGAGAAAGAAAGGACTCTAAATATTATATTATCAACATTAGGTAAAAGATGTAGAGGGCCATTAAGATGCTAAAAATCATACAAAAACTAAGTATTTTCTCTATTCCTCGATGTGTGCCTATGGAAGTTGATAACCTGTCCCTCAGCTTAAGCATTTGAATCAAAAACCAATAAGTGTTGGCTTTAATTGGGAATTTCCATTAATTTTTCCCTTTTAGGTACTAAGTATGTACCTATTTAACCCAAAGAGATTCCTGATTCACAAATAAATTCTAGTATCTTTTTTCCAGTAGCACTATGTTTATTGTTCTAATAGCCTTAATCATATGTCCTCCTAACTATTTAGATTTGTAAACCTTCATACATTTTAATTTTGCTTTATAGTTGTTACTGAGATTTATACTTTAGAAATAGTTCTTTAAAAGCATTTCAATATCCTTTATAACTTTAATAGGAAAAAAAAGGTGATAACGAGAAGATATTTAGGTGTCTTATAAATACAATTATATGATTTCTTTAAAGAAATTTGAAAACTATTAAATTCAAAATCATTAGTTAGAGAGATGTAACTACTACACTGTAACTATTTCTTCTTCCACATTTGCTTTTTTAACCTTTACCCTAAGCTTCCATTCTCCTTCTTGCTAGTGCATGCCTCAGATGTAATGGCACTTACATAATATCCCTACACTGATCCTTTTTATTGAGACCCATCCTTAGCTCATTAACCAATTGTTGTCTTCTTTGTCTATTAGTTATTAACCTTCAACCTTGTCATGGATATTTTCCCTCCTCCAAACTCTTCCTCTTAGCTTGACCTTTCTTTATCCAGAGTCCCTCTCCCTGATGTTTAACCAGTGGAGACTTCATCAAAATATCCTAGGTGTAAGTTATGGGGCGATTAGAAGCCATAAGATAAGCCTAGTTTTTGGCCCCCAAATGAAGCCACTGAACAGAGGATAGTATCACCTTTTTTGGAGATTCTAAAGGTTAAAGTGTAAAGATGGAACTCCAAAATTGTTGATTTTTTATTTAACAAAAGATTTACCTTTCTAATTATGAAAGAATGGGCTTTCAAAAAGTGGAGAATGTATGATCTGTCAGAGATTCTTGTGAATTCTAATGACATTTTTCCATTTAAGTTTACTCACTAAGAGGATGCTAAAAAAAATACTTGAATATGGTATGTGGCATGTTTTTAATAAACCACTTCTTTTGTAAGTATGGTTACCTAGATTAAATAGATAAGAGGTAAAGCAAGAACACATTGCTTATAAATCTACATCTATGGTCCATTGGAGTAATAGACCACATTTAACCTTATTCATCTAGCCAGTTTCATTAGAAAACCAATCTGTATGGATTGAGCTATATCTGAGATCAAAAGAATTAATTTTGTAAGCATTTGCATCGTAATAAGTTCTGTGACTAACTTACTTGATGAAATTCCCATCGTAAGGTTAGATGAGAACATGGAACCTATTAAAGACCATATTAAGTTGAGCTATGATTGTAAGCCTAGAGTAGAAAATAAATAGAAGCCCATCGGTAAAGTGTTTAAACCTAGTAAATACCTTAAGGTAGTAGCAACCAGTGTAAAGGAGATCACCCCTGTGTAAATTGACTATGTAACTGTTGAAACATAGCTAGGCATAAATGGTGATGACAACTTGCCAGAAGAGAATCATATAGATACATTTAAACAAACTTTAATTGATAATGACATTATATCTCAATTTTTGAATGAAAAATCCCAAACAGGAGATGTTGCAACAATTTTTAGTAACAATGCTACACTTTCCAAAGCTTCACTAAAAGTCGTAGATAAGGCTGATGGTCCTAAGTGGATTTTGAACTTGTGATCAAAAGAAGGTCTGATAGGAAGAAGAAACCTCCCTTAAGGTAGTCCTCCAAATGATACTTTTGGTATGGAATGTAAAAGGGGATAATGCCCCTCACAAAAAAATTTAGATCAAAAATTAGATTCTAAAAAATAAAGTTGTAATTGTTAGTATTTTATATAATTGCGTATGAAACAAGACAATTACAATTTCATCAAACTATTTCCTAATAATTGGAGAGAATTTTTCAATCATATACACCATTCTAACAGTAGAATCTTAGTCTAATATGATAACTGACAAGTGCAATCCATGTTGGAACTTGCTACTAATCAGCTGATCCATTTCAAGGTGAAAGATAAGATGATAAGTACAATTGCACATATCTCTTTCATTTATGCTCACAATTCTGAGTATCATATAACTAACCTATAGAATAATCTCAAAGAATTAGTAAGGAATATCTCTACTCCCTAGTTAATTACTCGAGACTTTAACTCAATTATTACCTTTAATGAAGTTGAGGGTAATAGATCAATAAGTATACCTTGTCTTGATCTCAGGAAATGCTTAAAAGATATACAAGTGATAGATCTCCCTTCAAGTGGATGATTCTTCACTTGTAAAAACAACCAATTTGATGGAAACTTTATTAAGAAAATATTAACCGAAGTGTGGTAAATCAAATAGTGGCTTCAATCTTTCCCATCAAACTTCACCATCTTTACCAATAACAGTTTTTCATACCACTTTATCATCCTTACTCAAACAAAATCCACTAGTCTTAGAATGCCTTTTAGATTTAACAATTTCTTGTTTAAGTTAGCAAGATTTTTAAAATCTTTGTGGAATGGCCTAAACCCAACCATCAAAGGAACCAAGAAATTCTTCTATGTAAAAATGATCAACTTGATTAAATAGGAAATGAAAAAATTGTTCATGTGTGATGTAGGAAACACTCATCGTCTGCTCAACACAGCTAGAAAGAAGCTTGAGGAAATCCAATATGATCTCTACACTAATCCTACCTTTCATTATCTTCATGAAATGGAGAAGAATGCCATTAGTGACTTAGCTAAAGCTATCAATTTTGATTACTCTCTAATGAATTAGAGATCTTGCATTAGATGGCTTAAAAAGCGTGATATAAACTCACTTTTCTTCCACAAAGCTCTATTGATGAGGAAAAGCGGTGATATAATCCTTTGTTTGGAGAATGGTAAGCAAAAATGGTATAATCAACAACAGTTTCTGGATGGAGCTTTTTAATGCTTCTATAATATCATGCAATCTCCTACTATTACATATTCTTCAATTCCTCTTCTTAATGAGATCATTAAAGATTGCATATGGCACTTGAATGGAGAACCTTTGTAGACTTGTTACTGCTTTAGAAATTGAAAGCACACTGAAACTAATAAACCCTCACAAGGTACCTAGCCTTAATGGATTTAATAGGAAGTTCTTTGTGAAGACCTACATAATGACTAAAACAATGGTTACTGATGTTATCCTTAATTTTTCAAGAAAAGGAGCCCTTCTTACAAAATTTAACAGGACTTTCATTACACACATTATGAAAGGTAGTGAGCAGAAATCATATTTAGACTTTATACTAATTATTCTTGCAATATCATTTACAAGCTAATCACCAAAATCCTAGCTGACAGATTAAAGAAATTTCTCCCAAAATACATAGATCAGTCATAAGGTGCTTATGTTCCAAGCAAGATCATAAGAGATAATAACTTGTTATTCTAAAAATTAATAAGAAATTACCTAAAGAAGAGGAGTACGAAGAATTGCATCCTTAAAATTAATCTAAAGAAAGTTTATGATAGAGTTATATTTCATCATCAACATACTCACTGATATGGAATTCCCTCAACCATTCATATAATGGATTAGACAATGCATTATCATTCTAACTCTCAACATCTTAGTCAATGGCTAAACACTAAAACACTTAAAGCTTGAAAGGTATTTGACAAGGTGATCCCATATCACCCTATCTTTTTACTTTGGTTATGAAAGTATTTAATAGACTCCAAATAGCTCAGATATAACTTAATATGCAAAAGTTTTGGTATTTCCAATTTGTGATTTGCAAATGACTTAATAATCATGTCCAATGCTGATGCAAATTCAATCAAGGCTTTTATATCATCACTCAAAATTTTCAAGAGGTTATTAGCGCTTAAAGTTAACTACACCAAGAGTGGCATATATCTCACTAAAAGTGTAATGGACTAAGAACTCAATATCAGAATAATCACAAATTTCAAAATGTAGTCAATTCCTTTGATATATCTTGGCATTCATGTATCTAGCTCAAGGTTGGCAAGGAATATTGATTGATTATTGATAAAATAGACTCTAAAATTTTAAATTGGATCAACAAAAACCTGTCCCTTGTTCGCAGAGTCCAACTTATTTCTTCAGTTCTCAATTCCATCAATGTTTATTGGGTTGCTCACCTGACCTTTCCAACATTAATAATCAAGAACATATACAAGATCTTCAAATCATTCTTATTGTTAGCATCCAATGTATCTAGAGGTAAATACAAGATAAATGATTTGATGTGTGCATTCTAAGGAATGAGGTTAGTCTGAACCTCTTACCTCTAATAACCTTAAATACAATGATGTTAATCAAGAGGTTATGGTGACTGTGTAAAGACAAACAATCATTTTGGTTTAAGTGGATACATAAATTCCTCCTTAAGAATATAAGCATCTGGGGCTATAACCCTACCTCTAGTATTTCTAATATGATGCAAGCCATCCTAGAAACAAGAGATAAGGTCAAATGTGAGATAGTAAATATGATAAGAAAAGGTAGGACAACAAAATTTTCGCAGGAAAATGGGTTGTCTAATGGTCCATTAGAGATGATGGATTCCATGAAAATTCTGAAACCATTGATACACAAGGACACCATAGTTACATTGGCGCTCTCCAACAAACAATTATTTGGTGATTCTCTTATTTTGGATCAAATTGTGACTAAAATTATACATACATATCTCAATGATGATGAAGATGTCTCAACATGAAAGCACACCACCTCAAGAGAGTTCATAAGCTTATCTTATAATAATTTCATGCAAGGCAACTCAGTCACCATCCTATGGACCAAATTTGTATAGTACAAACATTTGAATCCTGGTGTCTTTACCATCTTATAGCTATCCATAAAATGCCAGCTTCTCACGATTGACAAATTATCGAAGTACCTAAAAATTCCTAATTGATACACACTTTGTAGGAGAGCTGAGGAAAATGTACAACATTTATTTTTCCAATATGAATTCACCAATGTCAGTTAGAGTAGATTACTAAAACTGTTTCATATTTTTGATGCTCTAATTGATTGGACGGGATAGTTGAATGGTATGCTACCATTAAATATAAAAGTAGAACTATGAAATGGTATTTCTGTTTAACATTTTCAAACATTATCTTAACTATTTAGGATGAGAGAAATAGAAGTATTTTCCATTATACCATGCATGATAAGGAACTGTTTCATAAGTATCTCATGCAAAAACTTTGACTACGTATCAACATCTTAAAAAAAAAAACTTGGCAAGGACAACTACATTCATAATACATGGAACTTATGGATGTTCTTATCTATGTATAATGGCTAAGTAATCACTATTTACCCTATTGTAGTAGCTAGCTCCAATAAAAGGAGCATGTTTAGTTTGTTCGAAATCCTCTTATACATTTTGCATGTCTTAAGGGCTTAATTCATTTCAATTTTTTTAAAAAAAGGGACAACACTAATGAACCACAAACTAGAAAGAATTGATTTTATAAGTTAATAGTCTTCCAGTTATTGAAAGGAATTTGATCTTCTAACTTTCCAATCTCTTATGAATAGCATTAAAAAGGGGTTTATAATCATAATAAGTTAGTCTTAAGGCCAATCTCAACATATTTAAATAGAGGATGGATAAGCTGAAAACAAAAGATACTAGTCATTACTTCTACTAATTTATAAGTTGAAAACAAAAGATACTAGTCACTACTTCTACTAATTTATGAGTGCCAACATAAAAGATGAGGTTAATTTTGTCACCATTACTAGATAACCCAAAAAGATATTGAAAGGATTATAGGGAGTTTAAAAACATTAGTAGAGCTTAAATCAACTTTATAAAACATTAAGATATCATCTTTAAAAGTAAGATTAAAGAATTGAAGTTTTGAGTATTTATGGCGTAATCGAATGGATTTGGTAAAACCAATATTATTATTTTTTTATCCTCAAAAGTACTTCAACGCATATAGTGAATAGGTAAGGGGAAAGAGGTTCCCTATTCCTTAATCCTCTAGTTCTTTAGAAAGAGTCTATAGGTTCTCTATTAATGAGAGCTTTGAAGGAGGTGGAAGTAATAAAATAATGGACCTAGTTAGTAATCTTAGAAGGAAAACTAAATGCCTTTAAAACCCAAAATAGGAAGTCCAATTCAATTGAGTCAAATGCTTTGTTGAATCAACTTTAAATGCACAAATTATAATATTGACATTTCTATGATATTTCTTGAATAAATCTTTAGCTAAAAGGATATTATCACTAATTCTCCTACCCTTTATAAACACTCCTTGACTAGAATGGATTTAGTAATTGAGTGCAGAATTATATTGAGTCTATTGGCAAGTAATTTATAAACCACATTATAATAGGAAATGTCTATCATCATGCAATCCATTAAGGTTATGGGTTTTAGGAATAAGGCATATAAAGGTCCTATTAAACTTCTTAAGTAACTTACCTTAATTAAAAAATTATAAGACTGCCCTAGTGATGGTGTCCCCAACTAAGTTACAAGACTTATAAAAAATAACACATTAATACCATTAATCCTAGGGTATTATTAAGGCTTATACTGAAAATTATGTGTTTAATATCCTTAAGCTGAAAATAAGCATTGAGCATTAAAAGTTGTTGGCTAGAGATAGATGGAGGGACAAAAGATTATATAATAGTAGCATCTAAAGAGAGGCGTTTAAAATTATAGAGAGAATCATTTAGAATTGCCTAGAACTCCTTTAAAGTATTAAAGCGTAAGTCCTTTTATATCCTTTTGGTTGTGTTAACTAGTCTTTGAGTAATCCATAAGATAGTTAATTCTATTAAGATTATTCCTGGTCAGAATGGAATTGTGGAAGACTTGGTGTTTCCATCCCCATCATTTATCTATAAAACTTTAAATATTTGCTTAAGGAGAGAGTTATGGTTGTTGAGGGCATTGGCATAGTTTTAAAGAGCTAATTTTTCCTCATTCAACAAAGCCATACCCGTTAGAAAGGAATAGAGAGTGTTTTAGACCTTAGTTTATTTATCTTTGAATATATTCACATCTTGTAAAGTATCAAATCCAAATTTGAAATTTATCTTTTTAAGCTATTATTTGATGGCCTTTAGTCTTATACAACATTTAAAAGATTAATAATTCTCATCTGGAGAGGAGAGGCCTTCAAAGACTACATCTTGAAATTCAAGATGAGTGGATATCAAATTGTTAAATTTAAATGGACTTCTTCTCATATAGCTACTAACGTTTAGTTCAACATTAATAGGAGAGTCATCTAAGACCATAAGGGTCAGAATTTTATAGCTACTCTTAATAAATCTTAAGGTCCAAGCTCTATTAATTTTGGACACATTCTGATTTTTTTCCACAAAATGAGTTTCCCATAAGTGTACTAAAACCCTTTATAGGTAAGGTCCTTCATTCCATCATTAAACAGACAATATCGAAAGTCAACTGCTTGGATTTTAAAACTAGTGTATCCTTCTACTTTAAACAAAAATAAAATAATATTGAAATCACTAATTATAAGTTATGAATGGATGATAAAGCTAGCCAACATGTTTATATCTTACCAAAGTTAAAGTCTTTGAGATGCCAAACTGTAGGCGTAGTCAAAGATGATTTCCTCTTTAATTTTGTAGGAAAAAATTGATGTATAGAGATGAATAAAGTGGTTAAAAGCTTTTGAATTATCCACTTTGATGATATTGGGATCAAAAGTCATAATTGTTAAGTCAAGAGGACTCCATGATTATTAATTTTGGTGACAATCAAATAATAATAATATTAGAAATAAATGAACTATTTTGATAAGTGTGTTAAGTGTGCAGAAAAACACAAAAAAGGTGGAAAACACAAAAGAAGTGGAAAACACAGAAGAAGTGAAAACATAGAGGAAGTAAAAAACACAGAAGAAGTGTAAAACACAGAAGAAGCGGAAAGCACAAAAGAAGTGAAAACACAGAAGAAGTGGAAAACACAGAAGAAGTGGAAAACACAAAAGAAGTGAAAACACAGAAGAAGAGGAAAAAACAGAAGAAGTGAAAACACAGAAGAAGCGAAAGACCTAGAAGAAGCGGAAAACATATAAGAAGCGGAAAACACATAAGAAGTGAAAACACAGAAGAAGTGGAAAATCCAGAAGAAGTGCAAAACATAGAAGTAGAAAACACAGAAGAAGTGGAAAACACAGAAGAAGCGAAAAACACAGAAGAAGTGAAAAACACAGAAGAAGTAAAAAACACAGAAGAAGTGGAAAACATAAACACAGAAGAAAAGGAAAACATAATACAAAGATGAAGTTACGCTAGTACGTCGGACAGTTAGTTAGTTGGAGTTAGTTACAGAACTCAACTGAATAACGGGTTCTACAAGAATCAAGAAGCAGTTATAAAGAATCAAGAACAATTGGAGATTTAGGCTATATATACTAGTCGTAGTTGAAGATTGAACTATCTTTTTATCTTTTGAGCTTTCAAGTGTTTACTTACAAAGAAAAATTCTGTATTTAAAAGTGCAATACTGGAGAGCAAACTCTACTGTAATAAAAAGCTCACAATATCTTTCTAGTGAGAGAAAGAAAAGGTTAAGAGCCTGGAGAGGCTAAGATAGCAGAAAGAATGCTTTGTGTAAGAGACCTGAAGAGAATCTGGAAGGGAAGAAAGAATACTTGTAAAATTGTTAAAGTATAGTAAAATCTCAGACAAACTCTGAAGACTGGATATAGCCCATGGTTTGGGGTGAACCAGTATAAAAATTGCAGCATCTATCTTCTAACCTTTCACTTTATTCTATTTTGTTTTTAAATAAGTATATATAAGTTATTTGCAATTTAACTATGTAACTATTTTTGTATAACTTTTGTGGTATTCTTTTAATAGTTGGAAAAGTTCTTAACAAGATATATTAAAGTTTTGTATTCACGAAAAGGATACACAATTCAACCCCCTTCTTGTGTATCTTGTATATTTTACATGAATTCTATATTAACGTGTGATTTACTTCAATTGGTATGAGAGCATGATTTCCAAGAACCACCTTTACAAAGTGAAGATAAAGATCTGAAGGTGCCTCCGTCACAAGACCTCCTGCATTCAATGGTGAAGATTATCATTATTGGAAGGACAAGATGTGGCTCTTCATAGAA
>JANQBM010000222.1:39994394-40005768 GCA_025594535.1 Erythroxylum domingense
ATTCAAGCTTTAAATGAGAGGGAGGCAGGGAGCATGCGAACGATAATTTGGTAGGTTGATGCCATTATTAGCTGTTTTTTGCTCTGCTACAAATAAGCATAAGACATAGACATAAGCTTCTTTAATTATATATATACTAAAGACGAATGAAACGAACGAAACGCATTTTCATCACGCAGCCATGACTTCGACTTCCTTACTTATGAAGTATATATATATTAAAAACAAATGAGATAGAGGACCACGCATTTCCATACCACCGTCCCTTTGATCCAATGGCTCCCATTTGCATCTCATCATCACGCCAATGACTTATTAGTCACAACCGTGGCTTCAAATTCCTTACTTACCATCTATTAAGCACAATCGTCGTTTCATCCAACGACTCTGATTCTTTATGCTATTACTGTAATCACGGCTGCAACTTATTAGTTGCAGTCGTGAATTCGATGCACGGTTGTGAGTTGACAAGTAATAGTCGTGATTATAATAATAATAATAATAATAATAATTATTATTATTAGATGAAAGCTGTCACACAGGTGTGACACTTACCTTGTGTATGGTTACCATCTCTAAAGGTAGAAACAGATGACAAAATAAAAAAAATCTTGTGTTTAGTAGTGTTTGCTTGTTGACCTTACTAATTTTTGTTCCGACTTCGAATGGCAAAGACATAAATTTTTTGTTCTTTTCAAAACCGAGGGACAAAATTTTTTGTCTCTGGGACATAATCAAAAACTCATAAGTAATTTCTAGAAATATCCCTCCCCACTAGCTATATTTTAATTCATTTAATTTAATTTATTTAATTAATTACAATATTTTAATTAATTATAATTTAATTTATTTATGTTTTAATTAATTATAATTTAATTTATATATTTAATTAATTAATTACAATATTTTAATTAACAAATAATTATATTTTAATTAATTATAATGTAATTAATTAATAATAATATTTTAATTAATTATATTGTAATTAATTAATTAATCAATATATTAATTAATTAATTACAATATTTTAATTAATGAAGAATTATATTTTAATTGATTGTATTTTAATTAATTATATTGTAATTAATTAATTAATAATAATATTTTACTTAATTATATTATAATTATAATATTAAATAATTAATTACATTACTTAATTAATGCATAATTATATTAGTTAGTTATATTTTAATTAATTATATTTTAATTAATTAATTAATTACAATATTTTCATTAATGAATAATGATATTTTAATTGCTTATATTTTAATTAATTATAATATAATTAATTGATTAATAATAATATTTATTTTATTATATTGTAATTAATTATATTTTAATTATAATATTAATTAATTACATTACATTATTTTAATTAGTGCATAATTGTATTAGTTAGTTATTTTTTAGTTAATTATATTGTAATTAATTATATTTTAATTAATTAATTAATTGTAATATTTTAATTAATGAATGAATTATATTTTAATTAATTTGCACAAACATTTAAAGAACAGTGGTATTGATACTCGTTCCTCTAAATTAGGAGAGGAATTAGGTATTAGCTAAAAATGTTATTTATATATTACTTATTTTTTTTAATTCCTTATTTATATATACAATTAAAAAAATACTAATACAAATCATTCGTTTTAAAATAATCAATGAATTACATATTTTCAATAATATTATACTGCAGGGGTACTTTGGTTATTGACACTGTTTTTTATGTCCTGTCAACTGCAACCAAACACATTTCTGTCTTCGAGATGAATACAAATTTCTCTATTTTGTCCATCACAACCAAACATCTCACTGTCCCCAATTTTTGTTCTGTTCTGTCTCTAAATTTTTTTTCGTTTCGTCTCTACATATGGAAGATAGTAACCATACGCAGCATTAAGTCACAGGCAGTCACACCTGTTACATAGATTTCCTTGAGAGTTGAGAGTCAAATAGCTATAATCAGGCTAGGGGATAGGTAGGACGACTACAGGTTAATGCAACGCTAAGCAATAGATTTTCTCGGGCCAGCTCAACTTAGAAAGGCAGTATCGTGTACTCAACTAGAAAGGTTAGTGCATTTAGCATATCATTTTTTTGCCTAACATCGAGGAGGTCATCGAGTCCAGTAGTCATTGATCCGCCCACACTAGTGTAGTATTTACCATTAGCTTAGGATAACCGCTAGTTACTATAAGAGAATAGCACGCCAACAGCATATCTTTCATCTCGAGATGGTGATTTAGATTCACGAAGCTATAAGCTATATATATATATATACACACACACACACACGCTCCGGTGCTTATATTTTTTAGTTGATTAATTAAAAAATAATTAATTTATTAATTAATTATAATATATTTAACACATATAAAAATATAATTAATTATTTAACTAAACAATAAGTAATTGATTAATCAATTAAAATATAATTAATTAATTAAAATATAATTAATTATTATTATTAATTATTAATTATTATTACATACATGGACAAATAGGAGTAACGTCAAAAAGGGTTACGTTGAAAAGTTCCGGCATGCGTGCATGAACAAATTATGATTACGCTTAAAAGTTGACGTAAAAAACTATTTTATTATTATTATTTCTGATAAAGTCGTGTTTGTTTTTTTTATTACCAGGCTTTTTCATATGAACGGTTTCCATCCCACCGTCTTTTTCATCTGACGGCTCCAATTCTTTAAGTTTGCTTGTTATTGCCAGGCCTGTGACTTATTTAGTTGCAGCCGTGAGGTTGAATGTTATTATATGTATTTTTGTAACTATTATTTTTGTTGCTTTTTCATCACCCATTATTATCGAAGCTCCATGCACTTTATTAACCATCCATTATTAATTATTAATTATTATTACGTACTATATATTAATATTAATTATACATCTTAGTCATAATTGTGCATTATTAATTGTTAATTATTATTAAGTATTATAAACTAATATTAAGTATATATAAAACTCTTGTGACTAATAAGTCACAACTGTAAATTCAATATTAATTATTATTATTATATTATTAAGAACTATATACTAATATTAAGTATATATATATATTAGTGACAATAGTGCAATATCGCTCTTCACGGTTGGGGCTAATAAGTCACAGCTATGAATATTTAAATTAATTATGTAAGTTAATTGTTATTTATTATTAGTTATTACTTAATTCGGAATTATGTTCTTATTAACTATCTAACGTTTATTAATCCTTTCGTATTATTATTTATTAAGTATATATACACATTTTTTTCATATTATTATTCAATTATTAATTTAGTTTTATTTGTGTCTTTTTTACTTAATATTAATTATTAATTGGTTGTTAATTATGTCATTATAATTTTTTATAATAGACTCGTCCACTTTCTTCCAATAACTTTTAAATATATATAAAAACTGAAATTAGACAAATCTTCAGTAATCTTATGGACGGTTGTGACTTGTCGTGCATGTTATTTTGTTTTTTTGTTACTAGGCTTTTTCACATGAGCGGTTATTGTTAATTAATAAATGGATATGTTCTTATTAATCTTTTTATATTATTATTTAATTATTGGTTTAGTTATAATTGTGTTATTATTAATTAATAATTATATATATATATATATATATACCACGTTAGGAGAAGTATGGACATTAATATAAACTTAATTCCTAACGTGTCCTAAATGCAACGGTCCTAATTTATTTAACGGCTCCAATTTATTCTATTAACCTTTAGTAGGCATCAAGTACTTCTCAATAAAAAAATTTGACACAAATCTTAAAGACTAATAGAGTGCAAAGCGTACAAAATCTTAGAGTAATAAATTTTGATATTCTCTGCAACATTTATTCGAAACCTATCAACCCAATTAATAAATAACTCGCGTGACTTGCATGTGCATGTTATTATTGATGCTGTTGTTATTAATTATTAAGCAACTCACTTCAGTTTCTTCTTCTTTTTCTTCAAAATCTTCTTCTATGGTGACTCCTCCGGCTTCCTCTTTTGCTTTGCCATCAGCTTCTTCTCTTCCTTTTTTTTTGGGTCTTAGTTATTATTATCATTTCTTATAATGAAACCTCTGTGATTTTGCTGCTATTGACCTCTGTTTCTTACTAACTTCTAGATTTATATATTTTCCTAACCTTTGTGATTTGAGTTCTAACTGCTATAATTTCTTTTGTTCATTGTCTAGGTGGATATACAAATAGCACTAGTCACTGTTCAAGACAGATGTTATCATCACCTGAAAATGGAAAATGTCAGTGATGGCTGCACTTTTGGTTTAAGGATGCTTATCGAACGCTCTTGCCGATAAAGGAAAAAATGGTGAGAATCATTTGTTATTTCCTAAGTGAATACAATTTGGCATGTTTTAATATCGTATTAGTATGAGATTTATTATTTGCAGGCAATGTTAGTAAGCTAACACTCGCTTTTCAATGCATCTACATGTAGTCACGTCAGGCATATGATGCTAATTTGCTTGATGAAGGTAATTGTTTCTCGTTCTTATGTTCAGTTGAAATGTATACGACCTTAGTTACGTCATGTATGTGCAATTGGAATTTCAGATCGTACGTTAAGGAAGATTATGCTCCAAAAACTGCAACAAATTTTCATCTTATTTACAACATTCATTGATGACTCTTTATTTAATTAGTCTCAAGTTTTTCTACTGCTTATGATTCTTGGCAGATATGCATGTTTTTGGTTTGATGCTTATGACTGACCCATTACATCTGGTAAGATTTGACATTCTTATAAATTTTTGTGATGCCTTATTTGTTTATGGATCTTTTAGTATTATGTATGCATGAGCTATGGAAATTTATTTGTGCATTGTGGGCATACAATTTTGTTCATTGCAACTGCATATTTGTGTTAAAATATTTGTATCTATTGTTGTATTATAATATTTGGCACTTGAAAATTTTGATGGAAAATATACATCCACTTGAGTATTGCGCCTAAAGTAAAAAGCTGATGAAGGCCACTTAATATGTAGCTCATACTGGTTTTTAGGGTTTATTTGATTCAATTTGTCTTTTTCCATTCGTTTGAGCAATTTTTCCCAATGTCTTCTAAAAGTTAAACAACTTGACTTGCTTATTATTATTGTGCAGGAAAAACGATGTTGTACCATTATCCTGTTATTGGTTACAACAAAATTCCTAAGAAGGGGAAAAAATTCACTAATCAAAAGTAATTTTTTGATAATTAATGTTGGTAGATTTCAATTATGTTAATACACAAGTAAATGTCCATCTAGATTTTAAGGATGTCAAACTTTCGCAGGTATTCATCTTATTTTTTAAGGTTTCTTTACTTAATGGATGAAAATCTGGGTTCTTTACTTGATTTTAAAACTAGGTTCTTACACTCTTGAAAGGATTGCAAAAAATATCTGCCAGTCCAAATATTCCCATGTTGGTTTGTGGGGATTTTAATCGAGTTCTTTGAATGTCCATTTACTATTCGGATAAAAATTAGCATGTTTTAATTGTATATTTCTTTGCTAATATAACATATGTTCTTTGATAAATATGAAGTTGAAACAGTTGACAGCACTCCCTATGCACTACTTGCTATGGGAAAGGTGTATCCCCTACATCCAGATCTTGTGTTAGATCGTCTTGTAATCTTAAGCCATCACAGAAAAATGCCACATCAGCTGTCCATGGTAAGTTCATATTTCTCTTTATTGTTCAATAAATAAGTGAAGAAGTTATTTCTATTTTTGAGCATGCCATCAATGTTTCAGATATTTCCTAACTTTTTGTTCTTTGCTAATATTAAGTTAACAAAACATAAGTTTATATTGTTGATGTTATAATGGTATTTTAATTATGACATTTGAAATCAATTGTCTGTCTGACTGTTTAGATAGCTTTAAACTCATACATTTATTTGTTTTCTTATTCTTCGGTCAGGAAAAATCTTTTCAATAGGTAAGATATTGCCTATAATTTGTGCTCTTACCTGTAAATTTGGAATTGTCACCGGTCCTAATTATTTTCTATTGTGATATTAAATGCAACAGTTGGCAAAGATCAAACCACCCTTAGTATGAAAAGCATCCCACAGGAAAGTTTGCCTTGACGGTTTTTGTAGGCACTAATACTGTTAATACTCAAGGATTTATCATATTGATGTTTTGTGTGTACTTTTGTCATTTTGAAAATTTTGAATCCATTATAAATTAAGATTAACTGAGATTCGCAGAGTATTATGTTTTGTCCTTCCAAAGAAAGCTATATGGTGTCATTTATTCTTATAAAAGGTGTTTGAGAGGGGAGAAATCCTTACTACTAAGCAAGGTTGGATAACATTAATATAATTATGTATAGCCTTCTTTTTGCCTTTTTATTAATTCCTGTAATCGATCAAAAGTGAATTTTTTAATTTGTGATTCTCCATATTCGAGATATAAATGAGATATAATGCAAGAATTGGATAAGATTATAAATATATATTTGTTCTGTTTTATCATATAATGACATTCAGAAAAGGCATTACCATTTCAGTTCCTCTCTTTACCAACTTTATCATAATATGTTGTGGTCTCTAAACTATTCGAGGAACTAGAATGATAATTCGAATTATGAATAATAAAAATCCATAATGATATAGTTTCACTTTGAAATTTAATTCTTTTTTACTTTTTACATTTGATTAATGGCAATTTTTGTATAATTAAAACAAGAATTATTTTAATGGTGTTTGGCGCTACCAAGTTTAATTATATAATTAAAAATATATAATTAAATATTGATTCAAATTAAATTATTTAAATTTGTTTACTACTAAATTGTGATTTTTAACTTAAAAGTTTGGAGATAAAAGAATACATGTAAAAACTTAAAGTCAAACATAAATAAAACAAAAATAAGAGTCTATGCTATAATTATTTGTGATCATAAGTCTTTAATTTGTTCGCACTATCTCTGAAGAAAGGGATAGGCTTGAAGAAATACAAACAAACGAGATACACGAAACAGAGACATAACTCTTAAAAGAAATTTGTTAGGAAAAAAAATACTTTTAACAAAGTTAAAATTAACTAAGTCAAATTCCATATGTTGTTGTTGATAAATGTTATAAGTGATATAATAATCAAAGCCACATTTAAAAAAAAAACCAATTTTAGATGCCTCACGATGTGACGTGTTAAGTCACTCTTGAATAGGTTTCACGGGTTTGACTTAATATGTCACACCTATGACATACAACACCCTTCATCAATTTTCCAATTCTTTCCTTTGTTCCTTTTAGTTGTTAACAACATTAACCTTCTAATTTTGAAAAAAAATAGAATATCCAAATTTTCCAAGAAATATGCTGCATCACATCAGAGAACATATTCTTCCTACAAATACGCCACCAATTTAAAGATGCAATGTTATAAATGAAATTTATTCGGTTGTTAGCAATTAAATCTAAAAATATTAGTTTTGCTTTTAACTTATGATTCTTTCTAACACATGCGCTCGTTATCGTTTAAATTTTGTTTAGCAGCAATTACCTTCACGAAATCTTCCACCATATTTATTTTGTGTATTTCCCTTCGTACTGTTTTACTTGTTCAAAATGAGCTAACAAAGAAACCATATATGAGCTTAAAGATCTTCTCCAATTGATTAAAAAAAAAAGGTGCTGCATTATCTAATCAGGCAAACTCATCTCTTGTAGAGTCAGGTAAGATCTTTGTCTTTTTCTATTGTTTTGTTTCTATTTTATTTTTTTATGAATGAAGGAGCAAGATTATATCAATGGTGAACAAAATAGGTACTGCCATTAAAATTATTTTCTGATCACAGAAAATTTTTTGTAACAACTCTTGTATTGAACAGTTTCGGAAAGCTAATGGTTACAACATTAAGTTGGCTACAAAAATTTTAAAGGCTTGCCTTTCTTGAAAAGAAAGCATATTTATCGGTAATGTAACAATACTTTTTATTATAATATTATGAATGCAATCAAAATTTCTTATACTTATTGTGTTGCTTCTTAATCTTATGTTTTTTTAAAAATCAATCCTTTTTCTATTTCTTCAATTATAAATAAATGTTGTATTTTTCAAATGAAGAACGACAAATATTGCTTCACAGTCTATCATGTATTTTTTTACTTTATGTTCTTGATTTTTTCTTTGAAATGTATAGAAATTAATAGCAGATGAATTTTCTACCGAACTAACATAAGGACTCGCTTATGTAGCATGTCACGATGAAAATTCCAGGCTTGTTTTGGTAATTTTTTTAACTCTACCGATTACCTTTTATTTACTTTTTCATTCTTTAAAACTGATGGAAATTACCTAAAATATTGTTTACATATATCTGTTCTAAATTTCATTTTTGACATTTCCTATGTCTAAACTCGTTTTAAAGCTTTATTCTTCCTTTATTTTGCTGTTGTTTAAAGATTTTTTGCCTCAAACAAGATTTTCGGAAGTTCAGTTCACGAAAACTTAAGTTACCATATATGATTTTTCATTGTATGTGTATTTCAATTTTTATCCTCCTTAATTGATTATTATCATATTAAAATTTTATCTTTTGTTTCGATTTTTGTAAATTCATACGGTTCATTGTGTTTATTTTAGAAGTTGCCGTATCAATCGTGCGAAAAAACTGTGAACAATTTGTACTTCTTTTCTATGCAATTTTTTTCGAAACTCTATTGACAACCTATAAAAGTCTTCTTTACGCCTTACCCGTCGTTGTCCCATCTGTTTATTTAGTCACAACCTTGAATTTTATTATATATATTTCTGGAACTGTAATTTTTGTTACTTGTTAATCACCCATTATTGTCGAAGCTCCCAGCACTTAACATCTACTAAGCACGTCGATGACGACCGCACTTTTTCATCACCCATTATTGTTGTCCATGCTTTGTGACTTACATTAATTATTAATTATTATTACTACATTATTAAGTATTATATATTAATATTAAGTATATATCATAGTTATAACCGTGCATTATTAATTGTTTATTATTATTAAGTATTATATACTAATATTAACTATATATATAGCTCTTCACGGTTCTGACTAATAAGTTACAATCGTGAATTGCATATTAATTATAATTATTATATTATTAAGTACTATATACTAATATTAAGTATATATATTAGTGACAATCCTATATTATTAATTGCTAATTATTAAGTATTATATACTAATGTTAAGTATATATATATAGCTCTTCACGGTTGGGACTAAATTATTTAAATTAATTATGTCAGTTAATTGTTATTTATTATTAGTTATTAGTTAATTCTTAATTATGTTCTTATTAACTATCTAAACTTTATTAATCCTCTCATATTATTATTTATTAAGTATATATATAGCAGGACGAATACGCATTTCTTTTGATATTATTATTCAATTATTATTTTATTTTTAGTTAACGTTGTTGTGTCTTTTCTGCATTGTAAATTGATAGTTTTCTACTAAAAACCATTTAATTAGGTTTAGATCACTTACTTCATTTAACTTTGTCATATGTTCTCTTATAATTTGTTCTTTTTATTTTGTCAGGCTTTTTTAGGTCTGCTTTAACTTTCATAAATGTAATTTTATCAACATTGAAAATTATTGTCGACTATTACCCGCGTCCAGACTTTACAGAGCTTTTGTAATTGACCACCATCTTTGTTTTCTTGTCTATGGAAGATAATACTATTATTTATATGCCTCCTATTTATATGCCTAATTCTTGTTTATTTTAGCTCACTTTTAACATCTTTATGAAAAAGACTCATTTTTAAGACTTTCTTAACATACATCAACCTATTACTACTGCCCAGTTATGTTATACTTTTTACCTTCTTGTTATTTTTCTAGCATGCTGCCTCTTATTTACCTACTTCTACGCGACTACGTTTATTACCTGAAGCTTCTGCTATGACGTCATTAACAAGAACATAATGATCACCTTGTTGCCTAACAATCTTTGTGGACACCAACAACTGCAAGTCTAACCCATAATTCCCTGAAACTAACTGCGTAACTGTTCTCTCAATTAGTAAACCAAGATGCTTTGAAATTTAGATGACCAATTCTCCAACTACTATTTTGTCGGCTCTAGCTTTGGCCACATCCATTAGATGTATACTTAACCACATACCAACATTAAAATGTTTAGCATTCACCATACACCATAACACAAACAATTCTGCTTTAGAGACTGCACCTTGACTATTGCCTCTACTAAATATCGTAAAAGTTAAAAACTTGTGAAGATAACGAAGGATAGGGTTCACTACAGCAGACGATTTGGACCTACTCGGAGAACAAACGTTTCTTGAATTAGTAATTTCATTACAAAATTCTATAGGCCTAAATTCATCATGGTAGCCATATAAATCACTATGTGAAAAATAAAAATCCAAATATACTATTCAATACATCTAAAGTAATAACATACGGCTTATTCATCAATCTAAATGTCATATTAATCACGTTGCCATCTTCGTTCAAGATCAATTGTAAAGTAGTCAAAAATTCAAAAGTTAATTCTATTAGGATAATAAATCCTACACCGAAAATAAACATCTAACAATAACATATAAGGTTGAGAATGAGCAATTTTTTGTAAGGCTTAAGTCTTTCGGATCGATCTCATTTCCAACTTAACTTAAATTTCAAGATGGTATCAGAGCTTCTGTGACCAAGTGGTTGTGAGTTCAAATCCTACCACCCCACTTATTATTCAACACAAGGTATAGTGAGCTTGTATAAGTTTCAACCCTAAAGGGCTTTTACTTGAGGGGTGTGTTAGTGAATATATAAAACCAATTAAGTTGGTCTTACACAACAGCTTAAACATATGATTTTTTTTAAATTCAGCAAATTTGTCCCATCCTATGTTATGCAACAATTTATTCACTCGATCTGCTATTCCTAATTCAATAATAGCTCCATGATTAATAAATCTGTTTGACATAATCAGAGGTCTTGAATTCGAGTTCTGAGAATGGAAAAATTTGTTTGACCAGTATTTTACCCTTTACAGACTGACCCGGTGCGAGCGAGAATTAGTCTGAGTGTGAATGGTTTAAAAACACTTTTTCATAGGACACCTCATGTACGAAAATATTAAAAAAAATCTAACCCAAGATGGATGAAGCAACATTTTTAAAACTTAACTAATTATAAAAGATAAATTCAAATTTATAATTGTTGGTTTATGCCCTACAGCCAATCGCTTTGGTTGTATTTTAGTAACAAATTTTTTTAAAGGCATTATTTATCTTGTACATGTTTAAATGTATATGATAAAGTCCATGGAATAATTATACATTGCAAATGAAATTATAATGAGATTATAATTATGAGATTCATA
>JANQBM010000222.1:40007886-40027182 GCA_025594535.1 Erythroxylum domingense
ATATCATACTTGTGACATACACCCTATTATTAATGTTTTCTTATTATAGTAATAAACATATCACACTCGTCACATACACCCAATTATTAAATTTTTCACATAATTTATAATCTAAACAAATAGTAATAGTTTCAGAACTCCATATCTTACTGTTTAAAGGTGTTACTTCTATAACATTAAAATCAAAATGCCTCATGAGTGTGACATGTTAAATCACTCCAGTGAGAAGGTTTCACGAGTGTGACTTAACATGTCACGCCCGTGACATACAACTGTTTCTCACAATCTAAGTTTACGTCAGATGAAGTTTACGTCGGATGAATTCATTTGGTTGCTCACAACATTAACTTGCTAATGTTGTAAAAAAAATTAATTTCCCATACACTGTATCACATTTTTCAACAGACACGTCGTCAATTTAAACATAGATACGCCACCTACTCAATTTAAACAGACAATCTTTCAACAGATACGCCTTGCAGATTTAAACATGCGACGGTATAAATGAAATTTATACACTGCAGATTTTTATTCAGTTGTTGGCGACAAAATCTAAAAATAATTAGTTTTACTTTTAAATATGTTATGATTTTAGCCTCCCTCGTCATTTCAATTTTGTTTATCATCAATTACATTCACGAAATCTTCCACCATATTTATTTTCTCTCCTTCCCTTCGTATTGCGTTACTTGTTCAAAATGGAAACCAAAGAAATGCTATATCAGCTTAAAGATCTTCCCTAATTGATTCAACAAAATAAAGATGTACTGTAACATCTAACCAAGCAAACTCCTCTCTCGTAGAAGCAGCTGAGGTCTTTTCTCTCTTTCCACTATTTCGTTTTTTTTTAATGGATGAAGAAGCAAGATTATATCAATAGTGCACAGAGTAGTTGGCATTAACATTATTTTCTACCTAATCAAAGAAGAAATTTTGTAACAACGCTTGTATTGAACGGTTCCTAAGAAGTAACAGTAGCAACTTTAAGCTGGCAGCAAAAAATTTAAAGGCTTACCTTTCTTAGAGAGAAAGCATATTTATCGGTAATGTAACAATAATTTTTATTATAATATTATCAATGCAATCAAAATTTCTTACACTTTCTTCTTAGTTTTTATTTTATGCTTAATCCTTTTTCTATTTCTTCCGTTATAAATAAATTTTGTTTTACTAATTGCCAGTTCAAAATAAAGAACAATAAATATTACTTTGAAATTTATGGAATATTGTTTCTATTTTTTTTGAAATGTAGAGAACTATGAAATGTAGAGAACTTGATAGCAGATGAATTTTCCACTGAACTCACTAAAGGGCTCGCTTTTGTTGCAGGTGACGATGAAGATTCGAGACCTATTTTGGTAATTTTATAACTCTACTGATTACGTTTTTTCACTTTTTTCCTTTTTAAAAACTAATGGAAATTATTGCCATTTAGTTCGAGATTTTTCGCTTTAAACAAAATTACCAGAAGTTCCGTTCGCTAAAGCTGATAATTTCTTAAGAAAGGTTTGTAGACATACGAGCAACGGGAGAGGGTTATCCTTTTTAATTGATCATTAATCATACCAACATTTTATCTTTTGCTTCTATTTCTATAGATTCACACACTTCATTGCGCTTTCTTTAGAAGTTGTCGTATTAACCATGCGAAAAAACTGTGAACAATTTGTACTTCTTTTTTATGCAAGTATGATTTGTTTTTCCAAAACTCCGCTGATAACCCATAAAAGTATAACCACTATTTTATCACATGAATGCTATTGTGACCTTTATATTAGATTTAAATCAGATGCTACATTTAATCTTGTCATATGTTATCTTATAATTTGTTCTTCTTATGTTCTTAACATTTTTCAAGTCTGGTTTAAACTTTATAAATGTACTTTTATCAATATTGAAAATTGTTACCGACTGTTATCCGTCTAAACTTTACAGAGCTTTTATAATTGACCCACCTTTGTTGTTCTCTTCTCTATGGAAGGTAATATTGTTATCTATATGCCTAGTTCTTGTTTTTTCTTATTTTTTATGATGCTTTTAATTTCTTTATGAAAAATACTTATTTTTTATAATTTTTTAAACATACATTAGCCTATTACTGCAATGAAATTATAATTCAAATCTTGATTGTTAAGTAATTGTGGAATGTTGATGATTACAGGGTGTTCGACCATTTGTTGAATTTTTAACAATCACCATGGTGGTTTCTTCACTAGACTTTAAAGAGTCATTAGAATTCTATAATTTACGTAATCAGTGGCAAATATCTTCCCTTCAATTTGACCCTTCATTGATCAGAGCAACAGCTAAAGATGGCTCATGCTCATCAAGGTTTTCATTTATTGTGTCGCAACATTCTAACTCAGTCAAACCATTGTACCTCACCTTAACCCACCCAACTTCTTCAGAAATAGGGTCCATTAACAAGTTTCCTTTGTCCTCAGCATAAAATAACCCATTCAATGTGAGATCTATCTCCTTTGCATCACCCATCATCGAAACATCAAAGCTTATACAACAACCACCAACAAAGCTTTGTTCCCCATGACTCTCATTCCACAACGTTTCACCACAACTGAAACACTTAAAATTGCTGAATCGTAGACTCCACAACCCTCTTTCTTTCTATCACCCGCCACGTTTTTGTTTTCCAAAAAGAGCTATAAATCTGACAACTCTAAGGAGTCTTTCTTACCATTCCTAAAATTTTACAGACGCCCCTATAACGAGATCATTTACAGGTCCATTATGAGACCACCCCTTGGTTGTCTTGTGTTTATTATACCACCTCATCTCAAGCGACGTCACATATTGGTATCACATCAGCTTTAAGGTAAGAGTTAATTTGACCTCGGTTCATAGTTAGCATAGAATTTTGTTCGTATCATATATGATGAAATCCTTTGTAGTATTGTTCGCATCATATATGATGAAATCTTTTTGTGTACTATAAGAGATGATGTACTTGCCTGATTTTACATTAACAAAACAACAATTTCAAAATTTTGCATTATGAAAATAATAATTATTTTAAAAATTATGGAAGGCCATAATGTCTGATGCTTAACTTGGTTAGAATAAAATTTTTTAATGTTCCAAAATTTTAATATATGTCTAACTCCCCATCTTTTATAAACAAATGGTAATAATTTTGAAATTCCAAGATTTAGATGCAAAACATTTGCAAAAAAATCTCAACCCAAGTCAAACTCTTGACAGATGTTAGTTGATCTTAAAATCAAAATGTCTCACGGGCTCTGACAAGTGTGACTTAACATGTCACACTGGTGACATATAACTGTTCATCATCTTCTATGTTCTTTCTCGTTCTTACATGTCTGACTTTATGTCGAATGAATATTTCAAGTCTTCCTTTTATTCGTTGGTCGTTGACAACATTAACATATAGTATATAATTGTTAATTATTTATAATATATAGTTTATGATTTATTAAACTATATTGCAAAAAATTACTGACTTCTCAACTTAACTCATGGTAAGTCACAACCGTAATAAGTGGCTCAGTTATGACTTAAGAAGTCATAACCGTGACTTATTTTAATTTTAACAAAAATAACCATGGCATTAAAACACAATTCCACTTATAATTAAGTCACCTAGAGTTAATTTAAAATGAAATAACTAATACCTTTACGTATCAAAAGTTTAATTATGTCTCCAATTTAGGTGTTTAAAATTTGCAATAATCTAACTCTCAATCATATCACTTTAAAATTTATTTAATAACACAAATACGTTGGCGCCAAACATATATTAACCTTATATTAGATTTTGTATCTACCTACCTACTTCTCTCCATAGATTAATAGTAATAGGTTTTAGTTAATAAATTAATATATCTAATCATCACTACCTAAAACTTTATTATACATTTTCATTATATGTCACATGTTCATGCAACCGAGAAATAGTATACTTTGGAAAATAAGATACATAAATGAAATACAACTGTTACCTACAAACAACTAGATTTTTATTACAATACACCACAACATTTTGATTGATGTTAAATTTAGAGTTATTGCCGTATACTGTCATTTTACAGCCTCATGCATTTTAGCTCATTATTTATTATATGTGACATTTTGATGGATTTACTCCCATCATATTATTCATGACTTTCTAACCCTATTATAAATAATGTTGTAGCTGCCAAACAGAGATTAGGTTTAGTTAAAGGATGCAAAATTGTCATTATTTGTTTTATAACAAAATTCATATTTTTCCATATTAATTTCTAATTATTACATAATTTATTTAATATGTATAATGTAAGATTTATTATAATTCTTATTAGAAAATAAACACTTAACTTAAAAAACTTAACTTGTTAGAAGCTGCATTAAAATTAATATTTCTTGAAATTAGTACATAATTTTTGATTATCTATAATTTATTATTTATAATAAGTATATTTACAAAGAATTACTCTTTTGTGTCATCATTCACTATGTCACACCATTGTGACATAGTGCTTAAAATTAGTATATAAATTTTATTTTTTTGTAATGTATAATTAACGAGTTATTATAAACATATTTTCGAAAATTAGTTATGTAACAAATTATTTGGGTCCTTTGGTGTATACTAAAAATTCGTTGTTCTTAAAAATAGGATATAATTATTAATTATTTATAATATATAATATATAATTTATTATAATATATTGCAAAAAATTACTAAAGTCTAATATGTACAATTTAAGATTTATTATGTCTTATTAGAAAAAAAATACTAAACTTAGAAAACTTAACATGTTAAAATCCGCTTTAAAAATTCATAGTTTTTAAAATTAGTACAAAATTTTTAATTGTCTATAATTTATGATTTATCATAAGTATATTTGTAAAGAATTACTCATCTATCTCATCATTGACTATGACACACAATTGTGACGTAGTGCTTGAAGTTAGAATATAATTTTTTAAAATTATTAATGTACAATTAATGATTTATTATAAGCATGTTTTATAGAATTCGTCATCTAAACAAATTATTTGGGTCTTTTAATATAATATATTATTTGTTGTTCTTAAAAATATTATATAATTGTTAATTATTTATAATATATAGTTTATGATTTATTATACTATATTGCAAAAAATTATTGAATTCAGTCAGCATCGTTTAACTAACGGTTCACAGTTGTGACATTTTAAGTCACGTGATGTTGTCATAAGCGACATAGACTGTGAATTATTTTAATTTTAACAGAAATAATTATTAGCTTCCATCATTTGTACACCATGGCATTAAAACACAATTCCAGTTATAATTAAGTCACTTAAAGTTAATTTAAAATGAAATAACTAATACCTTCATGTATCAAAAGTTTAATTATGTCTCCAATTTAGGTGTTTAAAATTTGCAATGCCTAACTCTCAATCATGTCACTTTTACACTTTATTTAATAATATAGATACAATGGCACCAAACATATATTTACCTTATATTAGATTTTGTATCTAACTACTTGCTTCTCTCCATAGATTAATAGTAGTAGGTTTTAATTAATAAATTAATAAACCTACTCAATTGCAAAATTTATTACAATACACCACATTTTGATTGATGTTAAAATTAAAATTATTACTGTACATTGTCATTTTAGAGCCTCACGCATTTTAGCTCATTATTTATTATATGTGAGATTGGCTATAAAAGCAAAAAATCTACATTGAAACAAGTCAAAAATTTACTAATGGTTAATCTTTAGTCGGTAGAAATAAATTTTTTAATGAAAAGCTGACTTTCCACTATCAATTTAGTCTTGGCCTATTATTGATGACTTTCTAATCCTATTATAAATAATGTTGTAGCTGCCAACCAGAGATTAGATTTAGTTAAGGGATGTGAAAATATCATTATATGTTTTCTAACAAAATTCATTTTTTTTTCAGATTAATTTCTAATTATTACGTAATTTATTTAATATATATAATTTAATATTTATTATAAATCTTATTAGAAAATAAACACGAAACTTAAAAAACTTAACATGCAACCTTAAAAATTAA
The DNA here is from genome assembly GCA_025594535.1 of Erythroxylum domingense. NCBI lineage: Eukaryota > Viridiplantae > Streptophyta > Magnoliopsida > Malpighiales > Erythroxylaceae > Erythroxylum > Erythroxylum domingense. The sequence goes on from JANQBM010000222.1 coordinate 40,013,926, forward strand.
TATTTCTTGAAATTAGTACATAATTTTAATTATCTATAATTTATGATTTATAATAAGTATGTTTGCAAAGAATTACTCGTATATGTCATCATTCACTATGTCACACCATTGTGACATAGTGCTTGAAATTAGTATAAATTTTTTTAGTTTTTTATACTGTATAATTAATGATTTATTATAAACATATTTTAGGGAATTAGTTATGTAAACAAATTATTTGGATCCTTTAATGTAAATTAAAAATTCGTTGTTCTTAAAAATATTATATAATTATTAATTATTTATAATGTATAATTTATAATTTATTATACTATATTGCAAAAAATTACTCAAGTCAAACTTCTGCGTTAACTCACGCTTTACTGTTGTGACTTAAAACGGTTATGACTTTTTAAGTCACAACAGTGATAAGCGGCACAGGTGTGACTTAAGAAGTTACAACCGCGACTTATTTTAATTTTAACTTGAAATTATTATTACCTTCCATCAAAGTACACTTATATTTACCAACCATTGTGAATTCAGTTACCTAAAGTCAATTTAAATTGAAACAACTAATACCTTAACGTATCAAAAACTTTGATTATCTCTCCAATTTAGGTATTTAAATTTGGCAATATTCCAACTCTCAATCATGGCACTTTAAACTTTATTTGATAATACAAATAAGATGGTCCAAACATATTTTTACGTTATATTAAAGTTTGTATCTACCTATACTTGCTTCTCTCCATAGTAATAGTTTTTAATTAATAAAACTAATCATCATCAATTAAAACTTTATTAAACATTTTCATTATACATCACATGTTCATGCAAATAGAGAAATAGTAGAGGTTGGAAAACGAGATACGTAATGAAATACAACTATTACCTTCAAACAATTGGAATTTGATTGATGTTAAATTTAGAATCGATTGCAAAATTTATTACCTTCCATCATCATTTTAGAGCCTCTCGCACTTTAACTCATTATTTATTATATGTGACATTTTGATGGACATAAAAATAAACAATCTACATTGAAACAAGTAAGAAATTTACTAATTGTTAATCTTCATTCGGTAGTTGAGAAATCATTTTTTAAATTAAAATCTGACTTTGCCCACCGTATTATTCATACTGTCTAACCCTATTATAAATAATGTTGTTGTTGCCAATCAAAGATTAGGTTTAATTAAACGATGGACAAGATCATTATTTGTTTTTTAACATTTTTTAATCAAACCACGTCTGTATCCTTTCTTCTTTAACCATACATATGTTTCTTTCTCAGTACATTTATGAACACGTTGCTCCAGCTCGAAACTATAAAAGCCATATATTCAAGGCATCACATCTTCTCTATTTTAGTAAACAAGAGTTGGCCCTTCATTTATCCACCATCTGTAAGTTCTTCGTTACCTTCATCATATGTTGTTAAGTTTATTAAATTTTTTATCAATTTTGCCTTAATAGAGTTAAGAAGAGGAATTACATGTATCACATTATGTTCTGTTAATTCTTCATTCTTTGTTATTATGTTTTGTAAAATATATAATAGAGTTGTTTTCCATATATTGTTGTTGACAGTTGTTATTTGATATAACAATGAAAGGTTGAAAGGAGATTGTAAAATAACAAATTAAAATTAGAAATTTCTAAAAAGAAATGTCTCACAGGCGTGACATGTTAAGTCATTCCCTTGAGAGGGTCTCACAAGTGTGACTTAACATATCACGCCCGTGACATTCAACAATTTACAAGTTCATAACCTCCTATATCATTTTAAGTGCATCAATTTCTTAATAGATGTTACATGTGTTGCATTATATCGTGTTAATCCTTCATTCATTGTTACCATGTCGTGTAAAATATATAATGGAGCTGTTATCTATCTTTTTCATCATCTGTTGCACGAAAAACTTGATCGTCACTTACATGGACTTTTTACCAAAGTTGAGAACCATAATTATGTGTGTCGTATTTTATCCTGTCAATGTTTATTGTTATTATATTGTGTAAAATATAAGATAAACTGTTTTAATTTCTATCATTGCATGGTTGTGACTTGTATCCTTTCTTCTCTAACCATATAAATGTTTCCTTGTCAGTACATTTATAAACACGTTCCTCTAGCTCAAAACTCTAAAAAGCCATTTATTGAACGGGTCACATCTTATCCGTTTCAGAAACAAGAGTTGGGCCTTTGTTTATCCACCATCTGTAAGTTTTTCATTTTCCTTCATGATATGTTCTTCGACTTATTAAATTTTTTTATCAATTTAATGATTATATGCGCTTAATAGAGTTGAGAAGATAAATTACATGTATCATATTATGTTCTGTTAATTTTTCATTCTTTGTTATTATGTTTGTCTAAAATATATAATAGACCTATTTTGTATCCACGGTTGTGACTTAACAGTGACTTACATGAACTTTTTACATGAACTTCTTAATATAGCTGACAATAGAAATAGAGTTCACAACAAAAATAAAATGTGTCAGATAATATCCTATTAATCTTTCATTCATTCTTATTATGTTGGGTAAAATATATAATGAAGTTATTTTCTATCTTTTTCAATCACAATCGTGACTTACATGTACTGCTTAACAGAGTTGAGAACAGTTATTACGTGCATGGAATTTTATCGTCTCAATGTTATAATACATGATAAATTGTTTAAATTTCTATCATTGCACGGTTACATCACATTGGCATAAAATAACCTTTTTTTTCTTCTAATCCTTTATTTACTTGAAAATATATTCCACTAATATTATTATGGTGATCTTTTCAATTTTTTACCTTCTTTGTTAAATGTATGGTTTGTTAAATGTGTGGTATTAGCGTAAATGTTACTAATACAGATATTTTAATATTTAAAAAATATATTATTAATATATATATATATATAAATAAGTAGGTGTTGTCCAAGAAATAATTAATAAATTTTTTTAATTATTGTTAGTTGTTTTTACCTTCGTTCCACTCTTTTTTGCATCAGAGATGGATAGAAATGCCAAGAGACGTAAAAAGTATGTTGAAATGTTGGAAAACGAAAAAAATGAATTCCTACGACAACGTAGAGAAGCTCATGCTGCAAAAAAGAGAAAATCTACTTTGCCTTCTTTGTGTCAAACAGTTGGTCATCAACTGTCCTATTTTTATCATTGATAACGTACCTTTTGAAAGCAAACTTTTTTTCATCAATCTAGTTAGCACAAAATCAATCTATCGACTTAAACATAGATAATGTCGATGCAACTCATTCCTCTCTCCAACTAAAACAAATTCATCATACAAAATCAACAGTTGAAGTATCTAATATCACATGTCATAATTTAGATTGTCCAACTGTATCTTCCTTTTTAATTCAAGGTATAAATTGTTTTACCTGTATTCTTTCCATTTTTTAATTATTACTGCACAAAGTGATAAACCTTTCTGTAAATCTTTCAAGGGATAAATTGTTATCGTTCTTCGTCAAAGTTAGCATCCCTGTAAAATTTATTTGTTGAGCCCCTACAACTTCGTCTTATTCCAAACTGTCAACATTGTTATGTGAAGAGATTTTATTTAGAACCCCCGTCATTTTGTTATTCATTAGGAGAGATTTGCATTGTTGCTCCTCAAATGTCATATGCTATGAAACGATAATTTATTGGTGATGATGAAGAATTTGAACATTTGAGGAAGAATGTTCATACATATAATAATAATGTGGCTTTTACTTCATATGAAGCTAGGTATGATCGAGAACTAACAAAAAATAAAGAAGGCATTTATACATTTTGTGTTCAAGGTCAAGTTTATAATTTCCTTGACAGTTTAATTTCAACAACTGATAAGGTTTATGGTATCCAACTTTATTTCTTTGATAATGATGAGAAACTGAAAAAAAGGACAAAGAGTTATGATAAACTTCGGGAGAATACATCAAAACTGATTATGGAAATTTTACAAGATAATCCTTATGTCAAGTACTTCAGAAGTCTTAGGGACATTCCAACGCTTGAGAATCATGCAATAGTTTTGAGGTATTATCCTGGCCTTGATCAACGTGTTTACAATCTTCCCACTGCATCATAAGTGGCTGCTATATGGACTGAGGTCAATGATGAAAAGAATGATAAATGTCCTCATTTCCAAGTCTATACTCACTCGGACACAAGTTATAGAATCCAGTCATACTATGCATGTTATGAAGCCCTTTAATATCCTCTTTTATTTCCACGTGGTGAATTTGAATGGCATCGTGGAATTAAGTGGTTGATTTCAAAGAGAAACAGAAGCAATGTTTTTGCTGAAGGATGTGATGTTAATTTCAGCTCTTTTACTGATCCATCTGAATTGTTCACCATGTAAAACATAGGTAAGTTTTTCTTTTCCTTTTATGTTTTTACAGTATTGTCTGATGTCATCATTTTATTTATCAAATTTATTTGTTTGATTGTTAGTTGTTGATCAAGAATACTGTGAAGATGGTACTATTTCTGAGAGAATATTATTATTATAGGCTCCAGATAAGAAAACATGTTGAATATATGATGCTCCATAGCTTAAGGCTGCTTCAACAATTTATTGCGGGAGCTTATATAAAGATTGAAACATCTGGACTTGAATTCCATATAAAAAGACAAAATGAGATAAGGATAAAGATACTGCAAGGTGTTTTAGACAGTATTACTATTAGTCAAACAGAAGGTTATAAAATTAGTCGTCGAGTTGTCCTCCCAGCTTTATTTGTCGGTGGTCCAAGGGACATAAAATGACGTTATCTTGATGCAATGGCTCTAGTACAACAGTACGGTAAACTAGATATTTTCCTCACCATAACTCACAACCCTATGTGGAGAGAGATTCAAGATAACTTTAAGTTTCATGAAAAGCCACAAGATAGGTCAGATTTATTAGCTGGAATTTTTAGAGCTAAAATTGAAATTCTTAAAAATGAGCTAATAAAAAACAAATCCTTGGAGACGTTGCTGAATGTGTTTATGTTATTGATTTTCAAAAGAGTGGATTCCCTCATGCTCATTTATTACTGATACTTAAGCTGCATTCTAAATTGCTAAATTTAGATTCTTATAACCAGATCATATCTGCTGAAATACCATATCCTGATCAAAATTCATGGTTATATTCTCTTATCATTAAGCATATGATTCATAGTCCTTGTGGTCTTATGAATAAAGATTGCCCTTGCATGAGAAATGGTGTGTGCAAGTACCATTACCTTAAAAATTTTGCTCCTTTTACTGTTTATGGTGAAGATAGTTTTCTATGTTATAGATGAAGAGATGATATTTGAAAAGTCAAGATTTGCAGACATGAGGTTGATAATAAGTGGGTAGTTCCTCACAATCTATACCTCTTACTGCTTACTGATTGCCATATAAATGTTGAAATATGTTCCACTGTTAAGTTTGTTAAGTACTTATATAAATATGTGTTTAAGGGTCATGATCTTATCAATTTTAGCATTGTAAATCAAGAGACCACAACTGATATTGATGAAATTAGTAATTTTCAAGAAAGTCGTTGGATTTCACCTCCTGAAGCTTTCTAGCGTATATATAAATTTCGTCTAGCTAAGATTAATCCATCAGTTTATATACTCCAGGTTCATCTTCCAAATCAACAATTTATTTCCTTTGACAGAAATGTAGATCTGTTATATTTGTTAAGAAGAATTGACTTCTACAAAACAATGCTGACTGAATTTTTCAAGATGAATTTGACAAATAAAAAGGCAGAAAAGATGAAATATTTGTATAAAGATTTTTCAAAACATTTTGTTTGGAATCAAAAGACAAAATCATAGTGAAAAAGAAGTCGAAAAAAAGTGATTGGAAGATTGGTTACTGTTGATCCTAAAGAAGAAAAAAGGTATTACTTGAGGTTATTACTTACACATGTTCAAGGACCAAAATCATTTAATCACTTGTTAACTATTGATGGTGAAAAACAAGCTGTTTTAGGGAGGCTGCACTGAAGTTAGGATTGTTAGCATCTAATTTTTATATACAACAAACTCTAGAGGAAGTTGTTTTATTTCAAATGCCGCTTCACTTAGACTTTTATTTGCTACACTCTCGTTCTATTGTTCACCGACAAATCCTAAACAGTTTTGAGAAACATTCAAAGATGATCTTTGTTCTGATTACCAACATGCTTCCTGCTATAGTGCATGTACATCTAAGGACGTTACAAAGATGACCCTTCAAGATATTAATAAATCTCTAGAACAAATAGGGAAAAGCTTAAGCGATTATCATTTTATTGATTATCACTTTGAAGTTGACTATCATCAACATCTTAGTAAAGAAATACAAAGTGAGAAAATATACAGATTGATCCAGAAGACTTATTATTACATTCAAGATTACATAACAAGTAGAAATACATATTCAATTTGATTTTGCATTCGGTTTTGACTTCAAGTGTTAAGAGTTTTTTTATTGATAGTCCTGGCAGAACTAGGAAGACAAGGATGAATCTCTTAATAAGTTAAATCTTTTATAATTTATTTTTATTATCAATTTTTTTAAAAAATTAAAAAAATGTTTCTTATACACCATTGCCTTCACTAGGTTACTTCAAAACGTCTTCCCTGACCTAAGGTTGCATTCATCTGATCCATATCAGATGATAAATAGATGTGTGCTGTGTCTAACAAACAACTGCGTTGATGAAATTAATGACATGATGATTAACAAATTGTCAAGAAATCTGCATTCGTACATGAGTTTTGACAAAACGGTTGACCAAAGACATCAAGCAGATTATGAAGATTTTCTAAATTCTTTAAATCTTAAAGGTTTACCTCCACTCAAAATGTTGCTCAAAGAGGGCTCTCCAATTATACTCCTAAGAAATTTGAATCCAACTGAGGGACTATGCAATGGCACAATGTTGATATGTAGACAATTAAAAGACCATAGCCTAGCTTCGTGTGGCAAAACATCATCCTCTTGTGTACCTTTAGCTACTCCAACGCGACTACGCTTACTGTTTGAAGCTTCTGCTGTGTGGTCATTAACGAGAGCATAACGATCACCTTGTCGCCTAGCAATCTTCATAGACACCAATGATTGCAAGTCTACATTAGAGTTGCTTGAAACTAACTGCATAACAATTATCTTAGTTAGTAAACCAAAATGCTCTGCAATGTGGGTAACAAATGCTCCAACTACTATTTCGCCAGCTTTAGCTTTAGCCATATCAATTAGATGCATACTTAACCACATACCAGCATTAAAATGTTTACCATGCACCATACACCACAACACAAACAATTATGCTTAAGAGGCTGCACCTTGGCTATCTCCTCTACCAAATAATGTAGAAGTTAAAAAACCTATGAAGACAGCAAAGGCTAGGGTCCACTAAAGCAAACGATTTAGACCTACTTGGAGAAAAAAACATTTATTGAATTAGTAATTTCATTCCAAAAATCTATAGGCCTAAAATCATTATAGCAGTTGCATAAATCACTATGCGAAAATCTAAATATACTATTCAGTACATCTAAAGTAATAACATGAGGCATATTCATCAATCTAAATATTATATTATTCACGGTGCCATCATCGTTAAAGATCAATTATAAAGTACTCAAAAATTCTAGAGTTAATTCAACGTATGAATTTTTTTAAATTCAGCAAATCTATCCCACCTTATGTTATGCAACAAGTCATTCACTCGGTCTGCTATTCCTAATTCAATAATAGCTCCATGATCAATGAATCGATTTAGAATAATCTGACGATCTTTTAAAGTTACATACCTTAATTGGGTCTCACGACTGTCAAATTGAAGACAAGGATTACCTAAAATGGGCATATCATTCGGTTGAGAAGAAGAAGATGCCGAGAATCTCATACGAGGCATACTTGATAACGTTAGTCTACCTGAGTAGCAATGAAAATCACGGTATAAATATATGTATGAGCATTCCATGCCAGTTTCTACAATACAATGTATAATAAATCAAAGAAGAAAGTTATACCTGTGTTGTGTCTTCATCGGTCTCCATCTCCGGCATGGCTTTGTCGTTGTCACTGACGTTGTTGCGTACCTCAAAATGTCGCCTGATGCGATACAAAGGTCATTTGAGTTGTGTCGTCATTGGTCTGCTCCAGCAGCGTCTTGTGGGCGTGATATTTTGCTATGCGGCTGAATAAAAATATGTTGAATAATTAGCTTTTAGGGAGTTAACTTCCAGTCACAAGTGTGACTTCCTCGTGACTGATGTATTTTTTTAAACTTTTGACTCAAATATTATAATAAATTTATTTATTATATATATATATTATCCATTTATATTAAATACATTACACTATATATTTCCAATTTTTATTTTATTTAATCATTCTTAATTTTTACTAACTAATTTTATTAATTAATTTTAAATATTATACCTCTTATATTTTTTACTTGTTTTCTCCCAAAAAAATTGTATCCACATTAAAAAATTTTACATTTTAACAATAATTATTTATACATCTTTATCCATTCATGACATATTCATAAATACTCTCCAATTTCCTTAAAATTTTATCTTTATAACTTTTACTAAACTATTTTATCTTATCCTTTATATAAATTTCACAATATTTACTAACATATTTCACCCATTTAACTTTTTAATTCCTTCTTTACTATACATTTCCAAATTTTTTAATTTTAAAATGTTAAATCTTAACTAACTTATTTTATTAATTCATTCTAAATATTTCAACTATTATATTTTTACCTCTTTTTTTTTACAAAATTTTATCCCCAATCACACAATTCTATTTTTTCCCACAAAATTTTAAATTACACACATATATAAAAAACTTCTTAATTTTAAATTATGTGTAAGTAACACATATATAAAAACTCCTTAATTTTAAATTATGTGGGCATTATACTTATTTGAATTATCATTGCTCATTTGTGCAGTCTCTGTCTGCTACTATTAATATAATTGCGAGTATAATCAAAGTACTAATGTCTTATGCTTGTTTTTGAAAGTATGAGCAAACTACTAATGTCTTATTCTTTTTTTAGTATTATTAAAAGAATTTAAATATAAATGTGATATTTAACGAGAAATTTATAAATTCATATTGTTCCAACCATAAGCATACACAAACTAACAACAATTTTATTTTCTTTACTGCTATAAAAAATTGCTTTTCGACAAATTTTTTAAAGATACATTGATATTAATAATTAAAGGAACATAAAGGGTATAAGGAAAAAAAAACGAAAAGAAAAGTGAAGACGTGTGCTGTTGGGAGTCTTTTCCTCAGCTTTAAGTTTTTCTTTTTTACAATTCAATCCCGATAAATTCTAACATTTCAGATATCAACCCGCAGTCGCCGGTATCACCCTGTATCTCCAGTCTTCAATTTACTGAGGAAAAAGTAACGGACGTTTACTAAATCTTATAAATTTGAAGAACAAATTATGCAAAATGAATCAGTCCAACTCCAACCCAACCCAACCCATTCTCTCTTTCCGTCACCACCCTGAAGTTAAGGCTCTTGCCCTCTCTTGTACTCTTTTCCTGAGCGCAAATTGTGGATATAGTAGATACACTTGAAAGCTTTGTCACAATTTTTGTCAGATTCCTTAAGAAAGTGTTAGTTCCTGCCATTGTTTTGCTTCGTTTTGGAGGTCTTTATCAAGATAAGATGGACAAGACAATCACCAGAAAGTGCTGCAACCACCAGCTCTGGTTGGTCTCTCTCAATTCCTTTCTTTTGTTTTTTATTTTCTTCTGCTTTGATTACTCCGCTTTGTATGGAACTCGAGATGAAATCAGTGTTTTGGTCGACAATAATGGGAATGCAGTCACTACCCAGATACCAAAATCCGTTCTTTCCCCTCGTAGTCTCAATGCTACTATCATTAGACCCAATAATGCAAGTTTTGAGACTAACCAAGAAAGTGGAAAACAGGGTTTAAAAGAGAAGGATTCTTGCTTTGGTCGATACATTTATATTCATGATCTTCCAAGTCGATTTAACGGAGAGTTGCTCGAGAACTGTGAGTCAATCACGAGGGGTACTGAGCATAATATGTGTCCATACTTGGTTAACCATGGTCTTGGTCCTCGAGTGGTTGATTCTGAAGGGGTTTTGTTGAAGCGGAGTTGGTATTCAACGAACCAGTTTTTGTTAGGAGTAATTTTCCATAATAGAATGAAAACCTATGAGTGCTTGACCAATGATTCTTCTCTTGCATCAGCTATTTATGTACCATTTTATGCTGGTCTTGACATTAGTAGATACCTTTGGGGTGTTAAATCGTCGGTGAGAGATCAATCTGCTTTTGATCTTGTTAAGTGGCTCGTTGAAAAACCTGAGTGGAAAAAATTATTGGGTAGAGACCATTTTTTGGTTACAGGGAGGATAGCATGGGATTTCAGAAGGCAAACCGACAATGAATCTGACTGGGGTAGCAAGCTTAGGTTCTTACCGGAATCTAACAATATGTCCATGTTGTCAATTGAGTCTAGTTCCTGGAACAATGATTATGCCATACCATATCCAACTTGCTTTCATCCCACAGAAGCAAGTGAAGTGCTTGAATGGCAGGAGAAGCTGAGAAGGCAAAAAAGGCAATACTTGTTTTCTTTTGCTGGTGCTCCCAGGCCTGATCTTCAAGATTCTGTCCGAGGCAAGATTATTGAGGAGTGTCAAGCTTCAAAGAACCTGTGCAAGTTACAAGAATGCAACTATGGTATCAATGGAGCCATTACTTGTGATAATCCCGTCAATGTGATGAGATCATTCCAAAATTCAGTTTTCTGCTTGCAGCCTACTGGGGATTCATATACCAGAAGATCAATATTCGATGCAATTTTAGCTGGTTGCATTCCAGTTTTTTTCCATCCAGGTTCTGCTTATGCCCAATATAAATGGCATTTACCAAAGAACTATAGTAAATATTCCGTGTATATACCAGTTAGAGATGTTAAAGATTGGAAAGCAGGAATCAATGAGACCTTGCTTCGAATTCCAGAGGATAGAGTAATAGCTATGAGACAGGAAGTGATCCGCCTCGTTCCAAGTATAGTCTATGCCGATCCAAGGTCTAGAATGGGGAACATAAAAGATGCATTTGATTTAGCAGTTGAGGGGATTCTTGAGAGAATAGAGGGAGTTAGAAGAAGCATTAGGGAGGGAAAGGATCCTAGTTTTGGTTTTGCGGATGGGGATGATTACAAGTACACATTTTCTGCGTATGAGGTACAAAATTGAATAGAAAAACAAAGTTCTTTACTAGAGATCATAGTAAGCTAAGCGAATGCTTGCTTAATGTATTCATATAGTTCCTTTTTGTTTTACTTCAATCTTTGCCCGTGTAGTTGGCAAATACTAGATGAGCTCCAAATCTTGTGAATGCTTTTCTTTTAACGCAGAGAATCCTCCTCTTTTAAGCTTTATGTTTCGAGTAAACCACGAAAAGCATAGAAAGGGTTACCGACACAAGGGTAAGGGACCCATGACAAGCCACGTGATTTGCTCAATGATCAAGGGAGGGTAGGACTGGGAGACACGGACATAAATGTCATTGGTCTTGGTAGATAGCTCCAATTCATCGCCTGAAATTTAGCTGCATGTGGAACCATCTTCCTTCTAGTGGACCCCAACACAAGCCACTGACTAGTTTGAATCGTTACATCATAAAGTGGGGCGAGAGACTTTTTAATCGTTGTTTTTTTCTTTTGGCTGTTCGATAATAATGTCAGCCTTTTAATCGCGAATTTTACATCAAGTTAAAAGCGTTTATGTTTTTCTTGGCGCAAGAGGTTTACTGCTTACATCAGAAGAATGAACGGTACAGCTAAATTGTGAGGTTTACTAGAGAATTTAAGAGTAACACTTTCTAACTGAAAAGAAAGCCATATATAGAAACAGTAGTAGATGTAAATTTCGAACCCTATATGGACATCGTTCTTACCAGATGGTACCGGGACTACAACATAGTCACTGCCCCAGATTAAACAGTGAAATTTGTCAAAAGGGGCATTCCGAGAATCGAACTCGGGACCTCTCGCACCCAAAGCGAGAATCATACCACTAGACCAAATGCCCGCTGTGAAGGATTGGCTTTTAATTTATTTGATGGTTTTACGTAGACGGTTGCCGTTGGCTTAAAATTATTTCTGCAACTCTGTGTAGTCTGCAGAATTCCAAAGGGCATTAAATATCTCACCAAGAACTTGTCTATCACCTGATCCCATACAGTTTGCCAAAACTCAATTAACTTTAATTTCCAGTTTAAAGGGCTAGTTCTGTTTACCATAAGCAATACTTGGTTCAGATTGAAGGGGTAGAGAGAAAACATTTAGATCTTGATAAGAAAGACAGAAACAAGAAAAGTATTGATCAATCACCGGACCTACAACGATAGATCTTGGAACAACCACGATTTTCATGATTTGCCGGAGGTGAGAGACAACTACTGCTATAAGACTGGCCGCTAGCTTCACCGCTGCAGGCGGGTCTGTCTTTATTTAGAGCACCAGGCGATATATACTTGATCTGTTCAAGAAACCTCCTGCTGATTTCTGATTCGATCAACTCCTCAAAATCTTCCACGTTGCATTCTGCTATTGAGCCATTACAAACCCTTCTTGCCCTTGAAATATTACTGCTGCTACTGACACAGAACACCAGGAGAATGCAGAGATTCAGAGACCAGTGTGGTTTCATTTTGCTGTTCTTTTAAAGTCATGTTCACTGTTTTCGGTTTCAGGGTCTTAATAGTAGTATGTATCAATTATCAAATGGGAATTACCTTGTTCTTCTGCCTGCTGGCCTATGTGTAAAGGTGGTAGAGGAAAAACGCATTAAGGTTGAGCAGAGGGACCGCCCTTCACCAAACCAATGAAATCATAGTATGTAATACTTTCTACTGTGCTGGTTAATTGACTTCTTGTAGAGACTTTCAAGATTCTTGCGTCGGATTGTTTGAACCAGCCAAGACAACCCTCTGATGTTAAGGTTCGGCATAAAAAGCTGTACAATACAATTCAGAACGGACACACAGGCGCCACAAATGTTTACATCTTCTGAAATATGTTAGGAAGTCTTAGATTTTATACATGAAAAAAGATTTCTAATCAAAATTTCGTTTTTAGTTTGTTCTCTACATGCCCTCGGTAATCTTGACATGGCAGACTGCAAAGTGAGATCAAACCATCTTCATTTAAATTTTTGTCAAATATCAATGCAACAAAATTCAACACAATTATTAAGAAAAGT
>JANQBM010000222.1:40039541-40054546 GCA_025594535.1 Erythroxylum domingense
AAAAATCTAAATTCCTATAAGAATATTCAACAAAATACTAAAATATATAATATTCGTACCCTTATAATATTTTTAAAATCATGTCTTTATAAGTCATTTTACACATAAACAGTTAATACTAAACAGCTAATTTTACCAAATATCTATAACAAACAGCTAATACAATTCGCTGGTCAAATCAGCTGATAGAATCAGCTATCAGCTAACAGCTAATGCAATCACCTAGATTGCCAAATATGACCAAAGTCTATAAACAGCATTACCAAAGTTGCGGCTATTTTTGGACGCAAGTTCGATTCCAAGAGGTAATTAATCACCGTTGGATAGTGCCCACTGAAATTCCCAAAAAACCAAAGTGGGGTCGAAACCTGCGAAATTTTAATCAAAGGATCTGATAAGTAGCTATCACGTCTCACCATCATTGATCATCATAGCACGCTCAATCCCTTGGCCCAATTGTACAAACCGGCTTGGACCAATTTGGGCCCTCTTCAAATTTGGGCGAATTTCAGAAATTAAAGATGGTTTGATTTACTTTTGAAGGATGGTTCAAATATTTGGAGGGATTTTATTTAAAAAAAATTATATAAACATTAAGGCCTTTAATTGGAATTCTATAAAATTTTTCAAGATGTTGAAGTCTTATAATTTCTTAAGAAATCACTTAAATTAAATATGTTGTTTGATTTTGTGTTCATAATTTGTAGGTTATAATGAAATATATAAATTATAAATTATTGTATAATTATATATTTTTATTTAATACATAATTAATAGGAAATCCATTTCATCAGTGCTGCAAGTTTATGATAAGAATAGTGTTCAAATTAAATTTCCCCTCTTAACAAAGTTATGTGTACAAGTACTCAGAAGTGGGAACGTTAATCATTTGAGTTTGACTTGACACTCCACAGAAATAATCGAAAGAAGAAATCAAGGTTCCAGCGACTTTTTTCTCTTCCTTTCCTTTGTATAATTGACAAAATTCTGAGAGTGGATCAAAAGGAAACACTAATCCTGTAAAGCCAAAGTGACAGTGCATTACCCATTTCATAACTACATTTTTCTACGCTTTGCCAAATCCTCAATTATTAATATTATTCAAATGAAAAATTTGTTATAAAACATTGTTCACCTTAATTATACAATGGTTGTCATATTCAACTAATTTTCGGTACTAATGTACAATGAAATCCATCAATAATCGTAAGTATACTATTTATAATGGTTCCTGTATCTTGTGTAATAGTTGGTAAGTAGTACAATAGTCTGTAATTTACAGTTTAAAACATGAATAAATGCCCAGTAAAACCAAAAGAAAGTCATTCTTTGGTCTCCTTTTCTTCTTTTGGAGGGATTAACCTGCAACTGAATGAAACACAGCCCACATATTGACTTGAAGGCCAGGGAAGGTTGTGGAGGATCGCTGACAATCCAAGTTTGGGAAGGGATAACCAAAAACAAGAAGAGATTCCGGCAGATAGCGCCATCAAACGTTGGGCTGTTTGGTGTTGACTCTTAGGACTTGGGAAATCGAATTCATCCATTTTAATTAATAACGTAAATGCAAAGTTAAATGAAACTCCAAATTAGATGCTTTCTATTACTGTTGACTGCTTATAATTTATAAAGTTTTTCTTGATTGCCAAATCCACCTTTTAGACATTTCAAGCCATAAAATTGATATTTAATTTTGAGCTGCGTTGATGATAAACATATATATATATATATATGTATACATGAAGAAAATAATGTAGAGTTACTGTAAGTTAATTATTGTTCTTGAAGGAGTAAAAGGTTTTTTAAATGTTTTTTATTTTTTACCATATAGGATACAACAGTTATAAATGCAATCCCTGTTATTATTGTTGTTGGACTACAAAGCACTTTTTCATTATTTATGTTTGAATTTTTCTATTTATGGTCGTGCTTTGCTTTTTTAGCACAGGTGCTCGTCTGTTTGTAATATGAATTGATTAAGGTTAATTCCTATAAGCAACATAAGCCTTCTGGTACCACTAATGTATGCAACTTTAAGCTAATGCTTAGGTGAACTTGAAGGTTGTATTCAATTATGTATTCACAGTAGTTATATTTTTTGTGGCACAAAAACCTATAACACGAAATTAGCCTTTATAACTTATTTTTCATCAATGGAATTAATGGACTAATATCTTTAAAAATAGTTTACTGCTTTTGAGCTTGCAATGACGCAGGGCAATTTCCGTGCTGGCAGTGTAACATCTTGACACCTAGAATTGGCCAAATCCTGAGCTGAAACGTGTCTCAGCGGATAAAGCCTAAGGGATGTGCCCTGACGTTTCCACGAGAGGTCGCAGCCAAATTACTCCTATATTTACTTACTATTTCACTTTACTTAGAAGGAAGAGTACTGTGCCTCATGTCCTTGTTGGAAGTAGAATGCATCCCCAAACAAAGTTTCGAGTTTATTTCACTTTTATAAAAGTAGTAGAAAGTCTGATGTAAACGTAAACCATACTTGTTAGTTCTGGACTTGCAGCTTTAATTGCTAGAATCTAAAATCCTAGAGCGAGGAATCGGTGCTACGTGTTGTTTTGAATACAGTCAGATGATGAGAACTATTCTGTATTCGCACTTTTCTTTGGTCTATACCTGAAATTTTCGTTACACCAACATTCATAGTTTTGAGTACATAATAGCCCGGTTTCTTCGGCAAAATAATGTTTTCTTTTTTTCTAATACTTACTTTTGTGAGAGTACTAGTATATATCAGTACCATATCTTGTTAGATGAACTTAACTATTACCATAAATAGCAACTACTTTTGGTTTCTTGTGGATATCCTTGCAAGCCCATGCATATCGAATTAGGCTTTCAGTTGTCTGCCACAAGAACTCCATATTTTGGCCTCATAATAAAGTTTCAGGCATTAAAGAAAGGAAAGGTAGCCCATAGAAGAAATCTTTATACGATGAGAAATGGTATCCGTTGTTGCATGAGGGATGGTGCTAAAGAACAGAAGATCAGTCTCCAATGGACCAACTTCAATATTGCTCTTTATATATTTTCTCTATCTCTGCTTATAAAAGACCAAAATAGAGGGCCAGCAAGAACTAGGATTCTCTATACATCGGATCTGTTGCAATCTTCCATTGCCTCCAATGCTTCCTTACCCATTCCTTTGCCTCTCTCTTCTATTATTGTCACCATTTATCCATGAATCAAAGATAAGATCAATGGAGGAAGACCCTCTTTTTTAAAATTTATATATCTCAAACTTCAAGAGAGTAGTAGGCGTGTTGCATGTATTTTTCTATAAGCTATGATCACGTACTACTATATCATAGAAACTTTAAATGCATGGAAGTTACTAATACGCAATTAGAAGAGGGGGGGCCTTATCAACTAGTGGTATTGATTGTATTCTTATTGCAGAATCTGCAAACTTCATTTCTTCCGTCATAAACAACTAAACAAAAGAACTTCATATTGGTCAAGAACTTCATCAACGCACTTTGTTAGTTTGCTACCTTTCTAAGCATATGAGAGGAAACTAAGAAAGCCGGAGGAAGAATGGCATTGGACCACATATGCAAGCTAAAAAATATCCATAACAAGACAAAACTGCTTGCTATACACTAGCCTTTCATGTTTAGATAAAGAAGAAAAATAAGAATTGTAGCTATAGTAATGTTATTCAGTATCCTCAAGGTTCTCTAAAACTGATTACTAGCCAGAATTCCAAAGATCATTATTTGTATTTGCTGTAATCATGCATCTTTTACAATTATCATCGTAACTCAGTCATTCACAGTCAGTTATTTAAAACCTGTAAGAACTTCCACTCACATTTTTCTATTTAAAACCTGGAAACGTATCTGAAAGTGATTCTTTAGATGAATAATGATTGCATTCATGAAGGGTGAATTCTAATGTAAGAAGTTCTCATGCACAACTTGTGTTTTGGTTTAATTTTTTGATGAAGAGTTGTGTTACGTACTGACAATGTTGCTTGCAAAAGTAGCCTAAACAGGCCTCTAATTCTAAATGGAGAAAAGAACAAATTAAACCTCACTTGCAGAATTGTCTTTTCCAAAATCTTAATCAAGATATTAACCATTAGGTTGATACTTGAAAGTATTAATTGGAAGGGTTAACACTTAAGATCTCAAAATTATCTTACCCTAAAGAATAGTAGAAGCAACTTGATTGAGGGGAAAAAGGGGATTAAGAGCAAAAGTAGTATTTTTCAGTGTTGATAAAGACCGGAAAAAGAGTGACGGAAGAAACGAGACGGAGAAAGCTAGGACCCATGTGCCTTTAGTTGTGGTATAAGGTCATGTGTAAGTGTGTGTATGCAAGTAGAGTGTGGGGCTAGAGAGGCGAAGAGGTGGAGGTACTCATGGGGTTCGTAGAGAGAGAGAAATATAGGGATGGCCCCAGAAGGTGATTGTGGAAGTAGCCCTCATCCTCTCTGGACTTGCTCCCACCAAAGTCACTTTGTAGTGTGTATATCTTGTAACATTCTAACTTTAAATTGCTTCAACCTTCACAGTGCTTAAAGACAGGACCCCAGTCACGCTTTGATTAGGACAGTACATGCCTTACTGAACCCCAAGAAGGATAGAGAAAATAGGTTTTGACTCATGCTGCTTAAATCATCATATGATCGGGTCTTGACCATGCAAAATATATGATTGCAACTTAGTTAGGGGTGGTTTAAATGATCGGAGGAGGTTTCTTCAAAATATTCAAATACTAATTTCTAAATTAAGTCATTTAAAATATTTTAAGAATCTAAGTGTTTGAATTTTTTAGATCTTAAAAAATCAAATTTCTAAGGCTATATTTGATTAGACCTAAAGTTTTTAATGGAATATAATATAATATGATGGAATGGAATGATTTATAATACAATGGAATATAAATTGATGTAATATTATAAAATTGTTGTTTGGGAGGAATGAAAATGTTTACAATATAATGCAGTGAAATGTTATTTGGACGAAGAATTTATAATATAATATAGTGTAAAGTTGTTTATCATTTTACATTCTATCCTAAACTCTTCAAATCGAAGATTTTTTCATTTTTACTGTTTAAGATGAAATGAGATGTAATATGAAACTCTCCTCTTTCGTTCTATTTTATTATAAAACTTTCTCTCAAATAATGAAATAATATTACATTCCATTTTATTCCATTATAAAACTTTCAACCAAATATAGCCTAAATGATTTTTTAAGAGAAGTGTAGACGTTTTGATTTAAATCTTTAACTAAAAGCTTATTTATATAATTTAATGTTAAGTCACTGATTAAACATTTAATATAAAATACATTTATATATAAAAGTGAAAAAATATATAAGCTCTAAAATCTTAAGAAATAAATAAATAATCAACAATTTACTTCTAATATTCAATTGGTTAATTAAATATTTAATTATTTGCTCGATGAAGATTTTCAGCCTATACTATTGGATGGCACATCTCGTTTAACATGAAATATTCTATTCCTATTACAATGTTATAATTTACTTATATGTTAGAATGTTATAATCTTATTTTATTAAATTTCATCTATATATTTATATGTATTTTATATAAATATATAGATAAAATTTAATGAAACGTATATAATAAGTAAACCGTAACTAAAACAAAGATACCACACTCAAAATATGATTTGCTTTATTACAAGTAAACCGTAACTAAAACAAAGATACCACGCTCAAAATATGATTTGCTTTATTACGTAAAAACACAACCATAATGTTTTTGTTTGATTATGATGTAATCTCACATCACTATTCTAACCTAGGACTCGGGTGTCCCTTCAACCGACTATTTTCACCATAAGACTAAAGTACATCAATCACTTTCTATTTGGAAATCTTTAATTTGAAATAAGAACAACTTACCATGGAAGCATACGTACAAATTAATGAATCAAAGCCTCAACCACTGCGTGGAAACAGAAAATATATCGTTTCCTACGGCAAAAAGTAGGAGTTATTTTGCCTATGGAGTGGTTTAATTATAAGAGTAACTCCTTTTAAAATTATATTTTCCTGGTATGATAAAAGTTGTCGAATTTTACAAAATTTAAAATAATAACTAATTCATAATGAAAGCAATTGAAATTTATAAATATTTATTATGTATAATACATAATTTACCTGTTATTAAATGCACTGGATAATTTATTTCATTTACAATTGGAAATAATAATTACAATTTCATTAAAATTTAAAATTTTATTATTCTAAAAGTATTTAGTGTCTCCTTTTAAAATTTAATTTAAAACCTTTTTAAAAACATAAAAATAAATTTAACTATGAATGATACAAGTGGAATTATAAATATTATAATATAATTATAAAAAGAAAAATTTTGGAAGCTATTAATTTGAGGACCTCTATAAATACTATGGTTAATATGTATGTGGCTCATCATAACAATTATAATTTGAACTGCAAGTGTAATATTACGATTGTAATTCTAGTAACATTTGCAATTAAAAACCTTTATAATATAGACGTGTTACAAATTAAAAGGCCTTTGTACTCCCATCGTATCGTATGGATAGTTGATATTTTTTCTTTTTATATAAAAATGTAAATCTACCCACTCCTCAAAATTTTTTGGATTATGGTAGAATCATGAGACATTAGGACTTGAATTGAATAGATATATAAGGTAATAACTTACTATTTTGAGAAGAGAATGACATTTCTCCTTACTACACGCACAATTTAACATTGAAGCTTACGCTAGGCCTTGTCTCTAATCGGTTACAACTTCCCAGGCACCAACCAACCAATCACAACATCGGAAACGCCGCTTAGGGGTTGGTCACTCAAGTGGATTGATCCAATTGACCCCATAAGGGATTCACTTAAATCTTGTGATTGATAAGCTATCATAATTTATTCAATGTACTATAATTCCTCTGAATTTCTTTATTACAGATAAAAACATTATTTTAGTATAACAATATAACATCACATAATGAGTTATGCAAGTTTTCAGGCGGCAGCGCGCATATAGATGTGCTTAAGTAACAATTGTCGGGTTTCCCGCCATGCTTCTCGGGCTCAAGAAAGAAAGAGACCAAAACCGTAAATATATATTTTCTTGTTTTCATATACACAGTTTATATATACACAAAGTACAAACTGGTCATGTAATAATTATAATTGGTGGATTCCAAAAGTACATATCGAATAAGATATGACTTTAAAATAAAGCACAAAATCTTTACGATTTCAGGAGCAATCTTATGTGTCAAAAGTTGTAAATATAATAAAACTTCAATCATTGTCTCATAACTATAAAATTTCGAATGAATAAACCATGGCCAGTTCGCGTTTTGATATAGTGATTCAACCCTTGATTACATAACGCATCATACTCAATAAATCCCGTTTTGTAATCATTTGTTTTGTTCAAAACTAAAATGAGTTTGTAATTTAATATTTTAATGTTCTGAATTGAAATATAAAATCCTTTTATGTACAACATAAAACGAAAAAAATGCATTATCTCCATTCCAGCGAAAAAACCAAGTCCTCTCAAAATTGATCACGCTTTTTGGCTCTACCAAAAGAAGAAAATCACAGTTTGGAACGGTGGATGAGGTGTACCAGCAAACATTGTACTCGACCTCTTAAACCCCGTTCGCAAACTAAAAACCGGAGGCGCACACACACGTACGCACATAACGGAGCTCATGACGCAATGCCACACTCCCCAAACGTTAAGCCGTTTTGTTGACACGCCCACGTGGCGGTCATGTCAGTGGACCCCACTGCCCACGGCCTCTGGTTATGAATACCTTCGATTGCTTTCTGTCCGTGCCTCTCATAGTAATCTCCGGCCAGTGGTTGTCAGATTCCGACCACCTTTTTCTCTTTCCCCTTATATAAACCCCATTTCACTCTTTCCCTCTTTACCCTTTTTCCCGTACATTTCTTCCTCTAAATCTTTCTGTGTACGTGCGCATGCTATTGCTGTTAGCAATAACACTACTGTTATGCACGTACCCTTTTTGATCCTGCCTACTTTAGCAGGAAATCTTAGTTAGTATTCATCTCTTTTGATACTTTAGCTACTCAAGGTTTTTGGTTCTTTTGGCGATTTTCTGTTGTGAGCTAGTGGCCAATGAATAGAGCACTGTTACCGGAGATGTTACACTGTACGGATATGACTGTGCTCGAGAGACAAAGGGCTCGCTTGAAATGGGAACAACAGCAGCAGCAACTTCAACAACAAGCTCCAGGACAGCCGCATCAAGAAGAGAGTTGTTTTGGTGATTTTAATAGTGTGTTCGGTTTTCAGGGAGGTCTTAGTGAGATGGTGACTCAGTCGACGATGTCGGTCAAACCTGACCTCGATTTGGTGGACAATGGGTGGCCCGATTTGGTGGGGTTTGGGCCTTGTGGGTTTGGGAGTAACGGGTCGGGTTTTGATGTGAATTATGCTATTTGTCGGACTTCTAGCTGCCCGCCGGCGGTGGCTGCAGCTGCGAGGGCTGACGAAGGCAGAGAGTCTGTTGCATCGGAGAAATTCAGTTCTGCGGTTGGCAGAGAAAGCTTTAAGAAGAGAAAGGTTGATAAGGTGCGTAATAGCTCCAAGGTAAGTGTGTTTTCGGAGACTCTGAGTTTGTTTTTAATGCTCGTCTCTTGTAAGCTCTGCATACAAGGAAAACGTTCTCACTTTGAAGTTTTTTTTTCATTCTCTTATGGGTTCTCAGACTTTTAAGTTGTTTATCTACTTTGCTTCCTTGTTTCGCTCTTGACTTCTTTATAATGATGCGAGTAGACCTGTTTAGCATTTAATTGTTGCAGTGTTCCAAAAGTGAGAAAGAGATAAAAGAAAGAACTTGATGAAATGATGCTACGAAAAATTAGTGTTTTTGTCAAATTATGAGGCATAAGGTCTTGAAGACTAACATATTTTTGCATGATTTCGTTATAACTACTAGTTGAAGTGTATTTTGGACATGTTTAGGTTGTTGCAGAAGATGAAACACGAAACGGAAGAGTTAAAGGATGTCAAGAGCAGGGAGAATCAAAGACAAGGGAGAAAAATAACAACAAAAATAGCAGCAGTAACAACACTAACAGCAACAATAGCAACAAAAAGAATAGCAACAGCAGCAACAAAGAAAATTCTGCCGAGACTTCAAAGGATAATTCTAAAGTCACTGAGGTTCAAAAGCCAGATTATATCCATGTCCGAGCTCGTCGTGGTCAAGCCACTGATAGCCATAGTTTAGCTGAAAGAGTGAGTAGGAAATTCAGTTTTATTGGTCCTCTGTTTTCCAGATTCTCTTTAGCTGCTTGCCCTAACATGTACAATGTGTGGATTTGTGATGCAGGTGAGGAGAGAAAAGATTAGTGAAAGAATGAAGTATCTGCAAGATTTGGTGCCTGGGTGCAACAAGATCACTGGAAAAGCAGGCATGCTTGATGAAATCATTAACTACGTTCAGTCTCTTCAACGACAAGTAGAGGTGACTATCTGCGATATATCTTCTTGTACTAAACCCTCATTAAAAACATTTAACTGATATGGGAATAACCAACTGGGTTTCTTTCATTTTTTTGTTTGTGCAGTTCTTGTCAATGAAACTAGCTGCTGTAAATCCAAGGCTTGATTTCAACATCGATAACTTGTTTGCCAAAGAGGTACAGTACCGTCTCACCAAGTGGGCATTTGTATTCTTTTGGTGTTTTTGGCATTGGACTGATTTTACATACAAATACAGGCATTTCCTATATGTGCAACCAGTTTTCCAACAATTGGGATGTCATCAGATATGACAAATCCAGCCTATCTTCAGTTTAATCCAGTGCAACAACCTATGGTCACCTGCGGATTGGAAACGGCAGTAAATCCTGATATGGGGCTTAGAAAAACCATCAGTGCTGTATCTGTCCCTGAGACATTTCTTGACTCATCTTGCTTCACTGTAATGTTTTATAACACTTCATTGGTTCCCTGCTTTTTTGCTTCTTTTTTTTCCCTCTTTTACGAGCTCCTGATGTTAAATTCACTTTTCCTTTCAGCAAATCCATCCCTCATCGAATTGGGATGCTGAGCTGCAAAATCTCTACAATGTAGCATTTGATCAAGGAAGAATAGCATCATTTCCAGCCCAACTATTTACAGGTAAGGCAGAACTAGCATGTCTTGTCAATCTTCACTTTGTTGGTGGGAAATTTCATGAGCCTATAAGGAAAGTGAAATAAAGGAAGCCAATTAGATTTAAGTACCAGTGATGGAGACCCTGGAGAACCCCACTAATGTTTAATGATTTTGCTTTAGAAGAAAATTTCTTTGTGATAGATATGCAGAAAGTTGGCACAGGAAGCTTTCTATCTTCTCTCTCAAATGATCAAAACCACAGGTTTTTAGTTCCATATCCATAATTCCTTGCAATGCCTTTTGGTGAGGAAGGAAGCAACCAAAGATGCTTAGCCTTTTTGACTGTCTAAATAAATGATTGAAATCTATTACCTATTGATAGGACGTAGGTGGGGGCCCTAAATAAACATTTGAAAGAGCCTAACTATAAAAGTAATCCTGATGATTATGATTGCTAATTAAATTAGTTTCTAATCACACAGTTCCATGAACAACATCATCGGACAAGGCATCTCATTGTCCTGTCCATGTATTCCCCTGCCTGCCATATTGATCACATAATGAAATTTCCACTTACTAGTAACAAGGTTACGAGATGCATTCTAAAGAACGACCTTTCAACTTTTGCAGGTTCTCTTGAAGCTAGCAATCTGAAGATGGAGATGTGAATCAGAATTGCTTTTCAATACGATTTCTTGGACAAGTTCTAATATACTTGTCTCTGATCCTGATTCTTTTTCTTCTCTTTAAGTACATAACGTAAATATTTGTATGTATACTAAGTGACATAGTACGAATAAGATTAATACCTCTTCAACATCAAATCCTTCCATTTCTTGCATTGCATATATCGCAATCTCACTGTAATGAATTCTTGTCAGACCAAAAAATAGTTAACGCGGTGGAAAGAGGGGACCAGAGAATAGGGTCTGAAGACAAGTTTGAGCAGTGGTGGGGCTGTGGAGGTTGTAATGAATGAAAGCCATATCCCTACCATAAATAATTATCTATATCGTTTTATCGACCAACTCATCCTCCCGCAAGCTAAAAGCCGAGGTACCAACCTTGCTAAACAAAGTTTAGAAGGTGTAATTGAAATGCAATTTGATATCAACGTGTTGGTATAAAAATGGAAATCAACTTCAGGCAAACGACACTGTAGTCCAGTGTCACAAGTTGTTTCTCTGTTGGATGAACCTGAGGGACAGGTTCGATTAAGACCAGAAGGACATCACCCTGTTGGTGGACCCTGTCAGCTCCCTTTTAGGACAGACTAGTACAGACTCTGATTGAGACGTTGATAATTAAGCGCTAAACCAAATAGTAAGAGGCAAGAATTCGTTATGATGGTCTTCATGTCTCGGTATATAGCCAATTTGCATTAATGGCTTGGTTTTCTTGGAGCTTCGCTATATTTTCACGGTCCTTAAACGTCGGACATATTTTAGCTGAATCAGTAACTTCTACATATTTCAACAGCAGTTTGGCATGTTTCTTCTTTCAGAGCAACTGAGACCCTTCTTCAATTCCAAGTTATCCCGAAAAATTGATCTGAAGCCAAAGAATTGCAATATATATCTCAATAATATTGATGACACATCTTCCACTACGTTAGCTGTAGCGGATTTACCAAGTCCATGTATAGCTTCACGAGAGTTGGTCTAAAAGCTCAATCATTCTAAATGATACAGATAACTACTGACAAAAACGTTATGCAGACACAAAAGGACATCAACTTCTTACTGAATTCAGAAGTAACCAATTTCTGTTGCTTTTTGAATATATTCCCTCGAATTGTTTATATTTTTTAACATATTTGTTTAGTTCATCAGTAGCAGGCTATACAATCTTGGCATCCTGCTACTAGGCTAGGTGATCAAAATACTGAATGAAAAGCCTCAACTTTCTCCTATATCCAAATTCATTTATCTACCTCTGAAATTTTCATTATTCTGAAAGGTGCATATTTTAATGTTCATGTCCAAGTGAACAAGGACTCTTCAGTGCTGGGTTGCAACGATAAACAGGGACCACTAGGGGTTTATCTGTATCTTCACTACATTTTCTTCTACCAGTTCTTGGACTTAACAGTAGAATTAGGGGTTCCCTTCATGTTCAAGCCATATAGAGTAGTGAAGTGGGTGGACCTGGCCTCATCAACAGGCAAGATCTTATTGATTCTCTCTGTATTCCATGGATGTTGAAAGATGACTTTGCCTTTTCTCTTTCTTGGGCCCATTTCAGCCTTTTGCGATTATCTTCTCTCTCCACCTTTCGCATTGTGCAATATCAATTTTGATTTTAAAACAATTTTTTTTCAATTCCAATTAAAAACTATTTCCAATTATCTTTAACTCCTTTAACAAAATTAATTGAAAATAATTTTCAATTAATTATACTACTTACTTATTATAATTTAGAAAAACTCATTTTTCAAAATTACGTAAATAACAAATTCTGATCCAATTAGAAAAATATTTCTAATCTAATAAGAATTTACTATTTCTAATCTCATTAGAAATTATTTTTCTTTAATTAGACAACTATTTTTTAATATAAAAGGAAACTACTTTCAAAATTAAATAAAACACTTTTAAATTTAATTAAGAAAGTCATTATATATTTATTTAGAGATTGATTTCTCCATAAATTAGGAAATCTTTGTTTAATAGATTAGAAAACTATTTTTCAAAAATAATAAAGAAATTTCATTTTTATTAATTATAAATAAAACATTTTTCAAAAATTTAATGAAGAAAAATACTTTTCTAATACATAAAGAAACTTATTATTCATAAATAAAGAAACAATTTCTAAATTAAATTGAATAATAGTTCTCTAAACAAATATAATCATAAGTTTAATTTATCTCAATCAAATTGAAATAAATATATTTAATTAAGAAACAATTTTCTTAATTTCTTAAGAAAACACTTTTCTTAATTTTAAAGAGTCAAATAAATTAGTTTCAATTATTAATTTCAATCTAATTGAAACTAATTAATTATAATTTAGAAATTACTTTTCTAAAATTAATTAAGAATCAATGCAATTATTAATCTTAATCATATTAAGAAAAATAATTACTGTAATTTTGGAATTAAGATTTCATCTCAATTAATATAATCTCATTATATTTATAATTTCAAACATAATTATGAAAGAAATTATTTAAAACTTTTTCTTGATTCAAATTTTTGATTTGATAACAAATTTTAATTTAATAATTCAACTCTTGAAAAATTAAATTAAATTCCAAAACCTTTCCTAATAAAATCAAAACAATTTTCAAAATTAGTAAAACATTTTCAATTTTATTAGGAGTATAATTAATTTAATCTCTATTAAATTAATAAAATTAAAAATTAATGTTTTTATAAAAACATTTAAAAAATAATTCAAAAGGATGACTGGCGCGTGCAGTGTCTGAGGCTAAACTACTGTAAGCTCATGTAGTGCACGCGCATGCAGTCAACACACCGTTGACTGACGCGTGCAAGTCACGTTAGCACGTGACAATGTGTGCAGGTGAACACACGCATCCATCATCTTCTCCACGAAGTTGAGCATCAAACCTAGTTTCTGAAAATTAACTCCTCTCTCCCACGGTTCTGAGAACCAATCCTACAATCCAACGTGTTCCCACGTTTACCCAACTGTCGAATAGTGCTCCACGACCTTCTGCGACGGTGTACCATCATCTTCATGCCTCGGAGCTTCTCACTGCAGTCAACACATCGTTGAATGGCGCGTGCAATTCACGTTAGCATGTGACAACGTGTGTAGGTGAACACACGTGCTCATCGTCTTCTCCACGAAGTTGAGCGTCAAACCCAGTTTCTGAAAAATTAACTCCTCTCTCCCACGATTCTGAGCACCAATCCCACAATCCAACGTGTTTCCACGTTTACCCAACCGTCAAGTAATGCTCCACGACCTTCCGCGACGGTGTACCATCATCTTCATGCCTCGGAGCTTCTCACTGTCACCGCCTATCTACTTCCCTATTTCTCCTCGCCGCTAGCAACTTGCCGTCGTCTCGCAATGGGAGTTTATCGCCCTTGGCAACGCCAACCATTGGCGTCACCAATGCTTCCCAAAAACTACACTAGTGGCGAGGCCACTGGTTTTTGTCTTTAACCAACGACGAACCGTCACTGGTGAGATGCCCAGAAAAAAGCAATAAATACAAGCACAAGTAGAGACACAAACAAGAGGAATAACAGAAGGCAATAACTAGATTTTAGAAACCCAGTAAACCCAGAACAATAACAGCAGGCAGTAAAATTGCAAGCATATGAAAAAGATTTTAAGATCTGAGCAACACACAAAGGACATCGTATCTTCTAATGTTTTTAGGTTTCTAGAACTAAGCATGCACAAAACCATATTATGATGTTTTTAGGGTTCCAGAACTAAACACGCACAAAACTAAAATATATGCATACGTTCTTGGAAGAAATTTCCAGAACTGAAAATGCAAGATTTTTCAAGAACCCAATTGTGAAAAACAATTCCCAGGATCGCATTCAACCACTAGCAATAGATTTAAGCACATGTGCATTGTTAATAGGTTTTAGGATTTTCAAAACTCCAAACACGAGAGTGGAAACAATTTCCAAGAGTAGTCTTCAGGTAAAGACAAAAAGAAGCATAAAAACCTTAATTTTATTCCAAATCAATAAGAATCAAGCAACAACTCAAGTTAAGCAATTAAAGGAGGCTCTGATACTACTATTGAAATCTAATCGTGATCGAATCATGGGCGCAGTGGAAAACAAAATTTTTACAGATTCTGAGCTGATCCTGATAATTGAATAAACTTGAATAAAACATGAAACGATTTAAAAATCGCACCTTATTTGCTTTT
>JANQBM010000222.1:40118650-40134134 GCA_025594535.1 Erythroxylum domingense
CGTTTTGAATTGTGGTTTTCTTTTTCTTAAATCCAAATTGATATAAATTCTTCTTACATCCAAATTAAATATTCTTGATTTACTTTTGGGTATGAAAATTTTTTAATAAATTGTGGGCTAACAATTTTACCTTTCCTATAAATTTTCTTTAATTAAAAACATTATTTTCTATTTCTTTTAATTGGATTTCATTTATTAAAATGTATATTAATTATTCTAATTAAATTATTTGTTTTGAATATTTTACTTTTATATCTATAATTATTCTTCAATCCCACCAGAAATTTTTTTTCTCGCCTAGTCTTTAATTAAATTTAAATACTATTTCATTGCAATGTTAAATGGTGACACGTAATCACCATAAAATTCGTACGAGAATCCAAAGCCAACAAATCCCCTCAGGAGCTAAAGGGATTGACCGACAGAGAATTGCAAGGTTAACAACTGATCCCAAAGAGGTCGACGTTCAGAAGCTGCACACTTCGCATATATAGGTGTGAAGTAAAAATCCTCTGTTGACAAAGGGTGAGAACCCTTAAGATGCATAAAATGACCCCCCTGCAACTCAACTTGGAAAGAAAAATTATGTCACCAAAAACAACAAATTTTATTAGAATCTGAAGCAATAGAATTCAAAAAATCCACCTTATTTTGTAAAGACAGAATGCAATCATTAGCAATAAAGGGCTCGAGTAAAATAACGACTAAAAGCTAATGCATTTTACATATCTTACAAAGGCGTCGTATCAAGGTTGAACCACCAACTCCCCTAATATTCTAGATAAGTACTCTAACCATTATGAGGGAAAGAAAGTGAATGTGAAGACTGTGTTATCTTAGAATGAGTAGAAATCTAGGAAGGCTCTTGTCGCTGGAGATAAATAGATTTTGGTAGACATATTCGCTTTCTAGGAAAGATATCAGACATCAACTGATGCATATGCACGCCAAAGTCCAGAAGCTCCCTGATGAGTGCCTCTCGAGATACATCACAAACGAGCTGTCAAGGTTGGGTATGCACAGAGTGCCCATCAGAATCTAATTTTCGCAATTTTATGCCAACATCATCCTTGGCATGTTTCAGAAGGAAGAGAGGAGAGTCATTAAATTTAGAGAAGAGATCAACATCACCAGCAGAATTGGACTCCTCAACTATGATTTCCTTAATGCAATCGTCCAAGGACGCAGAGACAACAAAAACAGGCCTAACTGAGAAACCAACTTCCTTAGCCATTAGGACTGGAGAAACCTCAGAATCATTAGCGACCTCTAGCAACATAACAACCTCCTTTTCCTTGTCCTTTGCTACCGAAATAGGCTCGTGAGTTGTAGGTACAGTTACCACAGAAACCACGGTGGTGTGGTTTCCTAGATGAGGGTCGGCTGAAGTGGAAGGAATGTCCAGGAGAGAAGGTAGAGGAGTTGATAAAGGCTGGAAGGGCACACCTAAAACTGGCAAAAATGAAGGACTCACTATATGAGTTTGTGAGGCTTTTGGAGTGGAAGTGGTTGGTGGCTGATTATACGTGGTCAAAATATTAGAAGTGGTTGCTGGAACATGATCTGAAGAAGGTGACGTGGTAGACTGTTGGACAGGTGATGGTAAAGGTGGTTGAGGTTGAGAGAGAGATTGAAGGGGAGGGATAGGCTATGGTTGTTTAGGTACATAAGCCTGTCACTGTTTCAGCTCAGTGGTGGGTTTGAACAGGATTGCCTTCATCTCAGGATGGTGAACATGGCACAGAGATTCTGGATGGCCAATGTAACAACAATGTTGACAATATGCTGGTATGTTTTCATAATCCACCTTTTGCCAAAAAGCATCGTCACCTCCAACAGAAATCTAGACTTTCTCCGGGAATTCTTTCAGGAGATCGAGTTCGATTTGCACCCTCGCCATGTTGGGCCATTTCAAAGAAGTTGTTGCCGAATCAATTCGTAACAGCGTACCAATTAAACCAGTAATTGTAAAAATAGTTGATCGATTAAAATCGTGCACTGACAACCTGGAAAACCCTATCCAAACAAGGCCAAGAGGAATCTCCTTATCCACATGAAAGTTGGGTGTCCATTTAAAAATACACATTGGAATTCCCTTGATATACCACACCAGGTGTGAGACCATATGAAGAAAATCCTCTTGCAACTGAAACTATATCAACAAATGGCGATTATGCATTAGTCCTAATTGGTAAGAACCACGGAAGTCCAATGATTCAAAATACTTATGGATGCGCTCAACTGATGGACGACCAAGATAAGGACTTTCCTTGTTGTATCCCTATGAGAACTTGCCTATTAAAGCCCATTTGAAGGACGAAACAACGCTGGTGACATCAAATCGGGAGAATGCACAGGTTCTAAAGTGGAATCAGAAGTTGAGAAAAAAAAGGTTGGAGGAAGGTGGAACCTTGAAGGCATCTTTGAAGGAGCGTGTAGTGGCTGGGGGAGTCTCTGGGTTCCTTCCAACCTACTGTTGGAGGATCCCCATGGAGTGTGAAGATGAACAGGAGATGGTTGGAAGAGAAGATCAGGCGTGGTTGCAGTGGCTTTTTAGTTTCCTCTTTTGTATTCGAACGAGTGTTTCTTTTTGATAGTAATACATTGTTAAATAGAGTATTGATTCTATGAGAAATTAATAGAAATATATTGAATTCTCATATTATTAACTAGTTAAATAAAATAAAAGACATGGTTTTGATGATTGATAATTAACTTAAAACTAAACCTAAATCTAAAGTTAGGAAAAATAAACAACTACTAGAGATAGTAGAAAGCACGTAATTAAGTAAAGAAAATAGTAACAAAAGTCATCTAGATAAGAACTCTCCTTAGTATCATCTGAGATATCATGTTCAATTAAACTGAAATAGATATATTGTTTGGACCGACGCAATTTCTCAAACAATAAAATTGCACTCTTTCGAGTTATAACCATCTACTCTTTGGTTAGTGAATCTATATCTATACTGAGCTAACACCTCTTTGAATATGTTAAGATCTATGAAATATTATGAAAGCCTTCATCCTATCACTAGAAAAATTATATAGATTTATCTCTATCACCCCATTCAATCCTTTCTACCTAAGTCATAATTCACTCATAAGCCCTCACTCAAGGCATTATAAGTGAATTTAGGTCAAATTTAATCATTAGAATAATTAAATCATCATAAAGATCAATCAAAGGTAATATTTAAAATATATATCATTTATAAATCAAAATAAATTAATCAATATAAAGATAAATACTAGATTTTCCTCTTATCTAGATATATGAAATAATTAGTCATTTATCAAGTTTAAACCAAAAGCATAACAAAGAAACAAAAGAAATAGAAAATAGAAACAATTCTACAATTGATCTCAATATTTTGACATATGCTTTAAGTTTTTGGGATGATTTTTATCTTCTTTTTTTTAAAAAAAGGCTATACATCTGTGGACATTCCCTTAAGTAACCTTAAATTTAGAATGAAAAAGATATGAAAGGACTTTAAAACTACTTAAAAACTAGAATTTAGGGGGGCTTTTTCTGAAGGATTGATATTAATATGGACATAACTTAAGGCACGACCATATCTCAAGTCGTAAATCTTTTTGTTTTCTTTTAGTCAACCATATGGATTGATGTATGCTCGTGTCTCATATCATGTTTGACCTTGATTAGGATAAAATTTTTATATCTATTTCTTAACTTTCGATAGCATCTTAAGTTATTTCAATCGGATCTAAACTAAGAGAGTAATTACTAAACTAAGAAACATTGTCTGAGTTATCTAGCAAATATGTTTAGAGTTGAAAATTATGTGTTTTTTTTGGTATTTTTCACTTGTAATCTTGTTCAATTCTTGATAGAACTCATCTCATGACAATATCTTCAATAATTACCTACAATATAACAAAAATCAAATTAAAACCAATGTCATTTATACGAAAAACATAACAAAACACCTAGTAATTTATAAATATATTTTTATGCTCAACAAGTACTATTATCAGGTTTTCATTATAAAAGAATTATTTGATATACAATAAAGTTAAAATACAATTTTAATATTAAAATAAAATTCATAAATTTAAAATTTTTATGTACAAAGAAATTCAACTATTTTGTCCTATCTTATTTATGATTAACCCTGAAGTTGTTGATGTTGATGTGACTTGACATAACAACAAAATTATTTGACATGATGGCATCCATATGGCATGTAATTTACATGTCATATTAAAATACTTCTCAACTCTCATGAGTAACTTTCCCAATATTTTTTTATGTTTTTATAAGAAAATTAATGTACTTGTATTTCCTAATTCTCTCTTTATCTAAATACGTCGTATCCCTCTCTTCTCTTATAAGAAAATTAATATTATTTTTTAGCTACTCCCAAAGAAATTCGAGAAGTGGAAATTTAAAATGGTGTCTCTGTAGAATACAAATTAGCTTATCAATTATAAATTGGTCGATAACATCCATATTGTAACATCTCGTTTTCCCATACCAAGGGTTGGAACCCTAGATTTTTGTAAATGAGAAATGGCTATGAGAGATAAGAAAAATACATTTCATACTCATGCATAACAGTAGCATACACACATATGTGAATAGATTTTCATACACATTGCAATGACTGTTTATGTACTCATTTGACATTTTTTGGGTATAAGTGATTTTTATTAAGGTGATTATGATGTGGATAGTGAATACTTTATCTTGAAAATTGATTTGGTATATTTTATTGATGAATTAGAATTTTTGGTGAAATCTGAGAAATTTCTAAAATTCTGAGTAATTTTTGGACTAGGAAAAATTTCAAGTGGAAAAATAATTGCTAAATGGTAGTAGAAATAAATGTCAAATGGTAGTAGAAATTATTGATAAATGACATTAGGATTTGATAAAAAGTATCATAGAAAATTGAGAGACAATTGGATTAGAAAATGAAGACAAAGGGACTGGTTAAGAAAGAGGACCCATTAGAAATCATACGGTGGTGACATGTGGCAAGTGGCAAGTGGTAAGTGTCACTTACCATTCCATACACCCATCTATGATATTTTCTTTCATTTGAAAGAATATCTTTTGTTTTTCATTTTCATTTGATGTTTTCTTCTTCTCTTTTCATTTTCGATCTTCATCTTCTCCATTTCTTTTTCTTTATTTCTAAGACACCTTCAACTCTCCCCATAGTGAAGCTCACCACCATCTTTCACTTTATACTTCACGATCCTTGCTATTTCTTCATCTTGTCAATAAAAGACCCACTTTATTCCACCAAAAATGTTGATGATTGTGTATCATGGAAGAGTTAGGGTTTCATAGAGATTGAAAAAGTTTTGAGCTAATCAAGTAAGTAGTGTATTGTTCTTCATGGCTTGCTTGATAGACATGTTTTTGATGATAGATTAAAAGGTGAAATGATCATGAACTAGTATATGTGCTTTAATGTGGGTGTAATAATAAAGAGATTTATGTTCTAATGGTAGTGTGCTAATGTTATTCGTGAGTTTTAAGAAGAAACATTTATGATGATTAATAATGAAGGTGATGGTTGAATGAGAGTTGAAAGTTGATAAATAAAGAAATGCGGTATATCCTAATTTTGTATTGATGATGAATGTAGGAAATTGATGAATAAGTTTATATGATGTGTTATTATTTTGAAGATATGAAAGCCATGAATTGTATAACCTATTATGTGAGGAAATAGATTGAGAATTTAAAGTATAAGAAAGATGTTGGAGTAATATTCTTGGAAAGAGAATTAGATATAATAATGAAAGATGATGAAATGTTTTGTTTTTGTATGATTGATGAACCTTAAGTTATGAGTTGTCTTATGAATGTTATTGAGAAAGTTTTAAGGTAAAAATGAAGAGGCTATGAATCCTAAATGATGAACTATGGAAATGAATTGTTTGATGCATTATGAATAAGATATATTATGGAAAGAGTTATGATTGTATGTATGATAAGACTAAGTACATGATGATGACTTAAATGAGTAGTGTTTTGAGAGTCTAATGCAATCAATATGGTGGTTGAATTAGTATGTAATGAAGTTGAACATGTGTAGAAATTTATGATGAATGTATATATGTATGAATGTTCTGTTTTTAGTGTTATGATAAGTCATAAATTATGTTTTGTTTAAGAATGATATTGAGCTATAATGGGAGTTAGAATGAAGTGGAAATGATGAGGGTTTAAGCTAGGAATGACGAACT
Source organism: Erythroxylum domingense (assembly GCA_025594535.1). Taxonomy (NCBI): domain Eukaryota; kingdom Viridiplantae; phylum Streptophyta; class Magnoliopsida; order Malpighiales; family Erythroxylaceae; genus Erythroxylum; species Erythroxylum domingense. Next base: position 40,124,879 of record JANQBM010000222.1, read on the forward strand.
ATGCATAAGGTATTAAATTTAGTGAGTAAAGAGTGAGAAATATGGAAAATGCAGAAGAAAGGGGGTAAGCCACGATCATGGCACCTATCCCATGATCGTGGGCAAATGGTTTACTTTCTGTCACGATCGTGGGGAACGATCCCACGATTGTGGGCAAGGTTTGAAATGGCCTAAGCGTGAAATGTTCTCCTTTTATATGTGATTTGAAACAACAAATGCTAGGGTAATTTCTTATGATGCATTTAGGCTTAAATAAGGTTTGAATTCAAATTAGTTGATGATGGATGAAGTAAATAAATATGTGATATGTTCAAAGTGATAATGAAAGTTATAACTTATGCATGGATAGTTGGTATCAATGAGACAAATTCAAGAAATTTAAAGATGTTATAAAAATGAAAGTGATCTTATACAACTAATATGATTCAAATGAGAGGAATAATATGTATTAAGCAAAGGTGAATGAGAATTAAAAACTTTGTGATCTTATAATGCTAGAAAAAGAATTGGAAAGTGTGTACATGATAGACCTATGATTGATGATATTAGATTAACTAAGTTCTTTAATCTATGAACCTAAGTGTAGGCTTGATATACACAAATGATGTTGTTAATGATAAAGTCATATTAGTAAGGATAAATACCTAGAATAATCAAATTGAGCATGCATTATACATTTCACATATACATATGTGTACAATTGAATGTTTATGTGATTGTTCAATTACTAATGTGTGTATTGCATGATGTTGATATATAGGATAGAACGTCAGCATCCAGCATTTCCAGATCTTAGAAGCAAATGCTAATCTAGAACATACTATGAGTAGACCTAGATGGTCTCTTTAATTGCTTGTTTTATTCTAAATTTCTGTATTGAATTACTACTGATATGATTGTGATTGAGACCATTCTAGTATGAGGATATTGATAAATGTGAAAATATAGGAAGTGCTTCATTGAATGTGAATGTGAATGAAGTAAATGATTCTCATCATTATTGTTGAATGCCGGACATCGATCCAATGAAAAATGTGAACGTAAATATGAAATTGAACATAAGCGATTGATTGAATATATGTGAATGTGATGCATTTTATTACATGAATGCATAAATAGATAAAGGCTGTTGTGACCGGAGTAACCACCGAAAAAGAGCTTAAAGCTCAGAAAGTGATTAAGAGCCAAAGGCTCATTGTGTATAATGAGCCTTGTATCTCCAACGAATAAGGGAAAATTATTAATGAGCCCGGTATCCACAATAGATACGGGACAGTTACAGGCACTCGATCATAACAATAACAATTGAAAGTGAGTCTCATGAGCATTGCATATATAATTGATATGTATGTTTAAGGGATCATAATGATTTGTGTGAACTGTTCTAAATGTGAAATGTGAAAAAGGTGAACAAAGTGATATTTGATTCAATATGATGATTAGTGAAGTGATGTGAATTATGTATATATATGAAATGTAAATGAATTGTTATATTATGTGATTTGAGTGAGCCATCGAGGATGGTTTGTTCACTGAGTTCGCAAAAATCACCAAAATTGCAACGTTATCTTTCAGGTTTAGGGGATACCCAGTTGAACCAATTAGAGTATAACATTGCATTTGGATAAAAGATAGAGGTTGGAATCATTTCGCGTCTGCATATGTTTTCTATATTTTTGTATTAACGAGTGTATTCACAAGTATTGTACCATGTGTATGTGAAAAAAATTCTATTTTGTAATAACTTTATGTATAAAAGTGTTCTGTACTTATAAAGGGCCCAAATGATTATTGGAGTTCTGATGATCTGTATATTATTTGTAAAATTTGTGACTGAAAATGTTTATGAATAAAATAGGCCGAAAAGATTATGAGCTTTTCTAAGAATGCGTGTGATGCGTGAATAATTTAAAATTAGTATATTTGATTGACTGTCCTAACCTATTACTCTCGTAGAGTATGTTCTCGAATAATGATGGCATGTTCGGGAATATGCCTTATGAGAATAGCCTGTTACATATTCTTGATCCTAATTCTTTATTCCTATTTTTAGCTTCTATAGGTCCCTGTAACTCCTTAATGGTTTTTCAATAATGAGTATGTTTAAAGACTTGATCATTCTTTGGCTTTCAGTTAAGGTTCTTATTTAACTTTTTGGGGCATTTAAATTTCATGGAAATTGTAAAAAGTAATAGTCTTTTGCAAAGGAAAAAGGTTTGTGTTGTTTTATTTTATGAGGATCTTTTTAAAAATATAATTTATATATTTTATTCTGGGTAGATAGAGATTTGTCGCTCTATTCTCATGAGAGAGTTCAAAAGTGTAGTAGCTAAAAATTGGGTTGAATTATTTGACCACAATATTGTTGAGTTTTGATTATTTTGGTCCAAATTTTAATTTCAAATTTAAGCATTTTTGTTAGAATTTTGTTATGATATTTATGTTAAGGTAAATTATAATAAAAATGTTCTATCTGAAGTGTTATGTCTCAACATAAATGTCATTATTATCAAATAGACATTAACATCATTAACTACAAAGTTATTTTTTTAATAAATTGAAGGTCTGAATATTTTATTATTATTTTAAATAATTTTTATTAATATTATAAAATTAGATAAAATTTAAAAATTTACTATAATTTACCCAAAAAAAGTTTAAGTTGAGATTAAAAATTTAATGGAAATGATTTCTCTTTAATTATTCTCTAATTAATTTAAAATATAAAATTTTATGCAAGAATGAATTTTTAATTCAATATTTTAAAATTTTGTTATTTTTGAAAATTTTTAATATATAAATGAGTCCTCTTTGTAAGAACACATAACTGTAGAACCTTTCTCTCTTTTTGGTTCATCAATTTCAATTTCCTTTTTGAAGAGGGCTTATAGTTGACACCTTTGTGATAAGACATATAACAACAAGAGTTTACAAGTCAAATCCTTCATCCGTGATGGAAAGTAAAGTAGATGACAAAACAGATAAGATCTGCTGTGCCACTTACCTAGTTCCTACTCTTTGCTAGCAAATCTCATCCATTGGTTGATAGAAGTGAATAGATGAGATCTGCTGGCACAAAGTAGGAACTAGGTAAGTGACACAGTAGATCTCATCCCACTACAAAATGGATATTTTAGGTAAAATATGTAGTATTCGAATAACCATTTGAGGAAAATTTTAATTAAATATAAGACTTCCAAGGAATTTATCCCAATGTTATAAATACCTTACTAGCCTTAATACTAGATTGGTTTTGGTACAATACTGTAATGATACCGGTCAATATTGGATATCATTTTGGGTAATTTTTAAATTTATGAAATAGTTTCTGAATTTTTTAAAAATTGCAAAATAGTCCATTAGTATATTATGCTATATACTTTATAATTTTACATTAACTCTGTCTCTAAAAATCATAATAATAAATAATAACCATAATTAATATAAAATAAGAGTAATTTTCAAATATTTAACATAAAAATAATAACCACAATTAATATGAATAAAGGACAATCATCATACAAATATAAATTTAAGAACAATAAAAAACATTTAAAATATTAAAATTTTCATCATATAATAAATAATAATTACACTAAACATCAAATAAAAAGAACAATAAATATCCTTAATTCTCAAATCATTACAATTTATGACAAGAGTTCCTGATGAGAAAACAATCAAGTAGAAGTGAAACCTGAAGCAAAACATTGACAATTATATTGCATATATAGAATGTAACATATACTTTAAATATAAGTAATATTAAAAAAAGAGGAGAAATAAAAACTTGGAACTTCATTGACAGAAGTCTCATCATCGTCATTCAAATTCATTGCACCAAATGACATATCAATGCTTTCTCATCCAAGATTATCTTCCAAGTCACTCATATCTACCAAACCTGGTTCCTTAAGAAAAGAACCTAATCCGACAAAAGATCGATATTATCAGTGCAAATTGGATCTATTAAACTACTTGTATTAAAAAATTATAAGAAATTATATGTAAATTAACGGTGACAATAACATTTTTCCCAAAGCTTTAAATTGTAACGAACTAAATTTAAGTCATTTAGTCTCTTGTACTCCAATCTATTCCTTTCTTGGAATGAATGAATTTAAATATGCTCTAGTTTCTTTCACAAGCTGTTACGCTCACACATTAACCCAAATTCGAATTGTAAACTTTTGCAATTCTAGATCACCAGTTCCAAATTGATCCCATCAAGAAACTGTAAGTCATAAGACAAAAAAAGTAGCATTATAAACAAAAAAAAGTAGCGTTATAAACAAAATAAAGTGATAATTGATTTTCAACAAGTAAGAAAAGGGAAAAGCTAATATCTAGAGAAAGTTTTGCACTTTGTCGAATAGCTCCATTTGTCAGCTCAGGATATCTTGCATCATCAAATAGGCAACACCATCTAGCCATTTCCAAATCTACATTATGAGCCGCATCTCTTGATTGTATGGCACTACGAATTGAGCGCTGGGCTGTAAGAGTTGTTCATGCTATAAAAGAATTAGTCATCTACCTTCTTCTTTTCCTAACATCAGATCCATATGAAATATTCACTTCTTGCAGGAAGGAACTCTACCACTACTAGTATCACTACCATCTTCAACATTTATAGCATCATCATGAACACTAGCAAACAAATTTCCACCACCAATTTCATAATTCAATCTCTCCCTTTTATCTTTTTTGTGTTGATATTCTTCAAGCAAGGTTTTCATTTTCCATTTGACATTATGGCTTACTTTTTTACAGGGATCAACATCTTTTTTAACCCTAGTTAAATACTTCTTTAATCGGGTGATTTCTCCACCTTTCAAATGCTTGTTATAAAATAATAAAATAGTATGATTCTTCATACCGGAGATCAATGCAACATGAGCTTAAGTTGGATCATCGTATCTTTTTGAAATGGTTAAATGTTCAAGAGTACTTGAACTTCCTTCCATTTATCTTTAAAAATAAATAAAGACATATCTCAAAATAAAGAACAAATAATTTAATTACATAATACACATGTCCATCATATGAAATATAACTCATTTTGTATGATCACATCATACATAACTCAATTTCATCCAACACAATTCAATTTTATCCAAAACAATTCATCAATAAGTCAAAAACTAACAATTCAAATATTCAACATACACAATTACACAATACGTATGTCCATCTTATGTAATATAACTCATTTCGTATGATTTCATCCAACACAATTCAATTTTATCCAACACAATTCATTAATAAGTCAAAAACTAACAATTTAGGTATTCAACATACAAAATTACATAATATGTCATATGCATGTCCATTTATGTAACACAACTCATTTTGTATGATTATATCATACACAATTCAATTTCATCCAACATAATTCAATTTTATATAACATAGTTCATTAATAAGTCAAAAACTAACAATTCAAGTATTCAATATATATAATTACACAATACGTATGTCCATCTTTTGTAATATAACTCATTTTGTATGATTACATCATACATAAATCAATTTCATCAAAAAAAATTCAATTTTATCCAACATAATTCATCAATAAGTAAAAAAAAAAAAGACAATTTAAGTATTCAACATACGCAATTACACAATACATATGTCCATCTTACGTAATATAACTCATTTTATATGTTCACATCATACATAATTCAATTTCATCCAACACAATTCAATTTTATCCAACACGATTCATCAATAAGTCAAAAACCAATAATTCAAATATTCAACATACACAGTTACACAATATGCATGTCCATCATATTTAATATAACTCATTTTGTATGGTCACATCATACACAATTAAATTTCATGACCTTATATTAGCTTATATAATTATTTTTTTAAGAGAATAACAATCAATGGATTAACTATAAGTTCTTGATTGGGTATGTAGTAAAATCAAGAGTTAAGTCTTGGAACTAAATATTATTTTAAGTCAAAAGCTCTGTATAATCCAAACCTATAAAGGAAGAATGTAAGTAATTTGATTTAACCCATCACTACAATAGATTGATGAATTGGCTATATTTTTCTTAGAGACATTTCTAAAATCGTCGACAAAAACAACCTTTTAGTGATGATTTACACATTAGTCTCTATAAGTAAATAATTTTACGACATTTAACAGAAACGTTAGAGAAGGTTAAATATTTTACAACGATTATTCGTTATCATCATACTAATAATAGGTTTTAACGACATTTTTATTATTTCGTCACCTAAACTTAAATATTTTGCGACGAACAATAGTAAATTCGATAGATGTTAGCGAAATCAATGTAATTAGTGTCGATTATGGTGAAGCATCACAAATAGTTCGAACAAGTAGCGATTAAAAACACGTTATGTCACCAAACTCCTTTTCTTTTTTTGCAACAATTGATTTAATCATCATAGAATGGTCTTACAAACATAATATTGAGTGACGTTAAAAGAAAATTTCGCAGAATGTAAGCTTTTTACACAATTTTTGTCTTTCATAGGCAACATTTGGCTACGATGTATGAAATTGTCGTAGATGTTTGCACATATGGCGAGTACTTATTTTAATCGTCGCAATATGGCTAGGATATTTCGACGATTATATGTTTCATCACCAAAAGTGAAAATTAAATATTTTAAAGATAGTTTGTAATGATTTTTATGTATTTAATAATCGTAGTTAAAGGTTATTCTAATTGACAATTTTATAATCTATTATAGTTAAGATATCTTTTACTGAGAAGTTGTTTTCAAGTCTAAAGCATATTATTGAAAAACATATGGTAGTTTATTTAAAACATAAAAAGTAAATATATTATAGACATTAAAATATTTGTGAACCAAAAATTTTAAATTTCATAGGATAAAAATATCATAAATTTAAGTTAACAAGTAGTGCTAATCATTAATATTTAGTAACAGTAAAAATTATTTATAAAAATTATGGAAATGGTATCAATATAACATAATAATATATGGTTAGTATTACAAGGTTTTAATTAGAGGTTTAACAATTGTTACAGACATAGAACAACAACAATAGTGCGCAGCTTAATCCTAACTAATAGAGAGGTTCTCTTAAAAATTGTTACAGACAGAACATTAAATAAAGTTTAAAGCTGATTCTAGCTGATACCATTGACAAATGGCAGTGATAAAATACTTTTTTTGGATTCCAAGTGCCATGAGAGTCGGTAAAGGTAAATGAGTTCTCTGTGCTTGGATTCCCAAAAATTTGCATGTTTGAACGCACAACTTGAAATAGTGAAAGATCTTCCATCAGTTGTACGGTTGTCGACACTGTCTTCCAAGTCTTCTTCACTATAACTAAACTTCTGGAGGATACAGTGAGTGAGTCCCTAGATTTATTATGGAAGACAACTTGATTAGATGAACTACTAGTATGATGTATTTCACCTAAAACAAAATCAGTATAGAACTTATTTAGGTAGTTTAGTGCAATCGTATAACGACAAATTGGAACACATGTATACCTAATTTACCACACATAGTCTTTAGAATTGATGAATTTTCCAAAACAACTGATTTCCCTAATCCTTTACGGACCATTATGACATCACCTTTGCCTCTATTTCCATCTATGTGAAATAAATCACACATTAATATAGAGTTCACGTACAATATACGAGATACACAAAAAGGGGGGTTGAATTATGTATTCTTTTTGTGAATACAAAAACTTTAATATATCTCGTTAAGAACTTTTTCAACTGTTAAAAGAATACCACAAAAGTTATACAAAAATAGTTACGTAGTTAAATCGCAAATAACTTCTATATACTTGTCTAAAAATAAAATAGAATAAAGTGAAAGGTTAGAAGATAGACGCTGCGATTTTTATACTGGTTCACCCTAAACTATGAGCTACATCCAATCCTCAGAGTTCATATGAGATTTCACTATACTTCGATAATTTTACAAGTATTCTTTCTTTCCTTCCAGAGCCTCTTTAGGTCTCTTATACAAAGTATTCTTTCTGCTATCTTAGCCTCTCCCGGTTCTTAGCTTTTTCTTTCTTTCACTAGAAAGATATTGTGAGCTTTTTGTTACAGTAGAGTTTGCTCTCTAGTATCGCACTTTTGAATACATAATTCTTCTTGATTCTTGATAACTGCTTCTTGATTCTTGTAGAACCCATTATTCAGTTGAGTTTTGTAACTAAATCCAACTAACTAACTGTTCGACGCACTATCGTATCTTCATCTTTATACCATTTGTGTTTTCCTCTTCTTCTGTGTTTTTCATTTCTTTTGTGTTTTCTGATTCTTCTGTGTTTTCACTTCTTCTGTGTTTTGCACTTCTTCTGTGTTTTGCACTTCTTCTGCGTTTTGTACTTCTGTTTTTTCCACTTCTTCTGTGTTTTCACTTCTTCTGTGTTTTTCGATTCTCCTGTGTTTTCACTTCTTCTGTGTTTTCGGGTTCTTTTGTGTTTTGCACTTCTTCTGTGTTTTAACTTCTTCTGTGTTTTGCACTTCTTCTGTGTTTTTCGCTTCTTCTATGTTTTCCGCTTCTTCTGTGTTTTCCGCTTCTTCTATGTTTTCACTTCTTCTATGTTTTTCGCTTCTTCTGTGTTTTCTACTTCTTCTGTGTTTTTCGCTTCTTCTGTGTTTTGACTTCTTCTGTGTTTTTTGCTTCTTCTGTGTTTTCCACTTCTTCTGTGTTTTGCACTTCTTCTATGTTTTCACTTCTTTTGTGTTTTCACTTCTTCTGTGTTTTTCATTTCTTCTGTGTTTTCACTTCTTCTGTATTTTCCAGTTCTTCTGTGTTTTCACTTCTTCTGTGTTTTCCACTTCTTCTGTGTTTTCACTTCTTCTGTGTTTTCCTGCATACTTAACACACTTATCAAAATAGTTCATTTATTTATAAAATTATTATTATTTGATTTTCACCAAAATTAATAATCGTAAAGTCCTTTTGACTTAGCAATCTCCCCCTTTTTGATGATAAAAAATAATCATAATTTTAGAAAGATAAAAGTTAATGAATGAATATTATTCAGATAATGAATAAGAAGACAACAAACAATATACACATGCATATATAAAAATGTAGTCTTTTGTAGTTGTTACTATCTTCATTTCTTGTCTCTGTTCTCCCCATATGCTATCTTCTTTCTACTTCTACTCTTCTCTTCTTTCTTCTACTCCTGCTCTTCTCCCCCTATTTTTTATTAATCAAAAAGTCTATCGAAGATGCCTCATGATGTCAGAATTTACTC
>JANQBM010000222.1:40160007-40173501 GCA_025594535.1 Erythroxylum domingense
TCCACCATAGCGAAATTCAAAGGTAAATAATGTTTGTAAAATAGAAAATAGAAAAAAACAAATTAAAAAATTAAAACAATGGTTTGCAGTAAAAATTTTATGTATGGACACAGTATGATGCAATAAGAAAACTTTTCATTCACATATTTTTAGCCATATTCAAAGTAATGTGGACCAAACTTTCCATAATATCTCCAGCATAACTCTTAGAAGTTAATTTACATATTACAAGTTAATCATTATGGAACTTAAATATAAATATATGGGGAAGCACATAGAACTATATAAGCATAAAGACAAGCATACAAAACCTTACATATATATTAGTATTACTTTACTACTCTAATGCTTTACATATATTCTAATTGATGAGCATTGTTAATATCCTCTTAGTTAATTACATGATAGTAAAATATGGCTGTCACTTTTCCCAAATTTGATCAATATTTCTACCAACACGTAGCTGGTTTTCGTTGATGGAGATAAGACATTCTTTTGCACAATAGATTTGATTGCAGATTAATATGTTCTTTTTCTCTTTCTTTCTATATTTTGAAGTTCTAAAAGCACCAACCTTTACGTTAGTAGAATGGTAATCTTTAATCGATAAGTTTATGGAAACATGAAAAACTCTATATTCTTTTTTTTTACCACCACGTACTGTCAAAGGTCTCCTATCACTAAATCATATACATAGTTTAACTTTTTTGCTCTTGGACTCATGAAGATGTGCTGTTTGGTCTGGAATTGAGAGGCCTTCATCAAGATGTGTTGCCTGGTCTGGAATTAAGGAAGTGCCTTCTTGTGCACTGTGTCATAGTTGCTTTGGAGCCATGGTTTCTGTCACTTCTTCAGCATTTATCTATTCCTTTAAGCCGAAGAATATGCTTTTATGTCCCAATTTCAGTTAATTTGTTTTGATTTATTTAGATTCGTTAAACCCTTTCAACCCCTAAAAGTCACATGGGAGAAGTTTCAGTTTTCATTTTTCCAAAGCTTTTACCTTCTAATTTTTTCTTTTAAAAAGGAAACACCTGAGCCTATACAAACCCAATCTATTAAATATTAAATGAGAAATCGGAACATATAAGGATGCAAATCCGTGTTTATTACTTGATTTCTGCGTACCTAATCTATTATTCTTGCGTAAATAAAGGAAAGTTGGGGGAACCATATACTCCTCAACTTTCTGCAGAAAATGTTTGAACGCGGAACAAATCCTTCTTCCCATCAATGACAATTGCTGACAGTTCGTGGGCTACGAAAGTTTGATCAAATGCTCAAAAGCTTAACTGAATCATCTTAATAACTGTATAGACATGAAAGTTTCACTTTTCCAAACATCAGTACTCGTGCTATCATTTTAATTGCGAAGTACGACTAATTCTTTTAGGCTGTGGTTCCTAGCACATTCAAAACCATCATAACATCAATGCATTGCTCTCGGAAAAACCCAGAAAAGCAACCATGAATCTCCAAGTCTGCGGTTCCATTTCCACCTGCTCCTTCTCTAAGGTGCATATGAACCAACCAAGCTTTAGTCCCTGCGAGAACCACTGCTACTTGCGGCAGAATTCTTACCACCATACTTCTGTGAAAGACAAAATAACCCACTGTTACCTATCAGAAGCCTAAAGTTATACGTTGAGTTGCTCCAATAAGCACAATGATAAATAGAAGGTAGGAGGAGCCCTCGTGGTAATCACATAATAGAGGGACACTTTGTTAAAAGATACAAGCAACTTACCTGCTTCCCTACATTGAATGGGACGTACTTGTACTTGATCATGTGTGCAATTTGGCGCCTCATAGTAAGGATAAAAAGAACAATCCAGTAGACAAGTAATATCGGCCAAAACACAGGAACATCAAATAAAGAAAAGAAACTCATCACAAATGCTATGCAGAAGGCCTTCGTGAAGGAGTACCTGGAAGCACAACAGGTGGAAATACATCATATTCATACACAAGGGCATAACCTCTTCTTGAAATCAACCCCAAGTAGTTAGTAATTTATTCAAAACAAGAATCTCAATGGACCTACCTACTAACAGTTGCAATTCCAGTTCTAATTTTCAAACACATTGCCAAACATTAATAAACCAATTATAAACATCATATCCTAGTTCTACACATTTGCGCTGGCTTTTTTTTTTTTGGTGCACAGGCTACTAAAGTTTCTTTTCGATTAGACTCCTAAAATATGTAGGAATCTATGTTCGGAAATTAACTTTGAGAAAAATATTGGTTAAAAGAAGCCTGTAACTCGCCACATCAACAAATAGCTTACATCTCAAACAGGTTCTCCTGCGTCCAAATGGAGAATTGAACAAACAAATTAATGGTATATGCGATAATCATCAGCAACCTCATTAACGGGTATATGAAATCAGCAATTTCACGCAAATCTTTAAGAACTAAATTCTTTCCAACTTGATACGTCCGTATTTCTACTAAGCTGACCACCATATTTGATAATCAATAATTTTTACTTCAGAATTAGAAGTCTAGATCTGAACAGTTTAATAAGCTGTTTGAAGAGTACCAAGTCTGTATAAATATCTGTATGGGAAATATCATAGTTCCATGTATCTGAATTCCCTCTAATTTATACCATAATGGGTTCTATGAATATGAACTTTGCTATTCCCCTCCAAATATACAGCAAAGTAAAGTCACCCGCAAAATCAAAGCCAATAACTTGTGAAGAGTCCCAATTACCAAGATATAACATGAAAAGCGGGAAAAGAAGAAATGTTTGCTCACCAAAATTTGAACTCTGGAAGACGACGAATGAATGGTTTGAATTCATCAGAACCTTTTGTTGGCAGCAGAGGCCCATTTGAAGGTTCAAGCTCAGGATCAACCAGCGGTGACAAAAATCCAATCAACAAGTTGAGTATATAGATACCAAGTCCATAGGAAATGATGTAAAACCCCTGAACATAGTAAACCCGCAGAGAGTAAATAGCCATGACAACAAGGGTTCCAATCCACCTATAAAGTGTATGAGGTGTTGTCTTATCCAAATAGTACTGGTACATCCTCCAAGCATCATGTCCCCATTGAGCTACAGGAGAAGCTACTGAGTCACTCCCACCCCCAACTCCCTCCATTTGATTCAGGTATTAAAACCCTGTGGATTTTAAAAATAACTTAGAAACCAATAAAGGGTACTCTGTTCCTAAACCATCACAACATAGAACCAATCCATGAATATATTTTTATGTTTCTGTCGTAGAAAACCCCATAAAAGCATTAAAAAATCCTCATAACATAACTTGCAGATATCTAATCTGAATATATAAAGCTTGATAAAGCACAAAGCATTACCCTGTACTGGATAAACTGGAACGGAAAAGTAGGGTGGCTGTACTATAAATAAACAACCAATCCTCATATTTGAGTAAAAAGCTGGAAACACAAATTTATATGTATCACCTAATGGTTACATTCAATTAAGGGAAAATCATTACAAGTGCCACTAAATTAAAGCTTTGCAATCACGAAGCTGAGATACGACATTTCCATTTCCCAACCCAAATCCAGCATTTAATCTCATTTCCATGTCCAAAGTCAAATGAGCCAAAAACTACAAAACATAAGCCCATGTAAGTCCAGATACATCGTAAACAAAAGAAACCAGTTAAAGAATAACCAAGAATCCTTTAAAAAATCCAGCAAAAATCACTTTCACCCATTATTTCAGAGAACCTCGATGCACATAACAAGCTTATATCCAGAAAAGTTATCCAATTAAACAAATACCCAAAACGAACACAAGATCTGAAAGGAGAAACCAAGGCTTTGTCAACAAAAAGACAAGACGTATCCTTCGAGAGAAACAAGGAAAAATCCAAGAACCAGATCTAAAACCAGCCGGAACCCAACAAATCCCAAAACTCAATAAGTCTAATAAGAAACACAACCACAGCAGATACATATGTAATCCAGATGTGTGCAGGGATTAAGCTGTCAAGTGCATCATGAAATATAACACAAGAAAGAAGTGAAGGCAAGAGCAAAAAGGGAAAGAAAAAAAAAACTGACCTTAAGAGGGTGTCGAGCGTTGGACTCGGAGAGAAAGGGAAAGAAATTATTTGGAAATTTTAGATCTGTTAGTTGCTTGAGAGGGCAAAATTGGATTTTGACTATTGGATGGAAAAGAGAATGGAGCAGAAGTACAAGTATTACCGACAAGAGAAAAAATCACAGGCGAGTGTAATTCGTCTGTGATTTAGGTAACGGGAAACGAGGGAGGCACTTTGGGCTTGGATAGGTTTTACTTTACAAAAGAAAAAAGAACAATCCGTTTCATTCTACTTTTGGTTTTTTCAGCGTGGGGTTTTAATTTTTAATTTTTAATTTATTAAAATTATACAATTAACTAAATTATTAAATAAAAATATTCTTAATTTTAATTAATTAAATATATAACATTAAATTAAATTATTTATAATTATTATTAATATATATTTAATTGATTGTATATCATATTATAGAAACAAAAAAGAACATCACTTTTTGTATTTTTCATAAAATTTGACAACAAACTCAAACAAACAGTTTTTCACTAAATTTGCAAACAAAAACAGAAAAATATAAATATAAATGAAAGTAGACAAACCCTTAGAAAATGATTTTTAAGAAATTGAAATTACCAATGTTTTATAAATACGTTATTTTGGATTAATTATATTTTAAAATTCAAATTTTCTTAAAAATCATAAGCAAAAAAAAAGTAATATTACACACTCTTATAATTTTATAAATAATTCTGAAAACGCTACTATATTGTAAGAATAATGTATGTATGTTTGATGAAAAATCAAAATTAATTATTGTATTCATCATAGGACTAACCATAAAAGCAAGCAAATAAGGAATTGATATTATTCAGAAGCTGCCTGCACGAGACATGCGGCAAAATGTAGTTTAGACAGAAAAGGCCAAAAAATCGGGGATAAATGTAAGAGAGAAGAGGAGAAATAAGGTTGGTATAATGAAATGATGAAACATTACATGATTCAACGTAAAAAGATATCATTTACAGTGATTCTCATAAAAAAAGAAAAACATATATCATTCACAGTTATACTATCATCATATGCATTTTATTCCTTCCTCGGTCTCCTCTTGAATACTGCAGTTTGTAGTTGTAGGCTAACTACCACTCTCCTTCTCTGTTGCAATTTCTCAGTATAAGCTTGTCGTATCACAAAATGTTGCATGGTCCTTGATGCAAGAATAGTAAATAAAAAAACTTGTTCTTAATTCATATAAATAAGAGTTAATTACAAAAAAAACTCAAACTTTTATCAAATTTTCAATCATAGTCTGAACTTTAAAAAATGTCAATAAAATTCTCAAACTTTTAATTTGTTTCAATTCTAGCTCAACTTTAATGCCTCTATTATCTTTGCTGACGTAACAGTATCATGCGTCTAGGAACTCTTATTAATAAGACACATTAGTGTAGTTAGCAGAAGTGAGTTAGACTATTGAAACGATATCGTTTCATGATAATACTAAAATGACGTCGTTTCAAGAAGATTAAATCATATTTGTCGATCCTCCCTCCTCCCAGATGCATGAAATCCCTAACTATTTCGACATTCTTTCATCCCTTCCACCTAGATGCATGAAATCCCTAATTATTTCCACATTCTTTTGTCCCTCTTCCCAAACGTAAGAAATCCCTAAGTATTTTGACGTTCTCCTCCCAGACGCAAGAAATCCCTAAGTATTTTGACATTCTCAATCAATTTTCTCTCAATGCCTACACTATCTCGTATCACCAAAATTTCCCATTCTCGACACCTTCAACACTTCACAATAAGCCACGTGAAGGTTAGTTTTTTTTCATGTTGTTGTAGGAAAATGATAAAAAAATGTCTGCTTTATTTCTCCTTCCAGTCATCTCAAGCAATACTAAAATGTCTGATTGGAATCTAATCTCTAGTTTATATGTCTATACATACAAATCTCACGTCTCCTATATTACAAATCTAGTACAGTATCTCCAACTTAACTCAACTCAACCTATAGAACATGGTAAAGAGAGAGAAAGTAGCATTTAGTGAGAAGGAGGTTTTGTTGTTTGAAATATCTTGAGAGGGGTAGAAAAGTAAAGTGATTTGTAGGGTGTGTTAGTAAAGGTAGGAGAACGATAAGCTAGAAAATGAAATATGAGTGAGGCCAGACGCTCCAATTAGTTTATGGGGTTTATAATAAGAAAAGTTACCTTAAATGCTTTTGTTAGCTTATATGAAATCATGACTTCATATCTAATCCCTCTTTCAACTTTGCAACAATTCTTACACTGTCCTGTTAATAGAGACTCCTCATATTTATCTTTATATTTTTGTTTGCATTACGTTAAGGTTATTTAAATAGCTATTGAAAGATGGAGAAGGTGAATTGCTAATGAACCTACTTACTGTTATTTGCATTGTGTTGCTATTATTTAAATAGCTATTGAAAGATTAAGAAGGTGAATTGTTGATGAACCTACCTACTATTATTTGCATTACGTTGCTGATGAACCTAGTGTTATTACAGTGATGAATGATGTTATGACTTTGCTGATGAATTCAATGGTTGAAATCTTTTCCAACAGATTTCAAAGAGGAGTGTTTATGTTTGGTTAGGTTGCATTATTTTATACCTTGTTAATATCTTCTGTTGATCTTCTAGAAGATGTAAAGATGAAACTCTACTTCAATTATAGGTTTCACGTACAAGGAGAGGAAGTTATTGACTTGTTTGAGCAGATGGAGGGAAGATTTGGAGGCAAATGAGGTTACTTTCTTAGGTCTGCCTTATGTTTGTAGTCATTAAGGGATGAAGGACAAAGGAATGAAATTATTTGAGTTGATAACTACAAAGTATGGTTGGAAAGGATAAAGGATAATGACTTGTATTTGAAACAGCTAATAGAGGACCTGAAATTATTGGGTTACGTGGCTAATATTGGCTCATATTTCCATGATATGGATAATGAGGAGAAAAAACTAATTCGGTGCAACACAGTGAAAATTTGGCTATTGCTTTTGCTTTAATCATTATTCCACCTGGTGTACCAATAAGAGTAATAAAGAACTTGGTTACTATATGTAATGTTTAATGAGATTATTAATTAAATTTCCTTCTATTATTTTGGATACAATCTGTGTTTATAGTAATTCACATTAAGAAAGCATCCATGTCTCAAACTAAAATAGAGCATGGTTTACGTTTTGCAAATGCAATAATTAGATTTTAACTCCTTTCAAGAGTATCATAATTACCAATCACAGCATGAATCATGCATTCATATAGAAATCAATTATGAACTTCAATATTAAGATGACATAACTCCGCAGAGTAATAAGTTGGTTTTATTATGATACAAAGAATTAGAAAACATCACATGGTCCAAAATTAATCGAACAAAAACCATTTCTAGCTTAATGAAAATACAACTAAGAATTAGTGATTATCTTTTTGTTGAAATTTCCATTTTCAAGGATTGTTTCATGTTATCTCCTAGAATATGAGATTATGTTGCCAACATAGAAACAAAATTAGCATGAAGCCACCAAATTTTGGGTCACCTAGTTGCACTCACAATATATAATCTAAACTACAAATTTTACAAAACTAAATTACGCACATCCTCAGCAAGGTACATACTTTGGTAATGTGCCATTAAGAAGGGACAATAACCAATTTTTATTACAACTAAATATTATAGTGGCAAGTGATTAAATAAAAAACAAAAAAGTTACATTTTCTTTTCTAACTATTACAATGTCTCTATTTTGGTCATATTTACATTTGATGCCGAAGCTATGAAATTGCATGGGACCTATAAAATAAAGATAAAACACAAATATTAGGACTTATGACAAATTTGCATTATGCGGATATATTTTTACACATGCTTACTTCTTATGAACAACAATACATCTTTTGGATAAGGCTCTTACCCCAACACACAGATCTTGTTTGACATATTTTCTGACAAAAACAAACATTCATGTCTTTCACAAATACTAAATACCTATAAGAGACCTTTAATTTGAATATTAATTAATATGAATTTATACGATTGGCATTGTTAAATATAATAATTGAAATACTTACTTTTGTATTAACACATTCATAAAAATGTTGACCAATGTTTAGCTTAGCATTTGAAGTTCGTAACTTCATCTTCTCATTACAATTGAGGCAATCAATATTCAAATTCTAAATTATATATAGAAATATCAATATTAATTATAATTGAATCCAATTAAATTGTCACGTATAACAAATAATATACATTATAGTTACTTTACCATTGAATATATGCTTTTTCTTAACAAAATAGATAATATATCCTTCCAGCTTTGGCTACACTATTAAAAAAACAATAAATATCACCATTGAATCCATTAACAACACCTTAACACTCTTACCATGTCAAATATATACCAGGTGCATAACCAATGGAAGTTACATATACTGTATTTCTACCCATATTTCTTTATCTTGTTACATTATCATCATACAAATATTTAATTATTACTTTAAATGCAACACTACTATAATTTATTTTCATAAATTCACCCAACCCAACAAAGAATGAAATGTCAAAAATGGTGAAGAGAGGCCCATCATTACTATACTTGTAACTATATTCGATGCGTATAAACCAATGTGTAAAGCGTAACTTCAACCGACAAATAGTAGCATTAATAAATTTGTTATCTTCTTCTTTAGGTTTACATAGGAAAAGGAAAAAAAAAGAATCTTATAACCAAACTAGTGAAGCAATTGCCATAACAACTGGTGGTATTTAGTAATTGAAGTTGGGTATACAGGTATTGACATAAAAGTAAGACAATGCAATGTTAAGCAAGAAAATTATTCTCTATCTCGATTAATCAACTCTTTGTCATGATAGAGAATAAATTTTAACCCATCAATTTCTGCATCTAATTTTATGTATGATCATCAACATCTGCAAAAATAAACAATGGCTTAAAAAAACCTAACCTTCTTGTGACTGACTGTGAAGGGCTGAGGGCATCAAGAAGGGAAAAATGTGCTTCCAAGGAAGAGAAATGGTGTGGGTGTCGGAAAAAAATTAACTAAGAATGAATGGCGATGCAACAGTAGGAACAATTGAGGGATTAAACGACAGTTGTGGAACAAAGAAAAAACAGTGTTGAAATATTTTCGGATTTCTTGCATCTGGGAGGAGGAATCGAAAGAATGTCAAAATATTTAGGGATTTCATGCATCAGGGAGGGGGGATGAAACAATGTCGAAAAACTTTGGGATTTTGTGCATATGGGAGGAGGGATCTAAACAAACAGATTCCGTGCATCTAGGAGGAGGGATCGAAATAAATAGTGTTATTCTTCTTGAAGCGATTTCATTTAATATCATCACAAAACAACATCATTTCAATAATCTAACTCACTTTTGCTAATTATGTTGACGTGTCTTACTAATAAGGGCCCCTGGATACATAACACTGCTACATCAATAAAGATAACGAAGGCACTAACATCTGGCTAGAATTGAAACAAATTGAAAGTTTGAGCACTTTATTATCACTTTTTAAAATTTGGACTATAATTGAAAAATTAACGAAAGTTTTGGATTTTTTTGTAATTAACCCTATAAATAATAAAGTTAATAGAAATGTAACTTGGTCAATAATTATTTGTATATCTTTAAGTGTGACAAACCAGAGTTCTTTTCTTTGTGAAAAGTTTTTGCCTTTCTGCTATAATGCTATTTACGATTCTTTGATGGTCAAGAATCTACGATAAATCTTTATAATTATTTGTTAATCTTATCTTTTGTAACCATCATATTTTTAAAAAAGGAGAGGGGAGGGATTTGTAAAACTCCGTTTTACTACAATATTTTTAAGTTCAATAACCATCATATTGGACCCATTTTATTAGAACCAATGCAACAAGTTATATGGCTACTACAAATTATTGAAAAAAATAATATAACAATATCCCACTTAGCTTACAAAACAATTTGGTGATTTTATAACAAAACATAAGTGCGCATTATGCATTGAGCCTATCAAGTCATCATCTTTAACTGATTTGTAGCTATCGAATCATAACAACTATAAGTTATATAATGACACGGTTCTTTCTACGTATCACATAACCAACTTAAGTTAGAATAACTTTGATTGACGAATACCATAATCCTCAACTTTATTGTCTTTCAACAGACACAACCTAGTATCACATCATAACAAAAGATGTATGCAATATAATGAGGACAACAAGTAAACTAGCAAAATCACAACTTTAATTGAATTCACAAGTGTCATAAAAAAAGGAGCGAGTCATCTATATGTACATATACTTGTCACACTATCAGGCTAACAAAGACTTCTATATAATGCCAATTCTTTCAACATTACCAAAAACTATTTTGGGTAGTAATCCCTTAGTTAACATATTTGTTATCATCAGATCAATATTAATATGCTTAATCAACACTTTTTATTTCTACACTTCTTCCTTGATAGATAAGTACTTCAAATCTATGTGTTTTACACCCTTTAATTACTTGTCATTCTTAGAGAAGAAGTTAGCTATGGAGTTACTACAATAAATTCTTAGCAGCCTAGCTATACTTTCTACAATACAAAGGCCCAAGATAAAATTTTACAACTACAATACAAGAATAATAGCCTCAAAGCATGCCACAAATTTAGCCTTTGTAGTGGAAGTAACAATGACATATTGTTTTTCACTCTACTGTGAAATTGGTTCTTTAGCCAATAGGAGCATGTAACCGAATGTGAATTTTCTTGAGTCCATACAATCAGCATAGTTTGAATCGAATAACCTACCACTTAAAGGTGATGTGACCTTCTATGCATGAGATGTAATTCTTAGTGCCTTGTAAGTACCTAAGGATTTTCTTTACAACTTTCTAGTGGTCCCTTTGGGGTTACTTTGATAGCCTAGCATTCCAATAATAAAATTGATATCAGGCCAAATGTATGTCCAAGTAGACATTAAGCTCCCAACCACTAAGATATATGGAATATATTCTATTACCTTCTGTTCCAACTTATTTTAGGACATTGCCTTTCACTAAACTTGTCCCTTTTTTAAATTGGTATTATTCATACGGAGCATTTTTTTATTCTAAATCTCTCTAATACTTTATTGATATAGCATTTTTAAGTCAATCTTAATAGTTCTTGTGATCTATTACCGAATATTTATATTCATATCATATTAGTTGTCTCACCTATGTCTTTCATTTAAAAGTTCTTAAAGAGAAGCTTTTGTACATCATGTAAAAGCCAATATCATTAGTAGTCCATTTTTAAGTCAAATAACCAACATATTGGATCCATTTCATTATAACCAGCCCATCAAGTTACACAAGCTACTGCAAATTATTAAAAAAATAATCTAACACTTTAAAAGAGCATTATGGTATTTGTTTTGTAGTTTTCAGAATGAGATGAAATTTTATGCACGGATTCTGAAAGCAAATATATGAATAGGCATGCAATAGTAACTTGAGAGGGAGACTATCAATGTCAGTATTATGGGAAATTTCATTGTCTATTTTAAGCATAATATTAGCTCTCTTTCTTATTATTAAATTTATCTTGTAAAAACACACCTTCCCAATTTACACTAGCCTAATATCTTCACCAAATCAATCCATTTTCTTATTTGTTTGTAATTGAGTAGTTGGAATGGCTATTTTAGAGTTATTTGATAGATTAAAAACACAACGTTCTCTTTCAATTTAATTTTTAAAAATAAATTTTCTAAAATTTCAAATATTGAAAAACCTTTTTCCAATTTTAATTTTTTATAGAAATTTTCGTTTAAAGAGTTAACAATAAGTACATGGGAACTAATGAGAAATTACTACGTAATTAGTTCATCTTAATTCGACCCACCCTTTAAAACTCAAACCAAATATTCAATCTAAAAAGAAACCCTACAAAGATTATATTTACCAAAAAAATGTAATTGCATGTCTTATGTTACTTGACATTTGGATTTGAAGATTGATGGTATTGCTTTTGAATCTAAAATTCAACAAATGATAAGAAGGTATGATGTTAAGTTTTTATGTAAAGTACAACATAATTATGGGTAAATTATATTTTAATTATAGAAAAATTTTAGTAGTCTTATGTTAGAGTTTGAAAAAAATTTAGAGTATAAATAAATTTAAGAATTAAATGAAGTGAGAATTACGAGACATGTTTCAGTTAATTGCATTGTATTCTCATATACATCATTTAGAACATAGTATATGTATATAATACAACAAATATATATTTCTTTTCTTTTACCTTGGCCCATATTTGATTATATTAAAGGTTTCTTGTTGTTTTACACATAAAGTATTTTTAGTGATCCAATTTCGTGTTTGCAAAAGGTTGTCATGAGTCTATTTTTGCTGATTAGGAAGGATTGGGCTAAGTTTGATAAATTTCCTACATGATGTTTAAGATTTAGAAAACATACTTTCAATAACGAAGATTGTAAATATGAATTTATCGTATTTATTTTTTACCACTCGAGTATAGAATGATAAACATACACATTTTTGTTCCTATTTATCTATACAAACATGTTTTGTGAAATTAATAGAAAACCCATTACTAGAAAATTTATGTTTTTATTTCTACTTGTTTTTGTCCTCTTACAAATCTAATTTATACAAGGCATTTTACATCTATATAAAAGTTTTAGTTACATATAAGTATTATTATCCATCTAAATAATTTTTAACACCTTTTAAAAATATGTTTAAAAATATTTTAAACATAATATCTCATTGCAAAAGTTACACATTGTTTCACATTTTTATTTATAAGGTCAATTTTTTCCATTATTCATATTTTAAATTAAATTAGTAAACCTGACATGATATTTTTATTAATTTATATAATAAATTATTTAGAATATTATGACCTTTTAACAATTTATTAGATATATTACCAACTTCATTTTTTTAATACTACATATCATGATCATGTATCAAAATATTACAATCTTCAATCGAACCTTAACAATTTCAAAAGGAATTCATCATTATATTCGTTACTTTATTTTGAAGAATCATACAAAAATTGATGATGATGGAATTTACTTTTGTTTTCTTTTTTATGATTTTCCAGAATTTCACATTTTAAAATTTATAAAAATATTTTCTTTTTCAAATAGTTTTAAAATTTTTACTGATGATATATTAAATTGTTATGAATGTTTCATAAAAATTTCATGGTCAAAAGTTTAGGTATTGAGTATTTTAGACAATTAAAAACTCGACAATGTTCAGTTATGCTCCTCACTATGTTTTTATATTTTGTGATAGATTGATAATAAAATAATCTAATAACTTAAAATAAAAGTTTATGCTTTTTAAACCTAATGAATTGGAGAAGTTTGCATTCAAAGGGAGCAAGGTGGTGTGAGTCTTATTCCATTAAAAGTACCT
>JANQBM010000222.1:40176465-40219007 GCA_025594535.1 Erythroxylum domingense
TCAATCAACATTTACAACAACCAATCAACCAAGTTTTTCAACGTGCACCAATCCATAAAACAACCAATCAACATACAGCTAAATGAGAGAATTTGATGCTTCAAACACAACTGTATGCTCCACACACAAAAACACACTCACGTTTAGTTATTTTTCACACAAAAACCTTTAACATCATTCATCTAGAATTCTAGCCGTGCACCACCAACAAAGAACACACACGGCACAAAACAGATGCATTACACCCACAAATCAAAACAGTCGTATGTCACCAACATAGAACACCCATAATCACTTCAGTTATTTTTCACAAAAAGAAATTGACCCACCCACTAAAGAGCACTAAAGATAGCCGCCGATTAACACATCAAAAAACCCATATCGCTAAGACCAATGTCCATCCGAAAACTTTTAGCCACACCTCAAAAATTCCATCAGTACCCGTCAACACTCACACACGTGATCACAACAATACATCTGAAGATAGACTCCAATTCAATACATAATTCTTTCACAATTATAGGATTATTTACGGTAGTTTTTTGAATTCAAGTCAAACAACAACAATATTTTATATTTCCAATTAATAAATGAAATGTCAAAACTAAATACAAAGATATATACTATATATCTTAACACTAATAATTTATAATTAAGTGATAAATTTATTTCCATCAACATTTATAAGCTTTAAGGTTTAATGGACTATTCTTAAGATTTTAAATAAATTATGATTTATCATTTGAGTAGAGTTAAAGTCAAAGTCAAAATTGATGTGAACGTATAAGGCTATAGGAGTCTGAAAAGGATTCATCGTATTTTTACAGCAACTTTATAATCACACAAAAAAGAACTTTATCGGTTGAAGTGAAAGTTATCACATCAATTGGGTCACATCCACGTGAAAGGAAAATCATGGAGCATTTCCACTCCACAGCGTAGGCCAGAAACAAGAGTATCTTTGGGCGTTGAAAACTGACCAATAACATAGTACTCTGCTAACTTTAGGAAGAGGCTTTTCAAGAAATGAGACGTGGACAATTCTAGGCCATAACCTTGTCTGTTTGGTGTGCAAAGCTGCTACGTGGAAATTGAACCCATCCTACATTACCGTTGAATATGTATTTTTATATAAATACGTGAGTATTAATTACTCAAAAATAAAAAAATTTTAAAGAAAAAAATGTACATGAAGCTTCTGCTTTTCTGCTTCTTCAAAACTTTAAACACAATTTGCTTTTATATGCAAAACTTATAATCAATTTTGGTTAAGGTTGACATGATTGATCTTTTTTCATGAGTTTTATGAGTAAATTGAATTCTATCGCATTATTATAATTAGCAGTTGAAAAGGAATAAAATATTTAAAAACATAGAGAAAAAGCAAGAGCTCAGGAAAAGTGCAATTAAAAATACAAAATAAACAGCTTTGCTCATTTTCTCTCTCAGAAAACAGATGCCTTCGTCTTCTTCACCACTTACTTTTAGCTTAGGCCCTTGTCTCCCAGTTTTTCTCCTTAGTTTTGGTCTAAGTATCCAACTCAAAAGTCTCCATTAATTATCCATCCTGAATTGTCACAAAAAAACAGGAGAATCAGTTTTAAGGAAAAGAAAATTAAAACAAAACCACCTTCATTTTCTTCTGTTCATCTCCACATCTGAGGATCTGCTGTGCTCCAAGCTCAATTGACTTCTGCACGTAAGTCGTTTAAGATATTTTCTTCCTTGTTCTGTCCATATTCACGGATTTTTTTTCTGGGTTTTGGATTTTAGCTTCTTCTCTGCTCTCTTTCTCTCATATTCTGTTTTTGTTCTTGAAACGTCCCCATATCATTATGTGCATGCATAGTTATAAGTACCTGTTTATAGATTTTTGTATCTCCATACGTTGTATGGATTTGTCCATATGTTGGTCAACTCAACTCGTTATTGACTGTAGAAAGGTTGAAGCTTTAAGCTTTGTTCCTAAATTAGTTCGGCTTGTGGCTTCTTTTCTTTGTTCGGGTTCCTTTTTAATTGCTAGTTGTTTCTATTTTCAAAGCGTTCTTGAATTCTGATTCTGGTAATCGAATATATAGATGTTTATAGTGAAAGACAAGATCCCATTTGGGCCTTTCTTTGTTTTTGTCAATTGTTTGCTGTTTCCCTTTTTTTTGTAGTGGTTGGTTAATGACTTTTGTTGTCTCTTTAATCCTGACGAGTGTATTTTCTCTTCTATTGTAAATTTTGTGGTCAGCTTCACTCCAATTTCTTATAGTATCTTAAGTTGTTTGGTGGGTCATTGCATGTGGTAGTTCCTAGAATACTACAATGATTGCAAATGGGTAGAAAAGATTGGCTCTTGACACTTCTTGATGGGTGCATCTTCAAGTGAATACTGATGAGTCTTTGACGGACTGCAATATATTTAGGACACATACTTTGGAAGATTTCTTCTGACCATGTCTAGTCGTGATATGCAATCATATCATGAAGGGGATGCAGTTGCTAAGAAGTCTACTCAGCCTTTCGAATGTGTTTGGATGGCTCATTGGAAGCTTGATGGTTGTAAACCGGCAAGAGAAACACAGAATCTAATGTCAGTAGGATGTGAATCGGGAGGAGAAAATATCAATAACAAGAATCATCCCTTATTTTCTAGGCCAGAGACAGAAGCAGCAGAGGGCTCTAGCTTTGTCAAAGAAAATAGACTGGTGAACAAGGGAAAAGCTGTGGACTCCATGAATGAAAATTTGGCAACATATTCAAAAACTCTGGGGGATGAGACATTGGAAGACCAAAGGTTTCTAATGGTTAAATCTTCTACAAACAGAGTGAGTAAAGTTGCTCCAAAAATGGGTGAATCTTCTTGTCATCATGTTCTGAGTCAACAAATTGATTCTATTTCTGGATGTAATGTTCAGGCTAGAGCTCAGAATTGTTCATCCTCAGGGTTTGGGTTGACCTCTTCTGGAGGAGTTACTCAACCAACAGGATTTCAGTTACTGCTTGAAGACACGCAATGGAACCTAGAGTCACAGGTCAAACCAAATAAATTGGTAGAGAAGACCTCTTCTCCTGTCTTTTCACCTTCTGAATATTATCAGCCAGGATCCACTTCAAAAGTTATACCTCACCCGTTTGACAGTGGGAAGACTCACATGAATCTCCATTTTGCTAGTCATGATTATGATGGTCAATCAAGAGCAACTTTTTTTCCACACGAGGATAAAATGACTAACAATCCAGTGTTGCTTATAAGTGACCTTTCGGAGGATAGTAGTCGTCTCGGAGATGCTGCCATTAAGCGGCTTTCTGAGATGCCCAAATCTAATGAATGTCCTGATCAGATCAGACCCTTTAGGAACTTGGAAAAATCTAATCTTGGATCTTATGCACTTCAGAGGCTGTCCCCTTCTGTTCATGATGTAGAGACTATGAGAATCTATACCACCATAGACTCTGTAAAAGAATTTGTAAAAGGTCCTGCACAGTATTCTCAGACAACTAGTCACTTCTTTTTCACGAAAAAGACTGCTTTGAGCTTGCTTGGTGGACACCAGAAGTTCAGAGAGTTATCCGTATCAAAATCTAAAGGAAAGGAGGTGATCAATTTCCCGCTCCAATCTCCAGAATTTGATTTCCATATCAATCAGGAAGTGAAATTGCAATCTCTGGCTCTGGATAGCTTCACTGACAGTTTCAGGAAAGAAAATGCTGAAAATATAAAGGCTTCTTCATTTGATTTGAAAAATGAGTCCTCAGCTGAAACCGACGTTATGGATATGGATGCTTTCGGGCAGAATCACTGCTCTGGTACGTAGGCTTGTATTCTACGAGCTTAAGTGTTAATTTGTGGTTCCTTTTAGGTTTATCGATTTACTTCCTACTACTTATAATTCACTAGCCGGAATTTTTGAATGGGATGCTAGAGACCAAGTAATAATTGGTCATTTTGTAATTGGTATCTTTGCAAATATGATTATCATTATACATACTTAGTTCATTGCTTTTGTTGCAGGTTTGGAATCGTCCCTAGAAAACAAGGTAACATATGTGTTTCTTGAATTTCTTACTTAAATTTGTCCAAGTCACCGTTCTTATTATTGGCATGCTATCAAAATTTTATCAACCTAAAAGATGATGTTTGTAGAAGTCCCTTTGAGGGAAAAGAACTTGCCAACAACTTTGTATGGGTTGAGTTATTACGCTACGATCATCAGAAGCTAATGTCCTACTGACTGGAGGCCATTACTTGCAAGCCTGATCAATTGTAAATTTTGTAGGACATCAAGACAGACCAAAAATTTCCAGCATTAATCACTGAATTTGCTTCGGTTAGAGGAGATAGGGGGGGAAAACTTCTGAATACAGATACAACTGATATACGCCAAAAACCTTGTAAGTTTCCACGTGTAACAGTTGCTGCAGATGACAAGGATATGAGCACTTCAAGGACCCAGAGTTTGGATCTGGAACAGTTCCTTTCACGTGCAGAAAATCCCAGGAGTGCAAAATCTTATCCTATTGATAGTCCTTTGGGATTAGAGCCATGTAGCAGATGGGTTAAGCGACTTAAACCAAGTGTGTCAGATTCTTATGCCTATGGTACTAAGAGTTCAAAGATGGAAGACGCAATTTCCCATGAAAAAGTTAACAAGTTCTTCTACCAAATGCTCAAGTTTAAGAAAACTAGTCCTGAAACAAAGGTAAACAAGAGCCAAATTCAAGGATTAACAGCAGTAGATCAGACTACCGAGTTGAGGAAGAAAGCAGAGTCTTCTTGTACCAGCTCTTTGAGGAAAAGTGAAGACATGAAACTCTTGCATACTTGGCTCCGGAGGTGGTGCCATAATTCAGATGCACCTCCAAAGAGGAAGTCTGAGACTATGGTAGTTTGTGAGCCACAAAGGTCAAAGTCAAAAAAAGATGACTTCCAGAACAAACAGTTTCCAAGTATTGCTGCCATGGCTCTGATGGGGAAGAACATGACTGGTTTTCGCCCGTGTGAATTCGTGAGAAGGGGTTCTTTTGTTGTTTGGAATACCAAGGAGATGAAGTTGTAAATTAAGTTATGGAGTGACTGGAAATGGATAATTAAGAGAAGCTTGTCCAGGGAATGGTAATGATACTCTTTCTGGCTGGCAACAGTAGAACAAGTGGACAGCTGAGCTATCAAATCATGGATTAAGAATGTGAATTTTGTATGGGCTGAATGTTGCTTTGGTAAGTGGCTTGCCTGAATTTGCTTATAGTTTGTTTTTATCGGTCATATGGGGAGACAAGAATTTTGGGTGATCTCTAGGCCAAAGATTTTGTGTATAGATGGAGGTGAAAGGATCCAACTTAAGGCTTATCTTGTATCATTTTAAGGTCTTGAATAGTGCATCTTGGCGTCTGTGTCCAATTTAAGGCTTATCTTGTATCATTTTAAGGTCTTGAATAGTGCATCTTGGCATCTGTGCGCATAAGACTGTATTTGAATGCTTAGATAGGATGGATGTGATTGCGGTTAACTGATAATTCATAGTGATGGAAATCGGTTAACATAACTTGGATGCTGTCCGAGTGGAGGAGACATTTGAATTGAAAGCTTATGAAAATATGTGCTTGAAGTGTGGATGGTCACTCACCGAGGGGAGCAGATCTACTATTCCCTCTACCCTGTGCTATTCTGTGCCCTAAACCATCTTAGCCATTTGTTGCAACAAATTTGATGGGTAAGATTATTTTGGCACAGAGGGCACAGGAGGGAGGGAACAGACGATCTCCCTCCCTCACCGAGGGGATCAATCTGGAGTTGGTTTTTGCTTGCATTGCGCACTAGAACACTTTCTTATGTTTTTTGTATGTCAAATTTGTTACTAGTCAATTCAATCGACTTGCATAGAAAGGGAGAAAAGGAGAAGGAAAAGAAAGGTAGGCTCTGTTGATACCATACAATCAAGAGTAATATGCCTTTAGTTCTTGCTAAAAAAAAATTGATACTGTTTCTCAATGTATATATGGCGCCTCCCAACTCATCCCACTAAAATTGGGAAGTCTATGTTTCTTGCAGATCGACTTCTGTTGGGAAAGAACGAGCCAGAAAGACGAAGACCATAAAATTCAAAAAGTAGTATGGGACCTCGTGAATTCGTTTATTTGGCTCGCGCTCTCTCTCTCGTCGTTCTCTTCCTAACTCGTCTTTGTCCCACATTGTATCAAGGGTTACTGAACCAAAATCTTGCCACCCGATATTCGGAGCGCTCATATCACCACTGCATCCGTTCGATGGCTGATGGTATTAGGGCTAAGACAGGAAAAAGAATGGAAGAAACATTATGTAATCAAATTAAGGAGACACAAGAAAACGTAGGAAGTGCGACTTGAATCTCACGAGGTGCAAATCAAACGAGGAGAAATGTGTCAGCATCACATTTCTATATGGAGCACGGAGTCTTCCGCCAGTAACGACGAACCTAAGAAACATTAAACGGGCTAGTCCCACCCGGAACAATAGGCGCACATGATATCAATACGGTTTAGGAACACAGAATTCAACCTGTTTGATGGTTCTGAGTTACGCGATTGGGTATTTCGAGCTGAGCAATTATTCGTGATTGATCATACACTAACATAGATGAAAGTGCGAGTAGTTGGTACTCATTTGGTGGAAATGGTGGCAAGTGGCACCAACTATTCCTAAGGTACAGACTAACCCTAAAAGATCTAATTTGGAATGAATATCTGGTGCCCATTAATCTAAGATTTGGAGAATAAGTTTGTGATGATCTGTTAACAGATTTTAAGAAGTAAGGTGTTATGGACTCCTTTTTTGGGCATGTATCCACCAGACGCACTGCTATAAACTAGGATTTAATAAGATATTTTGCTTCATTATCTTGCTTTATTCTTTTAAGCTGCTTAGGTAGGAATTTATCTTTTAGAATTGGTAGTTATCTTATTCTATAGAATTGGTAGTTATCTTAGGAGCCGTTTGGTTCCATTTCTGTTTTTCTATTGTTGTTTTTGGTTTTTATTTCCTGCTTTTAGTTTCTGTTTTTTTCCTTAAAAAAACGAAAATCTGTTTGGTTGTGATTTGTAATATAAAAATTAAAAACAAAAACCTGTTTGATTGAAAATTGTAATAAAATGATTTGTGCCAACTCATTAAAAATAAAAACATGTTTAGTTTTATTATCTTGTTACGATTTTATTGTAATTATACTCTTATGTATAATAATTATAATATAATACATTATATTTTTAAAATAATTAATTGTAATTATAGCTAAAATTAAAATATATGCAAGTTTTTATTTTTTTTAATGAGTTGGCATAAATCATTTTAATCATTGTGCCTTGTCCTACTTAATTAATACTCCTCTTCGAAGTTGATTTTTTCTTGTTATCTAGTATTTGTAGGTGATTTAGTGTATTCCTGCTTAAAGCATGCTTATTGGCACTGATTTTTCTTGTCTGCCTTTTGCTTTATGCCTTCTATTCTTTGGTGACTCCCTCTTGTCTTAGTGAGTTGCCAGACTTCTTGAGAGGCACTTGTACTTGTGCCGAGAAAGGAGGATGTTTATGTCCTAATAAGGGCCCATGACAAAATGAAGAGATTTTGAAGGTGATTTGCAGTGTCGTTTAACAGCCTAACTTCAATCGAAATTCATTGCATATGTAAGTGCTAAATAAATAATCAGAAACCTGTTCATTGTCTCTTTGAAACTACTTAGAAAGGTTGTCTATGTCACTGATTTAGTACTTTCCCACCAATATTCCTTCTTTTGATCTCGTTTTCTTTAATCCCTTTTAACTTGTAATTTGCTTATAAATACAATGACCTTTCACTTGGATCTTTATCTTCTCCAGGATGATGAGTACAGCAAGTAACTTTGTTCGATTCCTACGTTTAAACTCTCCAATCCCTTATCTCTTTGAGTTACTAACTTGCAGATGGTTCAAAATCTCAACAAAAAAAAAACTTGCAGATGGTTCAAGATAGTGCACATAAATGTTCAAACAAGAATCGGGATGAGAAACACAAAGCTCATATGACCACCCAAAGCTCTTTCATTAGAGAACCTCTTCATACAAAACTTACACTTGTATATCTCCATCAAAATCTTAGAAATAAAAACACGACCTTTCTTCTCCAGCTCAAAGAAAGATACGAACTTTGAGAGTGGAAAGGAAACTAAAGAGTAGTAGCTCCACCATGAGATTATATACGAAGCTTAAAAAACCATAAACAAAAAGAAAAAATAAATCAAACAACTATAACATCGTTACGGTCATATCTTACTGTTCACGAACATCTTTGCTGCATGAAGCCCGTCATACCCGTTAGTGTTACTATTCACGAATATCCTTATTGTTCACGAACATCCTTACAGCAGTGAAGTAACGCAAGTAACGTGTTACGCAATAGTGGAGAAATCGCAGAAACAAAATAACAAAATTATAGAGAGATACGAAACCAAGCATAGATAACACAGCATTGGAGAGATACGAAAGCAAGCACAGATAACAAATATATGGAGAAATCATAGGAACATAATAATAGAGTAACAAGAAAAAAAAAAGCAAACACAAACCTGGAGCACCAGAAAAATCGTAGCAGGGCTTGAAGATGCAAAAGAGTTTACGCAAAAACGAATACAAGAAAACCTGTTTTAAAATCTTACAAAAACGTCTTTTTTATATTTTTGTAAATCTGTTACAGTTTATTATTTTTAGAAACTACAAACGGCAATAATACTCGTCCAAACGTGTTTAAATGGGTTGTTTATTTTTTCATAAAAAACCACAACAAAAGATGGAAAAAAGAAATGGAACCAAACAGGCCCTTAGTATATCTTTTAGTTGATTTATTTTAGACTCTCCTATCTGTAACTTGATAGTCTTATTTAAAGGGCAAGTACAGAGGAATACAACAAAAGATGGAAAAAAGAAATGGAACCAAACAGGCCCTTAGTATATCTTTTAGTTGATTTATTTTAGACTCTCCTATCTGTAACTTGATAGTCCTATTTAAAGGGCAAGTACAGAGGAATAAAGATAAGCAGAATTTTCATCATTAATCTAGAGATTGGAGCTCTCTCCTAACGAGGTTCAAGGTTTCAGCCTCTCTTTGATGAGCTGAACTCTATCTTAAAAGATAGGTCGTTCTAAGAACCTTAATAAGGGAAAAGGATGACTTTTAGAGTCGGATTTCTCGGTTAATCGCCCTGTGACAAGATCCTTGGCAAAGGAATGTAACAAATTAGTACCAGAGCCAAACAGAATGGGCGATTCTCACACTAAGGATATACTATATGCGCTTCTCGATAACACGCAAGCAGCTAGTGAGGCTAGAGTTTCTGAGGTCGAGAAACGTCTAGGAGGCCGAATTCAAGGACTCACATTACAGATGAAAGAGATGATGGCGGGTCTCTAGAAGAGTTTGCGTCTAGAGTTGGAAGGAACTGCGAGCTATAACTCGCCAAGGGAGCGAACATCACCTGGAAATAATACCAACAATCTGGTGTTAGGGGTTGGCGTGACAAATCCTGGGATTGCAGGGCCCCGGTATACATAGTTGGATTTCCCGACTTACGAGACTACAGAAGATCCTCTAATCAGTTACATAGATGCGAAAAATTCTTCACCAATCATCGCACGTTAGAGGTGGATAAGGTCGGGCTAGTAGCGTTCCACCTCCTTGGGGAGACACAACTATGGTATCACCAATTGGAGTCAGAGCAGCCCGTGATCCATTGGGACGGGTTTAAAGAGTATTGTTTCCTTCGATTTGGCCCCCTACGCGTGGAAATCCTTTGAACTAGTTAATCTGAAACAGACAGGTTCAGTTGAGGAATATCAATGACAATTTCAGGAGCGACTGGCACGAGCAAGCCGGATGGTTAGAGTGGTCCAACAAGGATCTCAGAGTGGTAGCCCATGAAGTGGTGACCTGAAAGTGTCTGCTGTGACCAACGAGGACGTTGGTCCTTATAGGGGACCAATTTTACGGTTTGATTCAATTGCAAAGTATGGAACATGGATCCCACATTGATTAAATACAAAATTGGTGTGGGATTTATAAGAACTTTGGGCTCTCCACCTTTGCAAGCTAGCTTTTGAAGTGTGACTCTCCTAAAGTCTTTATCGATTGGTATCAAAGGAAGGGAGTATGGCAAGACAACTAGCACATATCTACAACTCACATGGGACAAACGGTGCCACTAGCTAGGAATAACACTGTAAGTTCTTCCTCCCTTTGTGTCAAGAAACTCACCAGGGTTGAAATGGCAGAACGAAAGGCATGAGGGATCTGTTATAATTGTGATGAGCCGTATTCAGCATCGCACCAATGTAAGAAACTCTTCTGGCTTGAATTGGCTTATCATAACGGGGAGGAATTGGTGCTGGAATTGGGGGGAGAACTCGAGATATCACTTCATGCCATTACGGCGCAAAAAGGGGCAACGACAATGCAAGTTGGAGTGATAATACAGGAATTACCGCTACATGGGCTAATAGATTCTGGAAGTACTCATAACTTTATTAGTTTAACAACGACCAATTATTTGGGAATACTAGTACAACCAAAATCGGGCATTACTGTCTCAGTGGTGAATGGAGAAAGCATGCACAGCAACGGCCAATTGCCTTTGTCGAGAGGTACCCTTTTCGATCGACGATAATAATTTTTTTACAAATTTTTTTGTACTTCCCCTGGTTGGCTTTGATTTAATGCTAGGTATTAAATGACTACAAATGTTTGGTCCCATATTGTGGATTTTTCCACCCTCACCATAGGCTTTGAATTAAACTTCATGGGCTGCCAACGTCACCTGGACACCATGTTCACTCACTCCAAACAGCGGATGCTTGTCCTGCCCAAATGGACCAGTCATTGTTGGAATTTTCGGATTTGTTTTAAGAGCCAACGAGTCTACTACACATTCGTAATTGCTATCATTGCATTTGCCTTGTGCCAGGATCAGGGCCAGTAGTGGTGAGATCCTACTGTTACCTACACCTTTAGAAGCATGAGATAGAGAAGCAATGTGAAGAATTGTTGTAAGAAGGAATCATTCGACCAAGTCGATCCCCCTTCTCTTTGTCGGTTCTGTTGGTCAAGAAGCATGATGGATCTTGGCGATTTTGTGTGGACTATAGGGAGCTTAATGCAAAAACGGTGAAGGATAAATTTCCTATTTCAGTGGTGGATGAGCTATTAGAAGAATTACATAGTCTCATTTCTTCACCAAGCTGGACTTGAAGTCCAATTATCACCAGGTGCGCATGCATGCACCAAATGTAGAGAAGACAGCTTTTCGGACTCATCATGGGCACTTTGAATTCCTGGTTATGCCGTTCAGACTGTCAAATGCTCCCTCCACCTTTCAGGCTCTTATGAATGAAATATTTCGAGCCTATCTTCGTAAATTTATTTTGGTTTTCTTCGATGATATCTTGATTTATAAGCTCTCTTGGGATGAACGCATGAGGCATTTGCACATCGCATTTAATCTGTTGCATGCCCATCCTTGAAAAAGTCGAAATGCTTATTTGGGAAGACTTGAGTTGCATACCTCGGTCATATTATCTCAACTATAGGGGTGACGGTTGACCTGAGCAAGGTTCAAGCAATCTCATATTGGCCTCAACCACATTCCATTACAGCCTTGAGGGGACTTTTGGGATTGACAGGTTATTATCGCAAATTTATTAAGGATTATGGACAGCTAGTAGCCCCTTTGACAAGCATGTTGAAACGGGATTCCTTCCGTTGGAGTGAAGCGACAATGACATCATTCACACAATTAAAGCAGGTACTTGCTAGCTTCTCAGTTCTGCACTTGCCAAAATTTGAACATCCATTTATCATGGAGTGTGATGCATTCGTGAAGGGCATCGGGACAGTTCTACTAAAATGACCACCCTATTGCCTTTTTCAGTCGACAATTGGCTACGAGACACCTTGAATTGGCCGCTTATGAACGTGAATTGATTGAGTTAGCAAAGGCAGTACAGCATTTGAGACCCTACCTATGGGTCGCCATTTCATATAAGGACTGATCACTATAGCTTGAAATTTCTACTTGAGCAGCGTATTGCCACTTTGCCACAACAGCACTGGTTAAGTAAACTTATGGGGTTCGACTTTGCGGTAGGGTACCGTGCAGGATACCTAAACAAGGTTGCCGATGCATTATCTAGGTGCTGTCAAGAGGACCGATTCTTATGTGCTATAAGCTAACAACGCCTTTTGCTAGTTGATGCTATTCGTGATGAAATCGTTAGTGAACCTGCCATACGAGAGTTGCTAGATAAGGTTAACAATGGCAAGTTGGTTGCCCTTTGATCTTCCTGTGATGGTCTTCTCCTTCACAAGAATCGACTCTATTTGTTGCCTACTTCTCCCTTGATTTCTACTGTATGGTCTAGTGTACATGGCAACACTCATGAAGAGGTATAGAAAACTACCGGATCAGTGTTGATTTCTATTGGAAGGGAATGAAGGCTGTTAGTGCTGACTATGTGGCGTCCTGGCCAACCTGCCAATGTTGCAAGGCGACGAACCTAAGTCCCGCAGGTTTGCTTTAACCATTGGCTCTTCCGTCACAAATATGGGCTGATATTTCTATGAATTTCATTGATTGCTTACCTAAGGCTTGGAATAAAACGATCTTATTTGTGGTAGTTGATCGTTTCTCTAAATATGCTCACTTCATTCCAATGGCACATCCGTATAAGGCGACATGGGTTGCTCATATATTTTTTAAGCATAGCGCCCATCTCCATGGCATACCAGAATCCATTACTTCTTATCGGGATGTGGTGTTCACTGGTACCTTTTGGAAGGAGCTTTTTCGATTGAGTAGAACTAAACTCGCCCTCTCTTCATCTTATCACCCCCAGTCTGATGGACAAACGGAGGTGGTGAATCGTACTATTGAGATGTACTTGCGCTGCTTTGTGGGGGACCATCCGAAAAGTTGAGTCGCTTGGGTACCTTAGGCAGAGTATTGCTATAATACATTTTTCCACTCAATCCTTCGAGAGACTCCCTTTTGGGTTGTTTATGGTCGTGATCCTCCACGCTCGTTATCATATGTTCTGGGAGAATCTCGAATTGAGATAGTCAACAAGGCCTTCGCTGATCATGATGTGATGCTCAGCCAAATTAAGAGCAACTTGCAGAGGGCTCAGGTGCGCATGAAGGAGTTCTGTGACAAAGGGCATCGAGACATTGACTATAACATTGGAGATTTGGTTTGGCTTCGCTTACAACTGTACCGTCGACACTCTCTCACTGATCAACGTCACAACAAACTCTTTTCACGATTTTTTCGCCTTTTTCTCATTCTCCAACGTATCGGGACAGTTGCTTACAAGCTCCAATTACCAGCCGACTCCAAGCTCCACAATTTCTTTCACGTCTCTCTTCTGAAACCATTCAAGGGGCCCCAACCTCTTTTTCCGCCATCCCTCTCACCGGTTGATAATGGGTGCATCATTCCCACTCTTGGTGCAGTTTTGTGTGCTCGTTTGAATTGCAGCAAATGGGAGTTATTGGTCCATTGGACAGGAACTAAGATTGCAAACTCCGCTTGGGAACCATTAGACCAATTCCGCAATGACCATCCAACCTTTGAGCTTGAGGACAAGCTCTTTCTTTAGGGGGAGGGTGATGTTATAGATTCCTTTGTTAGGCATGTATACACCAGACGCACTGCTCAATAATCTATAAACTAGGATTTAATAAGATATTCTGCTTCATTATCCTACTTTATCCTTTTAAGCTGTTTAGGTAGTGTTGATGGTTTGTAAAACCTATTTACTTGTTTTACACTCAAAAACTGCAAGTGAACAGGTCGTGATTTGTAATTAGAAAGAACGGATATCGATCCCACAGGGATTGATGCCCAGACACCACTTAATTTAGAAAAGAATTTATTTAAGAAATAAAATTGCTTAATGCAATTAATCTAGAAAATTAAATTAAAATTAAAAGACTAATGTAAACAATGGACAATAACTTAATTGCAGAAAGTCTGAATTCAAGGATCTAAATGCTAAAGATTACTTTTTCCTTATTATGTCTCCCTCATATTTTATTGATTGAATTGCATCTCATTCTTGATTTTTGAGTGTACTAATTACCTTCTCTTAAGGTGTAACTATTTGTCCCTAATTGA
Organism: Erythroxylum domingense; assembly: GCA_025594535.1. Classification (NCBI taxonomy): domain Eukaryota; kingdom Viridiplantae; phylum Streptophyta; class Magnoliopsida; order Malpighiales; family Erythroxylaceae; genus Erythroxylum; species Erythroxylum domingense. The sequence goes on from JANQBM010000222.1 coordinate 40,190,622, forward strand.
ATTGACAGGAATCGATTGAACGATCTCTCAACCCACCCAATGATTCTACCGATTCAACTAGTTATTACATTATCCTATGGATGATCAATTAACTAATTGAGATCTCTCTTTTAATTATTCAATTGACATAATAATTGCTAGTTTATAGGTCGTCAACTCTCGTTGTACAATCCTACACGATTTCCATCTCACTCACTCTCTCAATTTGTTGCGAGATGACAATTAAGAACAACAATTATCAAAGACATTTCATTCAATTTAATAAAACATGAGTTTTGACAAAATAATGAAAAAGCAATCCCTAATATAAAATTAGCCTAACATAGTCTCCATAACACTATCATTATTCAAATAATCCATCTTTACAAAGAAAGGAAGAGATTAAAATGATAGAAAGTGAATAAGAAAACTCCTCTTATTTGCCAAAATCTGGAATTTTCGTGTTGATGTGCTGTTTTGTCCAATCTTGATGATGATCCTTGTTTTCAATCCTTCCTTGATGCTCCAAACATGTGTTCTTCACCCAAAAATGTCTTTCTACAGGTAGGTGTCATCCACGCTTGAAGATGGAGGCTTCCTTCCCTTTTTATAGTCCAAAGACCCTAGGTTTAATAAAGCCTCTATTTCGGGTTTCAATTCACACGTCTGTGAGAATCTGCATGATTCTCACGAGTGTGGGAATTACAGACATAAACGTTTTGTCGTGATTTTCCATGTCCGTGAGAATTTGCCTAATTACCACGAACGGGAGAATTGGTCCCAGATGTAATTCTCTTGTCTTCTCTTCTATACTTGTTCATCCTCCAACTTGCTTCCTCTCCTTTCCTAAATAAAAATAAGCAATTCTTACCCTCAATTAACATCCAACACACAAGAACACAATGGAAATCAAACTTAATGAAAACATGCAAACTAAATCCTAAATTAGAGCGATAAGCAACCATTATGCAAGAAAACATATGCTAATTACCTATAAAAAACAAATCTTAATGCACGCCTATCAAGTAGGAACGTATCTTTTAGAATTGGTAGTTATCTTATCCTTTAGAATTGGTAGTTATCTTAGTATATCTTTTAATTGATTTATTTTAGACTCTCCTATCTGTAATGTGATAGTCCTATTTAAAGGGCAAGTATAGAGGAATAAAGATCAGCAGAATTTTCATCGTTAATTTAGAGATTGGAGCTCTCTCCTAACGAGGTCCAAGGTTTCAACCTCCCTTTGATGAGTTGAATTCTTCCTTAAAAGATAGGTCATTTTAAGAACCTTAATAAGGGAAACGGACGACTCTTAGAGCCGAATTTTTCGGTTAATCGCTTTGTGACAAGATCCTTGGCAAAGGAATGTAACATAAGGCATTATTATGCTCTATCGACAAGTAAAACTTTTGAATCCTAAAATATTATAGCAGGCATACACCTTGCCAAAAAATCTTGAGGCTATTGTCGACAATCCACACCAAGCCATATCGTGAAAATCACATATCCGAATGGGTTCTTACTCACTCCTAAGGTCGCCCTCATGGTTGTTCCTTACTAAGCTTCATAAGAGTAACCAAGACAACTAAGTAACAAGGAATTTGAAGAAAAAGAAAAGGTAAAAGAGAATTTACTTTTAGTGCAATGATAAGAATGTACCTTGGCACAAATGCAAAAGGAAGCAATAGAACGTGTTTTTTGGTAAAAGATGATGAAGAGTAGATGGCAGAAACTGAATATATGTTGGAAGAAGCTATTAAGGAACAATAATGTCAGGAGCATCCTTAGGGAATTTTAAGAAAATGAGAATGGTGGGAATATATAAACTTATATATATTTGGTAGTTGCTAATTACTTTATATTTTTAGCATGATTTTAAAAGCATTTTTTACGGTCTAATTGTCTAACATCAATAATAAGAGAGTCTGATGTGGGGTTTATAGACTTAGCTCTCCCACCCTTTAAGCTAGCTTTTGGGATTAGTTCTCTTTTAAGACCTGTAACAATTAGTATAACACTACTCCTTCACGTCCTTGTGTCATGCCTACGGGTGGTGACGTTGGTATTATAATGTTTGCCAGGGCTAGAAAAGGTCCAACACATAGCTAGCTTGTGGGTGTGTAGGAGGTGACGCCGGTATAGCAGTGTTCGTCCGGGGCTAGAAAAGATCTAGCGCACAGTTTGTCTGTCAATGTTTGGGCTGCGAAGCGTGGTGGAATGTTACAGTCTAATTGTCCCACATCAGTAATAAGAGAGGCTGATGTGGGGTTTATAAGCTTATGCGCTCATCCACCTTTTAAGCTAACTTTTAGGATTAGTTCTCCCATAAGACCTGTAACAACTTTTAACTTGTACTTTGGTAAATTCTGGATGATTTGGTGGTTAATATCACTCATATTGTGTTTATACACCTTATTTGAGCTCTCTGATAAAGAAGGATAGCTTTTAGGCAAGATTGAGTCAAAAGGGAGAATCTAAAAGCGATCCTTAACCGGTGGACATGAGATTGGAACAACTGCTAGTTACATTTTGGTTGGAGGAACTTGAGAATCAAAATCTAACTAGTTGCAATGTTACTAATGAAACAAGCGCTAATGTGTCACTAGAAAGACAAATTGAGGAAATAAAGGCTAACTGGCGTAAAGTGATCTTGTAAATGACATCAAACTCATCAAAAATTTTCATGTACAAAGTTTTGGAATAAAACTAGCGTTGATATGGAAGTTGGTCTGGTGTCGATTCTCATATATATAACTTGAAGATATGCGAAATTAAAAGTTCAATCACCTTCAGATTCTATCATGTAAACTCTTATTAAGGTTAAAACCTAGGGAGCTTCTTCGAAGTGTGACAATCACCATGAGTTGTAGTAATTGTTTTAGAATTCTTAGTATCTATAGACGTTTTAGAGCAAGGATTAGAAAAAGATCAACCTTAACTTAGACGTGATTATTCTATTTTTCTTTTTCTTTCTTTCTTTCTTTTATGCTAAGATTATTTTGTTTTTGTTTTGTTCTCATGATGTTCATTAGCTAAGTTCCTATTTAAAGTTAAGGATGTAGTTTGTGATAGTTCTTTCAATTATTAATATATGAATAGTTATCAATTATTTGAATTTATTGTTTTTTATCTTAATTGTTGAATTTGTAACTTCCAATCATAAATTTAATCTTATAAGATTTTATGAAAGACCGAGAGGTAAAATATAATTTGTGCACTAGAAGAATAAACATTTTAAGTTTAGAGAAAGAGATTTCCTAAATTAAAGTGATAACAAAATGTATTAATCGCACTTAATGAGTTCGATTAAGGTTAGTTACATATGCACGAAGTGGTATTTCCTTAATTGAATATATCTGTGTGCCTTGAGAGATGACATATATACATTATATGATAATCCAAATTTCATATAAGTGAACCATGAAACTCTAGTATTTTTTTTATTAAAATTTTGTAATTATCTTGCTTTTGTTAATTTAGAAGGTGATTATTTCTTACTACGAAATCATGTTTTGTTTGGTTTTATTATTTGAACAGAATTATTAAATATAGTAGTATACTCCTCGTGAAACACTAGTTTTATAATTTATTACAATTGATTTTATAAACTTATAGAAAGATTTGATCAATGTTCTCATTGATAATGGAAGCACCCACAACTTTATGGAAGCAACCTTAACTAAAAAAAAAAGATATTTCTGAATGTTTGGAGATAAATGACCTTAAGGTGATTGTTCAATTATCTATGAAAGGTTAAACAAGGCACTGGAATTCGCAAGTTTTGCCTAAGGTTGGCCACATTCGTAACCCAAAATTTGTTACCTCTAAGAAGTTTGTAAAGTTGTTGATTAGATATAAACTTAATAGTCAACTTTTTATGCTGAGGCTATATACCTGATAGATTACCAATTTAAGAGATTTACCATCGGACGTTAGTGAGAGAAGGAGCAATAACATGAATTGAATTGCCTTTTATAGGGTTGTTTTAACATTTATATGTCCCGGATAAAGTAAAAATGGGGTCTTTACGTTAAGAGTAGATCTTATTTTGTCTTAACTTGTTCTTTATGAAGGTTAAGAGTGAACCTTATTTTACTTCATTTTATTCTTTATCAGGGTCATGAGTGGGTATTATTTTGCCTCATTTTATTCTTTACGATGGAGGTTAAGAGTGGACCCTATTTTATTTTTCATTAAAGTGAATCCTAAGAAGATGTCTTGTCTGGCCTTGGCAAGGCCGAGCCTCGTCTTTTAGTAAAGTTCAATTCTTTATATGTAGAACTAAAAGGATTACCATCTTGTAGATCTTATATTCACAAGATTCAATTGAAGGGGTATAATCCACTAATCTCAGACCATATATATATATATATGTGTGTGTGTGTGTGTGGGATCCTTTAAAAGAATCTCATCGAAGAACTTTTTCTAAGATGTATTGAAACAAAGTCATTCATTCATCATAGTTACAACCCTTTTTCTTCTCCTGTGGTGTTAATTAAGAAAGACAATTCCTGGTAATTTTGAGTTGACTATCTGGATTTGAACAATAAAACAATTAAGGCCAAATTTCTCGTGCTCGTTATTTAGGAGCTCTTAGATAAATTACATGAAGCTACCTTGTTCTACAACTAGACCTAGGGTTCAGAATACTATCAAATTAGAATGCATGTTCTAGACAATTGCAAGAAGACCTTTAGAACTCATGAGCAATATTATGAGATGCCCTTTGACAACATTGGAGCTTCCAAATAGATTTCAAAGGAGAATCTTAATGAAGTTTTAAAGTAATATGAAGAAGTCTTAGAAGAATCAAAGGGTTTTTACTGTTAGGAACTCATGATCATCAAGTTAGGTTGAGATAAAGGGCAAAAGCTATTAACTTAAGACCTTATTGACTTCAAGACCAAGTAAAATAATATAACAAATGCCTTGTCAAGAGTAGCGAGTGAAGAGCTTTATACTATGATCATCTCTATTGGCAGAGATTCAGAGTAGTTAGAAAGCTGATAAAGGAATGCACGAGTTGAAGTTGTGAATCCAACATTTGATATTTACTTGTGATGTGTGACTAGCGAATGCCCGAATCAATGACGAAAATATTTGCCACTATCGGAACGGTGGTATAACCATTTGAAGTTTTCTTTTTGAAGTAGTGCTTGTGTGTGCTCCTTCTGTAAATTTTTTGTCTTTGGCTGGTGGCTCGAGATTGTTAGTAATCGACCAATACTTGGAAGATAGGGAATTAGGAACCAATTTCAAATGGAGAGGGCACAGGATCGGATAAAGAAGTTGGCAGATGAGATAGGGAATTTGTAACTGTTGTTAATCAGTCTTAAAGACAATCGGAACATTGAACACTAAACATATTTGAGGTCCCAGTTAATTGGAAATTTCATTGGACCTTTCATGTCTCGTAATTATGAACAGGTATTTGGTAAAACAAGGAACTCAAGCAGCTGTCTAGTGGTTTATGCATATTTATCAGCACCAGACAACGACAAGATAATGGGGAAGCTTTCTCATTGCTGTGTAAAATTCTGCGGCCATTGGCCTTATGGGCCACCAAATTGCTCTACCTTCATAATGCCTACACATCTGGAGCTTCAACTTATCCAGTTATTAGTATTGAAAGTGATAATAGTAATACAAGAGGGTAGTACCATCTGATACTTCATACATAGTTTTGTTTATACAAACTCTCCTCAGATGTGTAATCTACAAAAACACGAAACGGCTAGCTTTTTCCATTTATTTTAACCAAGGAGAGACAGACAGAACTACCACGGGTAGGACTCTATTTCAACCACAAAAAAATCTTTAGGACCAGGATGATGCCATGGCCATCCTGCCAGAAGCTCACGAGGCACTAAGAACCTGCTTTGAAATGGGCCCCTTAGCATTCTTCCAGAATTCAATCTTCCTAGGCACCTGTCATCCATTTATATAACCGTGCCATCCTCTATTATGGCCTTCTCCAATATGATGGTGATCCCAGAGCGAATGTAGAATCCTTCTTCTGGCCTATCTCCTTCTTGCACCTCCTATAGAGAACATACGTTAGATGGACATGAATGTTTCCATACAGAAACTTGATGCAGGTTGCAAGTCCTCTTTTCTATAGTAGGTTGTATGCGAGCATATTTGCACACATCACTTACATCTTTATTCCTGATAATCACATCTTTGCCTATCCTTGCATTCTTGTCAACTATGCAGTTCCTGCAGCCAAAATATATATATATTCCTCTCAAAACTCACATTTGATTAGTAAAATCCAGTTTAGTTTGATTAAATCAAAATAGGGGAAATGGAGAGAAAATGGTATATGATTACCTGATTTTTGTGTTCTTGCCAACACCGATTGGGACCTGTCCCTTGGCAAGAAGAGACGCAATCTCAGCTTCAGTTTCATAGTAATCTGCCCCCAACATCATGGTATCCTGAAAGTGGTCAACAAAACAGTTGCACTACAGTTACTATATTCTAACTGTTCTTGTTGAAAATTCCAAGTAATTTGGACAACTGTTGCAGTTCACCTTCAGCTCAACACCATAATCTAAGCGTGAGCGTTCACCAACCACCGAGTGTTCAACTGAGCATTCACGCAGGAAACATCCGTGGGAAATGATTGCATTTACAATCTGCAAAAGGCAACCAAGTTGTAAGAATCAGGACACTTGACAAAGCTGTCACTGCAAGTCTGCAAGCTTAAAGAATTTCAAGCATACCCGGCATTTGTCAATTTTGGTTGGTGGTAAGAAACGGGGAGATGTGTAGACAGATGTCTTTGGATCATAGAACTCAAACTTTGGAGGCTGCACAGAAGACACAGTAAAATTTCAGACATTAACATAGTCTTGAAGCAGAGGTAGAGTCTCAGCCATGATCTTGAATCGATGTTACCTAGGATCACAAATCCCAAGTTTGTCTATAAAGAGCAGATCTAATTATATTAGCGTCTATAATTGATTTCTTCATCATTAATAAAAAAGAAATGCACTTTCTGCAGCAATTACAACGGTTGAACAAGTGTAGCAAAGTCCACTTGTAGATTGGTTTTGAGAAGAAACATCAAACTGATCTGTCTATCTTCTCATGAATTACAATTGCAAAGTGCTAGAAAGTGCAATATTTCTTTAGGCTTGCGTTTTTCTTTAAAGAAAGGTAACATAAGCCACATGGAGGAACCATATATTATCTTTGGTGACATGAAATGAGACACTGTCTGCAAATAGTCCTTTAGGCATTCCAATAATGCAATGGATCATAATGCATATTCCAAAAATTCATTGTCACTAGTCCTAAGACAAACCTCTTCAGTGAGGGCCAAGTTAGCTTCATAAAATGTCTTGATCGTTCCTATGTCCTCCCAGTAGTCTCTAAAAGTATATGCCTGTCAATGAAGAAGAAGATATACAGTAAAGTCTTTCAACCAGTGAAGAGATTTACGAACTGACTTAATACTCAATGGTTCAATTGAACACAGTGTTATTATTCATTTAGCCTTCATATAGAAATAATTGAGAAAATAATGAAAATGTTGCCTTGCAGAACAGAGGAACTAACAGAAAATAATGGAGTTTCCTTACATGTACATTATGTTCCAAAACTGCGGCAGGAATGATTTCAGAACCAAAGTCATTTGCTGTAGGGTATCTCCATTTGAGAAGCTTCAATAAAACATCAGTCTTAAATGCATAGACTCCCATTGATGCAATATAGGGGGATTTCATGGCATCTTCTTGAGACAATCCGAGATGAGTGGTGTCTACTTGCTGCAGAGATTTCCGCAGAGAAAAAGTAGTTAAATCTTAACCAGAGTGCTTTGTTTATTATTATTATTATTATTATTACATGCTGTTAACAAAATGGACCAAAAAAGGCATAAGAAATGTGCTGCGCTTGCCATTGCTCTCAGTTCAGCACCCTTGGGTTTTTCAGCAAAGTGGACAACATGCCCTCTGTTGTCCATCTTAACTAATCCATAGTCTGATGCACGACTGAAAGTATGTAAACAAAATATCAGATGTATTTGTAGAAGAAAAGGTAGAAGTGAAGCAAATATAGTGAGGACAAAAACCTTTCGCCTACTGCTGCACATGAAATTGTGATATCGGCATCAGTGTCTACATGACGCTGTTAAATCATAGCAATTAAGTAAGCTACACCCAAAACATGCCCATTCCAGTAACAAGTGCCAGAATTGCTTGCCTGCACAAAGTCCATATAATCCATTCGGTAAAGATGGTCTCCACAAAGAATCAGTATATTTTCAACATTTCTGTTCTTTGCATCCTACAAGAATCAGCAACACCTAAAGTCAGTAAATTTCAAGATCTAAGCAGGCTTCTTCTTTTTTGTTTTTCATAAATTTTTATCCATCCTATAAATGACACAGCCAAGCCAACAAACAAATGTATTCATATTCACCTCAAAAACCCATATAAATTGCCTCACAGCATCTGCTGTCCCTTGGAACCATTTATTTCCTGCTTCCCCGGGTGTTTGAGTTGCTGCCAGAACCTGAATAAGTTCAATAACATTTATAAGAATCAACTTTTTAGCTGGGGCTTGAATGTGCGAACATCATTTTAAGTCCAACAGTTGCAATGAGAAGTAGGACACAAATACAAATCATACCTCCACATATCCATCCCCGAAGTTGATACCATTTCCAAAATAGGTCCGTGCCAGGTGCCGGTTAAGGGAAGCCGAGTTGAATTGTGTCAGCACAAAGATCTTGTTAATACCACTGTTTAAGCAGTTGCTCATTGGAATGTCTATAAGTTTGTAGCATCCACCAACTGGTACCTGCAGAATACCATGTAACTATAGTGAATCCTCATATCTTCAAACAGAAGTATACTATTACATCACAACTAGAGCTGGACTAGACCATTAGTTTGATGGAACATTGGATTCCTCAAGAATCAATTCTCTCCTAATCTTGTGTACATGACATAAGAGCACAAAACACGCTCTTTGCAAAGATCACAACAAAACTATGTTCCTGGCTGCATAATCAATTATAGTCGAGTAATTACATACTGCTGGTGTCGCAGCCCTTCTGGTAAGAGGGAAGAGTTGAGTCCCTGCACCTCCTCCCAATATGATGGATGCCACGTTTTTCATGTCCACTCTTCGTCTTTCAATTCGTGGAGGCTGAATGGTCTGATCCACAGGATGAACACGATCACCATTCCAACTTATATGAGAACATCGAGTACCGAGGACATTACAGGATCATTAATCAAATATACATACCATGGCTTCCTTGGCATTGTTTGATGTTAAAACCGCGAGGGCAACGCCAGGTTTGAACTTATTGGCCATTTTCTTAGCTCTCAACCCTTTTCCCAACTGATTGTTCCAGGCATTGTTGTTTAAACTCCTTCTGATCCTCTCACCCCAGAACTCTTTATGTCCCTTGTCGAATCCATTATTGCTAGCTTTTGCCAGATGGTTACTGGCATTCAACGCCACACAGCAGGAATCCATTGGTAGTCTCCCAGATGATCGATCCCTATTTCAAGAGTTTCCTCACACAAACTAGCCTGACACCAATGCATAGAAAGCAGGATCAAAAGCTAGTTTATCATATAAAGGTATGCATAGGATCAAAAGGTAGAGAAAGGAATGCAGTTGTTTCACATGCTCAAACAAACTTAACAATTGAATATGCAAATCTAAGCCACCCCAGAAGTGTTATTGAAGATTGTATGGACTACCAGATTGAGGGAGAATCTAAAACACCGTGAACATCCTTGAAAAAACAAACTTTTTCATCAAAACATAAAATATTAAACAAAACACACTAAAAGGTGAAATTTTTTACCTTTTAAAGAAATTTGAGCAAGCGACCAAGAGAGGCTTTAGATGCTTGAAAATGGGAATCGAAACTAAGAGTGGACGCGTGGAATGATGAAGGTGGTGGCTATAGCTTTATTTCCTCGTGAGGTCTCACGGGAAATCCTCCAATTTTACGGGATACAGATACATAGCATATGCAAACATACCATAAAAGTATTTGTGCGTGTGTGACCACTCTCCACTCTGCCTCCGCGTGTCCAAGGTCTTACTGATTTAGTCTAGTTCCAGCTTCTAGGTTGCTCCACGTCTACAAACTAAACACCTGTCTATGTCAAGAAACAAAATTTATTCTTCCAACAGTGTCAGCATGGCGCAAGAGAGTAAAATCTTGATATGGGTGTACTTGGCTGCTGTGGAAATTGACAACTTTATGTAGAACAGTTCCTGTTGCATGATGCAAATCAGCGTGATTGTATTGGTGATCATGAACCTAAATTGTAAGGTTAGCAATTGACATTACCAAATTTTGAATAAATCATGGTGTGAGTGTATATATATGTATATATATATATACATATATGTCTATGTATGTATACAAAATAGTCCGTAAATTGGCATACTAATAAAAAAACTTTAACATGTTTAAATTTACTGTTAAGTCTCCCCGATGGTCCATGTGAATAATGAAAACATAATATAAAAAGAATGAGCGGTCCAGCGGCCTCTGAACACACTATTCAATTATACCCCAAAAATCGACAGACTTTTTAACAAGTACCATCAGTCCAAAAGCAAGCATAGCAAAAATAGAAAGGGAAGGCTTTACGATTGATGGTGTTCGGAAGAAAAGAAAAAATAGTTAGACTCTTCACTCATGTGGTGGAAGTTGAGATTAATCCGAAGTTGAAGAAGTTTTTTACGGTTTGTTTGTTTTATTGTTAATTCGGAAACTGCCTCTCCACTCTGTAGGAATAAAGCTGTGTACTATCAAACTTCTCTAAATTATGCTTTATTGCGAAATTTCGGACTGGATGATGATAATGATGATAATGATGAAACTAGAGGATCAGTTAGTGATTATCTATTTGTTATCTTTCGTAATTCATAGCTAGGTTAGTGAGAGTCTGTAAATTATGTTCTTCTTTTTCAGCATTGTCAATTTTATGTAAAGCCTATTTAACAGGCTTCTATTCATATAAAATAATATATACGAGCAGTAGCATTGTATATTCTGGTATCACCATCTTCATCTATTTTTTCTCTAGTTTTCTCCAACAATTCTGGTATCAGGGCCAGGTTCCATCTGAATTGGGCATTCAAACGTGTTCTCCTTTGTTTCCTTTTAAAAAAAATGGCAGGAAACGGAAGTGCATTAGCCTGTCTCAACCTCAGATTCCAATTTTCAAAGGGGACTTGTGTGAGTTTTGGAGCATCAAGATGAAGATGCTTTTCAAGTCTCAAGACCTATGGGACTTAGTAGAGAACGAGTATGCAGAAACAAGCGATGATGAGACAAAGTAGAAAGAAAATCATAAACGTGATGTCAAAGCATTATTCTTTATCCAACAAGCAGTGGATGAATCAATATTCTTACAGATAGCAGCTGCAACCACGACCCAACAAGCATGGACCATTTTGAGAACAGAATTTAACGGTTAATTACTGTTAAACTTCAGTATTTTCGACGCGAGTTTCAAACTTCCTCCATGAAGGAAAACGAATCAGTTCAGGAATACTTGGCACGTGTCTCATCTGTCATAAGTCAAATGCATTCTTATGGAGAAATAATTGCTGATGAAATGGTTGTTGCCAAAGTTTTAAGAAGTTTAACTCCTAAATTCGATCATTTAGTAGCAGCGATTGAGGAATCTAAAGATTTTTTTGTTTTTTTTCTTTTGATGAATTAATGGGTTCTTTACAAGCACATGAGGTCAGAATAAACAAGACAGTGACGAAAGAATAAGAAAAAGCTTTTCAAACCAAAGGAGAAACATAATCCTCAAACCAACGAGGAAGAGGCAGAGGAAGAGGAGGCTTCCGAGGAAGGGGATGAGGTCGCAACAGTTCTGTACAGTGTTCTTGTTGCAAGAAATATGGACACATAGAAAAGTTCTGTTGGTCAAAGCTTGATGAAGCCACTTATGCTGAAGAGGATGAGAATCAAGAAGACTACTTGTTCGTAGCAGACACAACCATTAGAAGGGAATAGAATGAGGTATGGTATCTTGACAGTGATTGCTTGCATCACATCACGGGAGATAAATCCAAGTTCAAAGAATTGGACGAATCCATCAAATCATAGGTTCGTCTAAGTGATAATCAGAAGCTTCAAATTGAAGGATGTGGGACAGCCATAGTTGTGATAGGTAATCAACAAAAGCTTATTAAAGATGTGCATTATGCTCCTCGATTGGCACATAACTTGATAAATGTAGGTCAGTTAATTGAATGTGATTATCCTGTGGTATTTGATGGATCAAAATGTGTGATAAAGAACAGGAACTCAGGAAAAGTGCTTGCTCAAGTTGATATGTCTTCCAACAGAATGTTTCCAACATACTGATTTGTGTGGATCGATGAAGAGTGAATCTCTTGCAGGAAGTAAGTATTTTTTTCTATTTACGGATGATTTTAGTCGAATGAGTTGGGTTTTCTTTATGCATATGAAGTTAGAAACTTTTGATCATGTTAAGAAATTTAAAGCCATGGTAGAAAAGCAAAGTGGGAAAATTTTAAAGGTACTCAGTATAGATCGAGGTGGTGAATTCCTCTCGAAGGAGTTCATTGCATTTTGCAATGAATGGGGCATCAAAAGGGAACTCACCGCGTCATATACTACAGAGCAAAATGACGTGGCTGAACGAAAGAATCGTACATTGGTGGAGATGACCCGTTTAATGATGAAAGCCAAAGATCTTCCAAACTCATTCTGGGCAGAAGGAGCTGCTACAGCCGTCCATATCCTCATTCTATCTCCCACAAAAGTTGTCTGGAATCAAGCCCCTTATAAAGCTTGGAACGTTAATAAACCATCAGTGAGCCATTACGTATTTTTGGTTGTGTATGCTATGCTTTTTGAACTACGTATAAACATAAGTTAGAAGATAAGTCATAAGAATTAATTTTTGTGAGCTATATTTCCAATTCTAAAGCGTATCGTCATTATGATCTAGTAAAGAATTGTATTGTTGTTAGTAGAGATGTGGTGTTTAATAAGCAGACAGTCTGAAAGTGGGAAAGCAAAGATGAGAATCAAAAGACGTCAATTTTAGATATTGAAGTCAACAAAGACAATAACTCCGATCAATTCATCGAACTCGACACCAATAAGAACAAGTTCACTGTCAAATACTACCTCTTCATCCGAAGAATCTCCTTCCAATGAGCTAGCTCAGCTGCGCAGAAGTGAGCATGGTAGAATACCTCAACGTCGATTTGAAATTGAAGGAGAGGCTATATCTTAGTTCTATTTACTGCAGATTCGATTACGGTAGAAAAAGCTATGGAAAGGCAAGAATGGAAAGATGTGATGAAAGATGAATTGACATCTATACAACGTAATCAAACATGGGAGTTAACTGATCTTCCTGAAGGTAAAGATTGCATTTGTTTGAAGTGGATTTTTAAAACAATGTTCTTAGCCGATGGCAGTATTAAAAAGCATAAAGCAAGGCTGGTAGTGAGAGGATATGCCCAACAACAAGGAATCGACTATGAGGAGACATTCTCACCTGTAGCTCGCTTTGAAATAGTTCATGTAATTTGGCATTAACAGCTCAAAGAGAATAGAAAGTTCATCAGTTTGATGTTAAGTCGGCATTCTTGAATGGAGAACTACATGATGAAGTATATGTGAGTTATCCTTCTGGATTCGAAGACTTAAGCAAACTAGATAAAGTGTACCACCTAAAGAAGGCACTCTATTGGCTCAAACAGGTCCCTAGAGCGTGGTACAAAAAGATTGACAAATTCTTCCGCAAAAATGGCTTTGAAAGAAATATGCATGAGCTGAATTTATATATCAAAAGGCAAGGTATTAAAAATTGATGATTGTAAATCTATATGTTGATGACATAATTTATACTAGTTCATCCTCACAACTCATATATGAGTTTCAAAGTTCCATGAAGTCAATATTTGAGATGACAGATTTGGGAGAACTTTATTATTTCTTGGGGTTAGACATTGCTCAAAGCAGAGAAGGAATTTTTATTTTCCAGAGGAAATACATTAAAGACACATCAAAGAAGTATAACATGATGAACTGTAAGACAACAATCATGCCCATGAACATCAATGAGAAGCTGCAAGCTGAAGATGGTAGAGACCTAGCTGATGGAAACCAGTACAAAAGCCTGATTGGACGACTCATTTATGTGGCTCACTCACAACTTGACATCAGTTTTTCAGTGAGAATGTTGTCCAGATTTATGCATCATCCAACGAAGCATCACTTTGATGCTGCAAATAGGATATAGTGATACTTGGTAGGAACAAAAAATGGGAATTTGGTTTTGGAAAATAATATTTTTTAGTCTCAAAGATTATAGTGACAACGACTGGGTAGGAGCCGTTGATGATAGAAGGAGCACCTCTAGAAACTGTTTTGTACTTGGATTGGCAACAGTCTCATGGAGTTCAAAGAAACAAAGCACAGTGGCTTTATCATCCACAGAAGCATAATATGTTGCTATGACAACTGCAGCATATCAGGTATTATGGATAAGGAGAATTTTATGAGATTTGAGACATGAACAAGATGAAGCTACAGATATGTTTTGTGATAGTAAATCAGTGATGATGTTAGCAAGAAATTCGATCTATCATAGTAGAACAAAAAACATTGAAATTAAGCATCATTTTATCAGAGAACTGCTTGATAATTGTGAAATTAAACTGGAGAATTGCACGATAAATTAGCAAGTTGCAGATATTCTTACACAGAACTTGCCTCAAAATAAACATGAAAAGCGTTGTATTCAACTTGGACTCTCTAAGTTCGAATGAAGGGGGAGTATTGGAAGTTGAGGTTAATCCAAACTTGAAGGAGTTTTTTTTACGGTTTGTTTGTTTTATTGTTAATAAACTTGAGGATTAGTTGTGATTATCTATTTGTTATCTTTCCTAATCATAGCTAGGTTGGTAAGAGTCCGTAACTTAGATTCTCCTTTTTTAGCAGTGTCAGTTTTATGTAAAGCCTCTTTAACAGGCTTCTATTCAGATGAAATAATATATATGATCAATAACATCATACTTCACCATCTGCATCTGTTTTTTATCTAATTTTCTCAAACATCATGTGCCCCTAGTCTTTGATATTATCAACTTGCATATAACTTCTGAAAATGAAGCCTTTAAAAGCCTCTTATCAACAAATCCATATGTACCTATTTTGGCTGGTACTGTTTCATTTTTCCTTTCGTTCTCTTATATGACTAATGTTCATCTTCACAAGATCAAAGTAAAAGAATATATATATATATATATGAACATGAACATCCCATATTTCTGACGTTATTCTCATTTCTTACAAATTACTATTTTTTGTGTGGCTTCAAGCAGGAAAACAAACTGTTTTTCTCTTCTGATCTTCCTTATAAAAGTTTATGTAGACATTTTTGCTCCTAAGGGAAATTTTTGTCAATTTCCCATATAATGGATAGTTATTAATTGTAATTTGGTTTTTAAATAAATTATCGGTTAAGTTATGTAATTTGATTCAGATAAAGATAATAAAGTAGTCCAATAAATGATCTAAATCAATGGGTCGAAGTTCGGGTGAAAAATAGATCCAGATTAGTGTGGACCTGGTCCATATTGGCTGTGTGATGGGGAAACCCGATATGGTAGCTATGTAAATAGGTTATCGTCTCCTGCAGTAACTTATATCAATCGTAAGCATAAGGAATCTCTGACCCGTTAGGAGAGCTTACGTATTGAGAAAACTATAGAAAGACCTAAACCACGTGCCGATAAATACTTTCTGTAAAGGTCCCAAGAGATTGGAGTTCATTTAGTTCCCAAAATTGGCTTCAAAATCAGAGATGGAATCGAAATTAGGTATTTCGCATTCCTTTGTTTTTAATCCTTTCATGACCGATCTTGGATACGTAATAAGGTTTGCTCAACGTATTACACGTGGTATCAGAGTAGTTACGTAATCAGATTGCCAGAAATGAAAGTTTTTTGGTTTTTCATCTCATATGATTTTCCTCTGGTTTTGATTCGTTTTTCGATTTTTTAACGTATATAATTACGTAGAAGTGTTATACATAAGGCTAGCTATAAAAAACGAGTCAAAAATTGACCAAACGAACCAAAAAATGGGACTTTAGGATTTCAAAATCATCATCGGCGTCAGAAGTGGGAGCAGCGTCCAATTTCATTGTAGTAGACGCAGAGAGCATCATACGGATGGCGCGTGCATCTCACGCGCCAACCAGACACTGCCACATCTCATAATGCAGAGTTCGACGAGTGTTGCGCATGCGTTACATAGGCGGGACACCGCCCATGCTTTTACAGGCTTAGGTATGCGAGCGTGTGCAACATAAGTGCCCATCTGGATCGAACATGTGGCACGGGTGGATGGACGCATACGCCGCATAGTAACAACGTGTCTGCGTATGGGCGGCTTGTGACGTTCACGCGTCAGACTCATATGGAGCGCGTTAGCCTACACGTGCGCCAGCGCCCAAGCGCACCGACGTGGCAGCCACATCAGCAGCTAACGTGGCTCGGTTGACATCATGCTGACGTCAATCGTACTGACATCTGCTACAATAAAAAAAACACAAAATTTTTAGATTTCCTGTAAGGATGCCCCGGGGTATTTTGGGTCAGTTTCTGAGTCCAGGAAATTTATAAAGTGATTTTTTTCCATTTTTTTGGATTTATTACATTAGTAATAATTTAAAGTTTAATTCTAGAAAAAGGAATTAAGGTATTCTAAATCCGATTTCAAGTGAATTTTCATGCTTCGGACATCACATGAGGGAGATACTTCAAATGTTCGTGTCTCAGGTCTCATATTCAGGATTCGGGATCACATGATAGTTAATCGAAAAAGGAATTGAGACATTCTGAAGCTATTTTTAAGTGAATTGTCATGTGACGAACTTGCCATAAAGGAGATACATGAGATTCTTGTGTCTCGGGCGGTCTGTTCGGTATCAAGTAATGCACGATAGTCACTCTGCTGAGATATTTCTTTTACGAAAGTCTCAAATGAAATTTTCGAAGAATATCTTCAGCACGGGTGTGTGACGATGGGACTGTACATTCAGGTTTTTGCATTTATTGAAGTTACATTGTCATATACCATATGCCCATAAAGAATGTGAGGATAACACAAAGTTGTATCCCTTGTGTTAGTGGACTTTCTATGATACTCATAAGAATGTAGTCACCAAAGTGACCTTTCAAGTCAATATTTTGGATTGTTCTATTTACATGTTGGGGGATGTCTGTGGCTTTATGTTTGGTTATTTTGCCCAAAGGTGTTGGCCTTACATAACGTTTTGAGATGAGCATAAAGGCATTAGATAGAGGAAAGTCATTGTTTAAACTATCTATTCACCCTAAGGTGGTAGTGTCGTGAGAGTTGATGGTTTGTACTCTGATCTCTTTTCATGTATAAGTCTAATTGTATATATTATGTATTCAGCCCAAAGATGTTTCATAATATGTGTGATCGAATTTTCAAAAAAGATACTGTTTAATGGCTTTCAGTATTGTTGTTATCCTACATTTGTGTTGATCTAATCAAAGTTTTTACACAGTCACCTTTTCATTCAATAAAATTAGCGTCATCATTGAAACCCTGACCGGTTTCAAAATAAAGAAGAAGACAGAGGATGTATTGAATGCTATGGAAATAGATGTGAGTTTAATATGGCCAAAAAGATACATAGGCCATGTCCTCCTACATCTATGAGCTTAAAAGCTCATAAAGCAGCCTATGAAGCCCAGGATCGGTCTAACAGAATATGTCTTATGACCATTAAGAGATCCGTACCTAATCATCTGCTTAGTGAACTTCCGGACACAGACATAATACAGTAATTTCTTGGAAATATCTCCTAGAGGTACACAATCTCATCTAATGTTGAGACAAGTGCCTTGAATAAAGAATTATTCTCCATAAAGTATATGGGAGAAAAGGAGGAGTAGTGGAGTACATATCAAGAATGATCCATATTCACAGTAGACTGAAGATGTTGCACATTCCTTTTCCTTATTTCTTCATAATTCACCAGACTCTGAATGCACTCCCTTCGGAGTTAAGTAATCTGGTGATGACATATTATTTACAGAATGAGGAATGAGACTTCAATGCTTTGATTGCCCATTGCGTTGCTGAGGAGGAGAAACTCAAGTTTGTTACTCCTATAGCCCTAAAAGCAATTAAAGGGAAGGCAAAGATGAAGCACAACACATTAAGATCAAAGATAGAAAGACTAAATCTTCTCCACATGCTGATGCTGTTTAATCAAGTGCTAGTGAAGGTCTTAGGGACATAAAGTAACTAGCAATATAAGGCCTAAAAGTAAAAATGGTAATCATCAGATAACTTCTTGGCTTGTCAATTTATGAATCGAATTTACGATAGTCGTATTAAGTACTTGGTGACTATATAATGGAGTATCTGATCAAGGTGCTTCTATGGTGCAAGGGTTCATATTCAGGATAAAGCCAAATAAAGTGATAAAGGAACTGAGGGTTGACAGCAATGAAGAAATGAAAGTAACATCTATAGGGAATGTATGTATTGAATCTTATGGCAAGGTTCATTTAGGTTTTACACGACACATTGTATATATGATCTTTAGATCAATGTTGGACAAAGAAAGTTGACTTTTGTATTTAATGCTTCTATCATACAGTTGTGTTTAATGCAAAACATAATGGTACAACTTTCTTGTCATATGGTTTGTATAGAATGTGTTTTACCCCAAATTAGATATAAGCTTCTTCGTATCTTGCTCAACAAGTTATGAAATGAAGGACCTTGATGAGTGAAAAGTTATATATGGTGTGGAATAAAAATCTAAGCCACATTTCCGAAGCTAAGGTTGAGAGATTGATAAAGGAAAGCATTCTCTCAATTCTAAATTATGATGATCTAGAAGCATGTGTTAACTATTGCAGGGATAAGTTGACTCATAAGGATATAGAGGTCAACTTATGCTTTTGACTTGTTGAGTCTGATACATAAAGATATCAGAAGACCTTATATAGTTGCATTATGCAATTCAAAAGTATTCTGACATTTGTGATGATTATTCCCATTATAGTGATGTGTTTTTGCTTAAAGACTGAAGGTTGAGAACTAATTGGAAAAATCCTTTCAAAAAGTCAGATCTAACCGTGGAGGAGAATATCATGACAAATATGATATTTTCAGGACTTAAAAAGGTTCGCTTTTCAGATATATGGAATCGGTTGGGATAGTGATTTGATTCACTATAACGGGTAGTCTTAAGCAAAATGGTGTGTTGCTGAAAGCATAATTGCACCCTTAAAGACTTGTAAAAGTCAATGCAGAACAAGACTGATCTACCTGATTATCTAGAAGTGTGAAAACTCAGCCTTGCACACATTTGTGTATGAGGCTGCCCTACCGAGGTGATATAATCCTTATAAAGAAGGAACTTGCATACTCATTGTACTTATTGCTATTTAGTAAAATATTCTGACCACTCTAAAGACTACAGCTTTTATTGTAGAGAAGGAGGGAACAGAATAGTGGAATCACTAACAGCTAAGTTTTTGGAATACAATGTCTGAAATGATGGAGGGCCCCTTGACCCTTAGAATGATAATATGATGGATACTACAGTTATTATGTATTCGCTACTCATATAGTTAGATCCAGTGGATCCAGGTCTTTGTATCGTGCCTGTACAAGAACAGGAACCCATACTTGTACACATAGAGGTTCCTGGGGATACAAGATCTAATGTAGTTATGAAAATCCACTGGAATGAGATGACCTATTATCCCATCTAACTACATAGTCTATTAGGTGAACAAGACTATGATATTAGATATGTTACGAATCCAGTTACTTTTACAGAAGTTGTTTCTGTACCCACGACAGAATTGTGGTAGGTTGCAATGACTGATGAGAAGCAAGCCATAAAGTATAATAAGGTCTGGGAGTTAGTTGGTTTTGTTGCAGAATTGCAAAACCGTCAATTGTAAATGAAGTTTAAGACCTAAAGGACTTCAGGATAAAGTTCATCAGTTTATAGACTAGCTCAATTGCCTGATGGTTCACTCAAGGAGAAACATTGATTTTCTCTCGTATCCTCGTAGGATATATTTTGAGTGAATATGACAATTATAGCTCATGATGATGAAGAGTTACATCAGATAGTTGTCAAAACTGCTTTCCTGAATAAAAACTTTATAAAGTGCTCTATATGGTACAACCTGAAGAGTTTCAGGATCCAAATGGAACTGACATGGTTTGTGTCTTATGCAGATCAATATGTGATTTATATCAAACCTCCCGAAAGTGAAACCCTACAGTTGATGAGGTTGTGACCTTTTTCAGCTTCATGGAAAATAAAGTTAAAAGTATGTTTGTACTATGAGATCAGGGCGAACAAAGTTATCTTCCTATTACTGCATATGGATGATATATTGCTCACGTTAAATTACTTGACCATGTTGTATAAGGTTAAGCAACGTTTGATCAAGAACTTTGACATAAAGGACCTTGGCGTAGTTTTGTCCTAGGTATTCAGATTCACCGGTACATATCTTAACACTCGTCATACCTCTCATAGAGTGCATACTTTGACTAGATGTTACAAAGGTTTAATACGATTAACAGTAAACCTATCATAACACCTATCTCTCATAGTGAGAAATAATCTTTGGCTAGTGACCAAAGAATAAAGTAAATAAAGAGGTTATGAGGAATGTTCCGTATTATAGTACGGTTGATAGCCTGATGTATGCTGGGCTATGTATTAAGCAAGACATTGCCTTTACCATTTGACTGTTTGGTCAGTATCTAGTTAATCCAGATGTAGACCATCGAAATGCAGTCAAGCGAGTGTTGAGATATTTAAAGGGAATCAAGGATTATATATTGACATATAGAAAAGTCAACATACTAAATCTCGTAGGGAATTAAGATTCAAGTCTAGCTATGTGTCCGGATAATCGAAAGTTCATTTAAGGTTATGGTTTAAGTTTGCATATGGTATAATGTTGTGGAAGAGTGTCAATTAGACACGGGTGACTTCCTCAACTATGCATGCTATAGGGCTACTTCACAGACCGTTTAGCTCAGAAGTTTGATTTCTGAGTTGTTTGTGATTGATTCAGTGGCTAAACCCATTCAGTTGTAATGTAATTATCAAGTTTCTGTGTTGTTTATTAACAACATTGAATATCACAGGATCTTAGCATTTTGAGGTCAATTATTTGACAATGAAGTAGTTGACATGAAAAGGTGACATTAAAGTTTAGAGCATTTAAAGACTGAGGAACTAAAAGTTGATTCTTTAACTAAAGGACTTTGACCACTTGTGTTTGGAATACAAGTATATAGTATAGATGTTTTGAAGTCCTTAGACACTGTTAATTAAAAGATCATTATGTTTGCTCCATGTGCATTTATACATTTTGATGTATTATGATGGTATGATGGTTCATTAATAAAGATGATCATAGTTTATCCTCAGTAATAGTTGTTATTATACATTGTCATAATACGTATAGAATCTTTAAGATTTGTGTTGATCTTAAGCATTTTAAAGGTCATTGGGCATATATAAAGATTGACCTTGAGCCTATGTCATTAGACAGATACAGTTTTACACGGATATATCCTTAAAGTTTGACATGACATAGGGGGATATAAGTTTGTAATCCCATAAAGGTTCTCTAATGCAGTTTAGCATTCAGTTGGAGAATATAAAGGTTTTCTCTAATGTTGTTTATTATATGGTGAGAGAAAATATGATTTTTCTGATGCAATTTAGCAATGCGATTTAGCATAAAGTTAGAGAAATCGAGACCTATAGACGAAGATGATACATATTAGATCATAAAGATATCATCGTAGTCTGCCACACTCCATTTTCCCATTCATGTTAGTGAGGTATTAGATATTCGTGATTGTATTAGATTTGTGTTACACATGACACATGTATTTGATACTTTTCAGTATCGAAAGGCTTGCGGGACGAAATGTTGGACTTTCATTATCTTTGGATCAAATATTTTGTTTTTTAAACTTAGTCAACTAATACAACAACGTAGCTTAACTGAATTTTTAAACTGTTTTTAAAATTGAGTCAAAACTGCAATTCATAATTGTCCAAGGAGGAGATTGTAAGACATTTTTTCCCCTAGAGGCAATTTTGTCAATTTCCCATACAATAGATAGTTATTGATTGTAATTTGGTTTTTAAATAAATTATTGGTTAAGTTATGTAATTTGATCCAGATAAAGATAATAAAGTGACTCAATAAATGATATAAATCAATTAGTCGAAGTCTGGGTGAAAAAATGGATCTAGATTAGTGTGAACCTGGTCCATATTGGTGTTGTGATGGGGAAGCTCGATATGAAACCTATATAAGTAGGCTATGGTCTCCTGTAGTTGCTCATATCAATTGTAAGCATAAGGAATTTCTGACTCGTTAAGAGAGCTTACTTATTGAGAAAATTGTAGAAAGGCTTAAACTACGTGCTGGTGAATATTTTCTGTGAAGGTCTCGGGAGATTGGAGTTCATTTGGTGCCCGAATCGGCTTCGGAATCAAAGATAAAACCGAAATTAAGTATTCTACATTGTTTCGTTTTTAATCCTTTCGTGACCGATCATGGATATGTAATAAAGTATGTTCTATGTATTACAGTTTCAACCTAGACATGTGCAAGTTATTTGAATTAAAATCAATTCGGTGAACTTAAAAGTGTCTGATAAGTTTCATCTCTTAAGAGAGGAGGAATCAAATTACTAGATATATGCCTCAAATCATCGTTAAAAGTTGACAATAAGAAGTGATCGGTTAGTTGGTATGGGAAAAAAATAGTAGGTAAGAAATAAAAAAAATAGCTAATAATATATTATTATTGATAAACAGTGTTTTTATGTCCCCTTTTTTTAACAATCCTCTATTCTCCTAACACTATAAAAAATAGAAATCATATATATTTTTATACTTGACTGGATTCATTATAATTATTATGAGCGTCTCTGTCGCGTTCTTGTTGTTTGGTATCAGGTATTCCTAGCGTTGATTATATCCATTATATAAAGCATGGTACTGTTTTAAACGTCACTAATCATTTCTATCGAAGGAAAAACTAGCATTGCCTAGGAATTGGGATTGGTACCCAACAGCGGAGTCCAAACAAGAAGATGGATATCAATCATAAGAGTACTTGTTTACCTCCAGATTTTGACACACTCCACACCTAACCCGATGGACGGTTCTTATTGTATTGCATTCAACATCCACCCATGATTTTGCCAACTAAGGCTCACGTGATCTTGCAGAGGCATCAAAGACGACTGGGGTTCACCATACCTCAGTGGCCGTGATAGATGGTGAAATGTATTTAGGTTAGCGCATGGCAGTGGATGAAAACGACAAGATAAACATCACCATTCTACATGGATTTATTCAGCCTATGAAAGTCTCTGTCGTTCTCCTTACACATAAAAACAATAAATTTAGATTCGTCAGAATTTGATATATGTTAAGTTCATATCAAACCAAAATATTATGGAACCTTTTACTTAGGATTGTCCAAATCAGCTCGGCTCGGTCTATTTTTAGCCCGAATTAATCGGGCTATAGGCAGGCCATATATTCGAGTTAATTAGGTCACGACTCGGATCGGTTCAACTTATAACTCGACCATTATTTTCAAACAATGTTATTTTTAATAATGCAATATTGTTTTAAAAATTTTTTATTTTAAAAAATAAATGACTGATCAAAATACAGGCCTATCTATCTCGACCTAATAAACCATAGGTCATCATAATTTAACCTGACTTGACCCACTAACATCCAACGAAACGAGTACTTCCGCATCCTAATTTTCACCCCTCAAAATTTTCCAGCTGTCAAGGTCAATTACATTGACCCTCTCCTTAGCCCTTGCTTGCCAGGTCTAAACCACCACTCTTTAGGTTCCTTTATTTTGTTGAAATAAAAGTTAGATTATGACCTTCACGCCTAGAAATAAGTCTAATTTTAAAAAATTTTAAATTAATTAATATTAATTTTAAGATAATAAATATAAAATTATAAAATTAAAGTGAATGTGTAAATATTAAAAATGATTAATTTTAATTGTTTTGAAACACATACATATTAAGCATATATAATATTAAAACTATACATTTAGTTAACGTATATTAAAAATTCCTAATTCTTAATGTACTTTAACTATTTGAATTTATGTAATTATAAGTTTGAATTTATAAAATCAAAATTAATTCATAAATATTAAAATAATTTAACTTATATTTAAAATATGTAGAAATTTAAATATTTATAATGTCAAAATATATATTTAGTAATTCCAAATGTTTTTTTATATTTTTATATGTAAGATCTAGAGTCACTAAAATTTTACATGTGAGAATTGTAGTGAAAATACCTCTAATTTTAACAAATATTAAATTAATTAATATTAATTTTTGACATAATAAGTTATAATTATAAAATTAAAATCAAATCACAAATATCGACGATGATTAATAATTGAAACTTTAATAATTTTAAAATATGTCAAATTAAGTATATACAATGTTAAAGTTATGTATGTGAATAATTTTAAAATATGTCAGATTAATTATATACAATGTTAAAGTTATATATAGTTCAAATACGTCAAAATATTCTTAATTTTTAATATACTTTAGTCATTTGAAATTTAAGCACATTAAGAATTAGACAATAAATTTCTATTTAAATAATTTACAAATATCAAAGACGACTAACTATTTGCTCACTTTTATTATTTTAAAATATGTAGACATTAGGTACCTGTAATACAAAATTATATATTTAGTAAATAAAGTATTGTAATATATATAAACACATATGTATTAAATATTGAAGTAAATTTATATATATATTATTATTTTTTAATTTAAAACATGTACGTATGGTATATTATATTCAAAAAAAGCAGTATTTATTAAAAGTTAACTTATACAAGTCAACTTTAAGGACGTAGGGATTGAATTGAGCCACGAATAAAAGGCTACAATCTAACCAAAAAAAAAAAAAGAAGCATAGACTTCTACTGGAAAGAACCTAAGAGAATGTCCATAAAAGAAAACACAAGAACATAATCATAAGGAGACAACCCAGCCAATACCAACTAACACTTCATAGATGGAGGGGTTTGTTTCAAGCATAAAGAAGAAACTACGGAGGAAGTTTAAGAAAAAAAGGTACTTAACAATTGTCCTCTCACTCTTAATATCCATCATAAGATTCAATATAAGAGGGCTTAATTTCTCCAAAAAAAAAATAATAAGTGCTTTAAGACTATCAGTTTAAGAAGAAACGAAATTTTATTAGTCTTTTTTAGAAAAAAAGTAAAAGCTAAAAAACTATAAGATATTCTTTGACTTTTTTTTTTTTAGTACAAGGGAAAGAAAACAGGAAAAGACCACTAGATACAAAATCAGCCGTAGGGGATACCCCAGCGATATAAAACACGATTCTTATCAGAAACTAAAAAAGGAAGCGTGGTTGGCAGAGGATCGAAAAAAATACGCAATTCTGGTGGTACTTGCAGAGCTGCCACGGGGTTTTAGAAAGGAAGTGAGTGGTAATTACCAAGCTCACGGGGATAGAAGGGTCATAGTGGCATACGACCCTAATCACATCCACCTAAAACAATTCCAACTCTATAATTAATTTCTCCATGGTCAAGTAAACTATAATCAACTCAAACATAAGAATAAATGTCATATTTTGTATATGCTTCAAATCTAAAATTTCAAAAAAGAACCCTTTGGTCATATCTTGTTACTTTACAGCATAAAATCACAAATATATAACTCAATTAGAGGATAGTTTAATTGTATATTCTACTTACGTGAAGTAAAAAAAAAAAAAAAACAAGTTTTAGGATGAATCCTTATAATGAAAAACTGAAGAAGTGCTTAAATCATTTAGGGTTAACACATTTTAAATATGAAGGCATTCAAATCAAGTGGAACAATAAATAAAGTAGTGGCTAATTATTGAGAAAAAAAGCTTGACAAATCTTTGATTAACTGTAATTAGATGACTTACTAATAACAAAGCACGTTTCTCAAATCCTCTATGTTTGAACCACACTCTAATTAACGTGTTTTTAACATTATTCATAGGCAACGGGAAAATCCTTTAGATTATATGCTTACCCACATAAGCTTCTACATTCGACGAGGCAACTAAAAAAAGGCTTGGTAATAAGAGTTAGAAGGATATGAGGCCTTTAAAGGCACACAATAATTGAAGGCTATAAAGGAATAACTCAAATCTTTTAACACAACTAGATATATTGACACAACAACAATAACAACAGCGAGAGTCCCGCTGATCGTGGGATTTGCAAAAATCCAGTAATATACAACCTTACTTTTACTATTTGCAGAGGTTGGTTATAATATAACTAGATATATTGACACACTGTATAATAAAACTAAGGCTCTATCCAATCTCACCAAATGTTAGGAGGATCTGAACATTAAACTAGACAATGAAAGACTTAAGGTGATGGTAGGAATGTTATAATCAAGCATATAAAGGCAATATAAGCCCATAACTTATTTACCAGACAAAAATCAATAATCTAATGGTTAAGTGAAGGACATAATAATACTCAATATTTTCATAATATTGTGCAAACAAGGAGAAATGTTAACATAATCACCTCTATATAAAACTATAATGGTTATATCTTAAATAATAAGAAGGAATCGAAGGAACATGCACTCAGTTTCTTCAAAACAACCTTTGGCAAAGCTGAAAATTTAATATACATCATACAAAAAGTTAACTCATTCATTCCTTAGTTTATCATGAATGAGTAGGAGATAGTTCTCATAAGAATAATCACAAATTCACACATAAAGGAAGCCTTATTTAGCTTAGACCTAAACAAAGCTTTAAGCCTTAATGTAATGAATTCATTATTCTTCCAAAAAATATAGGATCTGATAGGCCCTAAAATTACAATAGCAATACAAGAGTTCTTCCCAAAAATACTTTATTAGTTCCATTACTTGTTGCCCAAGAATAAGTCCTCTTCCTATTTTGTATCTTGCTCTTAGTAGACTCCCTTTGATGAAATTCGAGTCGCCAATTGAGTGCAATAGGGGAAGTTTATAAAATTTTAGCTTTCCTATATAATTGGACAAAGGATAAACAAAAGTGAGTGACTAGGCTAGTTTCTTTATTTGACCATATAATAAAATGCCAACTTTGCTAATGTCTATAGTTGTAGTTTTTTCTAAGATCTCAAGAAATTAAAAGTGAATCAGTTGTGCTTTTTAATATACAGTTAGAAAAATAAAATGCATACTTAAAGGACAATGTTAAAAGAAGTTCTTTTTATCATTGATATTCAAGACCTTCAGTGTCTTGGTCTTTTATAATTGTGAATTAGAATCCTTTCATGGAAAAATGTTTGATCATTTAAATAAAATTACTTAAATTTTAGAAAATTTTAACATTAGTTAAAAATTTAGAAGACTGCACCAAGCCCTCTATAAGTAGGAGAGAAAAAAATACATTTTATCAATTTATTTCAAGTAAGAAGAAATATCTACTTAGACTAAAGAAATTTAAGAAATTATTTATATGTCTCAAATTTGAGTGTATGTTTCTCAAAATTATGAGAGAGATTCTTATTTAATTTCATTTTATTGATATGAGAGTATCTGTTAAGGAATCATTATAATCCTACTTTGATATAGTAGAAATTTATTAAAGCTACAATCTCATGTTTTTGTCATTTAGTTTGTGGGATTTTTTATGTAAAAAGTTTGATGCTCCCCTTCTACTTCTTTACTTACTTCCATATTATTTTTAGTGCTTACTTTAATCACATAAAGAGAAAAAAATATATAACTTTCATGTTATATTATATTCTCCCAAAAATTGTATCAAAGTTTTGGTTTAGAGGATTGTTTTTCTTGTATGATTTGAGATGGACGATTTAGTCACCTATGGAGATGATATGTTCAAGTTGAAAATAGAAATTAGTCCTATTGGAAGCCAATGATAGAGGGCTATTTATATTGTAAAGATTTACATGAGCTAATTGTTAATACTAAAAAGCCATAGGGAAAGAATGATAGTGAATGGAGACCATTGAATAGAAAAGTTGTAACATCCTCTCACCAATGGGAAGAGTAAAATAGTCATTTGGAACGGGTTAGGAGTGTTTAAAATTGTATTGAGATGTTCATGCATACAATAGTGAATTTTGCACATGTAAATGACTGTACATGCATTCATGACATTTCCCAGTATAATTGTGAATAAATGTGAATTGTGAAAAATATGCTTTGTGTGTATAAAAATTGTGTTGGAGAGGGTTATTGTG
>JANQBM010000222.1:40219107-40245794 GCA_025594535.1 Erythroxylum domingense
CCCCCCCCCCCCGACCCGTCGACGGGCTGGACAGCCCGTGGTTGGCCCGTGGCTCGACGGGCCACGGGCGGGCCGGGCCAAACTCGGCCCGTCTATATTTTTTAAATGTTATAAAATACAAAATGACGCCGTTTTGTCTGGCCGCGGGCCGGGCCGTGGCCCGTGTGGACCGACCATGGTCGGCCCGTGGCCCGCCCACGACCTGCCAAACTCGGGCCAAAAACAAGCCGGGCCGGGCCTGAATTGCCATCCCTAGCGTCCTGGTGCGTACCCTACGATAAGGGGGTGTTACAAAAGTAGTGGTTATCATCTAGAAATACATAGAATAAAGTTTGTTCTAACATATATCGATATACATAAATGCCTATGAATTATGGTCAAAAGTCGAATTTTATGATTCAAAATAAGATGCTGTGTAATAAGGTGCATCTCATGAGATGATTTGCAAAGTTTGAATATAAAGATGGCCAAAATATGATCAAACACTTGAATAGTTTCCAAGGACTTACCAACAAGCTATCAAAGGTAACAAAAGTTTGTTGATGATGAGTTACAGGTGTTACTTCTTCTCAATTCATTATATAAGAGTTGGAATAAACTTATTGTCACTCTCAGTAATCTTTTCACAGTGGAAAACTTACAATAGATGATGTAAGTAATAGTCTTCTGAATGAAAAAGCTAGAAGAAAAGAGCATGAATCCGTAAAGCATTCAGGGGAAAAAATCATTGAAAATCAATGAAGAAGTGAGAACTTAGAAAGAAACAAAGCTTGAAAAAAATCTAGAGGAAGTTAAAAGTCTTGTTCTAAACTTGTTTCCTATTACTATAATAAACAATGACATCAGAAATTTAAATGTCAAATCTTTAAGAGAGACTAATGGGACAAATAATTTAAGCTAGATTAGATTGAACAAAAAAAAGAAGAAGATAGAAATACTAATTTATAGCTACAAAAGAAGATATTTTCTTCATTGGTAGTCACAATTGTCTTAATCTAACCTATAATTATGATTTATAGATTGTTGATTCTAATGCCTTCGTTCATGTCCCTCTATATACAAGTTCCTTCTCATCCAAAAAATATGGAGATTTTGGTATTGTCAAGATGGAGAATGAAGTTAAATTTCATATTATTGGTATGTGTGAAGCCATCTTATCAATAAAAATAAGTTATATGCTTATGCTAAAGGATGTGAGGCATGCTCTAGATATGCACCTCAATCTTATCTAAATAGAAAAACTGGATGATGATGGTTTTGAGAGTTATCATAGAAATAAAAAATGTAGGCTCGCTAAAGGTAATTTGATTGTGGCTTAAGGACGAAAAGAAGGATCCTTACATATGAAGTGAGGAAAATATTGTAAAAGGGAGATAAATATTGTTGTTGATTATAATGACTTGAAGTGATAACATAAAATACTTAGACGTATAAGTAAAAAGGGATTATAGATCTTTGCTTAAAAGTAACATCTTCCTAATATTAAAGGTAAAATCTTAATACTTCATTGATATTTTCAGCTAAAAATAACATACAATTTGATTTTGTAAACTTGTACATCCTACTAGGAGAAATGCATGTTCGTGATTTGGTTCATACTAATTTTTATTTAATAACTAACAGATCGTTTGGTGATGCATTATACTTTGTTACTTTGATTGATTTCTTCTTAAGAAAAGTACTAGTATTCTTATTCAAATCCAAAAACCACGTAATTGAAGTATTCAAGGACTTTGTATTAGGGGGAAACAAAAGACTAGTTAGAAATTAAAATGTATAAGAGCTAATCATTGTAGAGAGTATTGGGGGTGAGGCTGTGAATATTTTATCAATATTATCAATCTTTCATCATCAATCTATTTAGATATAGATATCCTAGTGAAATTTTGGTCTAGAAAGAAGGTTTCTTATAGTCATTTTTAAAAAAATTGTTGTTAAGCATTTATTCATGTTCCTAAAGATGAATAAGCCAATTTGATACAAAGGCTAAATATTGTTAGAAATAGAGATGTTGAGCTTTTTGAGGACTAGAATATTAAAGATATAAACAAGCCAAAGAAGTTTAAACCCAAAATTATCAAATCATTCTAATCCTCGTCTGCTTCTTATTATATGAAATGATTTAAAGGAAGTCTTGACTCATAATAATGATAATGTGAGTATTGATAATATTTAATCTCTATTAACAATAAATAGTGATCCAGAGGTAAGTCAAAATGAGCAGATCAAAGAAAAGATTAATCTTATTAAACTTGTAAAATCTCAATTAAGACGATCTACTAAGGAGTAAAGATGATATGTCGATTAAAGAAGAGTTTTTATGGTCTAAAGCAAGCTCTAAGATAATGGTCTAACAATTTTAATTCGTTTATAGCCAATCATGATTTCAAGAAAACTCTCGTTAACCTTGTGTCATTATGAAGAAATATGTTGAAGGCAATTTCATTGTATCTATACTTTATGTAGATGACATGTTGACTATCAGATATAATCATAAGAAGATTTTGCTTTGAGCAAGTTCTTTACCATGAAAAATTTGGGACTAGCAAGACAAATTCTCAAAATTCTCAGTCGAGGTAGGCCAAAAAAGCTATTATGGATATCTCCAAAAAAAAAAAAGTACTTGAGATATTTAATATGCACTAAGTTAAACTAGTGTATATGCATTACCTACATATTATAACGAGAAATGGAGGAAATGAACAATTTTTCTTACTGATCCGCAATAGATAGTCTTATATACTTCATGATTTGCTGATACTGCGACGTTATTGGTGTTGTCCGTATATTCCTATCTAACATAAGAAAAGAACATTAGGTAGTAGTAAAATGGATTCTTTGATATCTCCTAAGGAGCAACTATTATATTTTTGTATTTTAGTAAAGGAAAGCATACATAGGAAGGTTACTTAGATGTGGACTTAATTCTAAAAGAATCAACTTTGGGATAATTGACTACCTATGTAAGGGAAGCTATTTTATGGTAGTTCAAATTATAAAAACATGTTTCCTTGTAAACAATTGCTGAATATATCGTGCCTATTGAAGTTTGCAAGGAGATGTTCTTGGAAAAAAAGTTCTTGTTTAAATTGGGCCTATAGTAAGAAAAATAAATGATGTGTTACAACAATTAAAGGGTTATTTAATTAGCCAAGAGCCCAACCTTTTACTCTCAATGTTCATTATAATTGGATGCATGATGTTTTGGAAAAATTAAAAAAAAGCAACTAATAAACATATAAAATGATAATTGATTTGACATGATAACCTAAGTAATATCATCAAAAAAAAGTTTGAAGATTGTTGTCAATAAGGCGGTATGATGGTATTCCTAATTAATTCTAAAAGTGGAAGATTTGTTAAGTCCCTCTTCAATTATAGATAACAAATATTTGAGAATTAACATTTTAATAAAATTACAAACAATTGAAAAATGAGTTAATAATAATCTCAAAATAAAACATGTAGGTTGAATTAACATTTTAATAAGATTAAATTAATAACGAACTTTTAAAATTAAAATCCAAAAATATAATTATTAAAAAGTGTATGAGAAGGGTCTTTAAAGGTTAGAATTTAATAATTTTGTCACAATAACGAACTAATTTTTATTAAGTAAAAAATATTCTAATTTGTCTTCAGTTTGGTATCCTACACATTTCCAAAGTCTCTGGGAATTTTGTGTCACAAAGCTCAGACTTCTAAGACAATTGTGTCTAAGAAATGAATGTGCGTCCCAGTGAGTAGTGGGGGTGTACGAGCCAGAGAAGTGAGAGTCCAAGCCGAGTATGGACTGTACAGTGCGATCGTGATTGTGTCCACGAGTGGGTCTGGAGGGAGGTGTGAGAGTTTCTGATTGTGAATGTGTCTGTGAAGTTGGAGAGGAAACTTTATGTACTGATACACGAGGTTTACATGGAAATTCCAAAGCTACAGAATCTAGAACTATTTTTGATAGGTTTCACCTACAAAAGTTCCCCCTTTTGGATAAATTAAAATCTCCTCCCTGTTTCTATTTTGTTTGCTTAAACGTTAAAACCCTACTTCTAAAACCCCAAACAGAAGCTACCAGGATCTATTAAAAAAAAAAGAAGAAGAAGCAAGCTTTCTTGCTCTATTCTCATCAATGAGGCAAATTTCCAATAACCCAGGTTCAAATACTTAATTGACTGCTCTTTTTTTTTCTTTTTCAATGATACGTTGATTAGAAACCGTTGCAAAAGGGATTTTTTCTGATAAATTGTTTATTTTTATACTGCAGCTGTATTGGATGACGGCGATGACGATGAGGGCGAGAAGGTTCCCAGCTTCGGTTTCGAAACAACATATGAGGCTAAGCTTAGAGAAATACTGCATAAGATCAATTCTGTGGAGATTAAGTTGTGTTCAGATGCTACGAAAGAGTTCATCAAGTTACTCCGAGGTAATGCTGGCCGTGCTTTGCTCTATCAATATATACAAATGTCTTCAAATTTCTCTGAACTTATGGGGCCTTGGAAGCTTCGACTTGGGAAACCTGGCTTGTCGTATATTCTGTCATTAGTTTCTGCTATTCTTAGTCATTCTGATGGAAAGTATCAGCCAGATGATAAGAAGAGATTTGCTGTAAGTCGGGTACTCGATAAGTTTGCTCGGATGCTTGTTGCAGAGAAGCTGGAGGATGTTTATAAGGAATTGAGTAGTAAAGAAGGAAAGCGTCAAAATGCAGCTCTTTTGTTGATGACTTCTATTGTAAGACGTGGTTCAGGCTTGGCTTCTGAGGTTGCTAAAAATTTCAATTTCAAGCTCCAGGGATTCTCCAAGCTTGCGGAACACAAAAGGAGGCAGAACGAGAAAGAAAGGAAGCATTCCACTAGAAAGGCTTTTGTTGGGTTTGCAATGTCATTTTTGGAGGTGGGGAAACCAGGACTGTTGAAGTGGATCTTACAGCAGAAGGAAATTTATTCTGGTGTCCTTCGTGGGCTTGGTAGTGATGATGAAGAGACAGTTATTTATGTCTTATCAACACTGAAAGAGAAGGTTCTTACTCAAGAGTCCCTTGTGCCCCCTGGTCTTCGGAGTGTTCTGTTTGGGAGTGTTACTTTGGAACAGTTAGTTGGCATTTCAGCGTGGGAGAACGGTGGACCAGTGGCCGAGTTGGCACATTCTGTACTAAAAGTTGTGTGTACTGATCCTTGCAATGGATTGATGCCAGATTTGAAAAGACATTCAAATCCATTGAAGGGTAATGCAAAGAGACTTTTAGTGTTGATGAAGAAGCTAAAAGCAACAGAAATAGCTTATCATAGAGACTTGCTCTCAGCAATCATTGTGGGCAGACCTTCTTTTGGCTCTGCATACATGGAGGAGTTCCCTTACAACCTTGAAGATTATGCCTCGCCTAACTGGTAAGATTATTTAAAATTCAAGTTGTTTGTTATTTCTCCTTTTCTTTTTGTTTGTCAATTTGCTTCTGTATATATGTGTGGCAATTGAATTATTTGCAGGTTTGCTACAATTTCTTTGGCAGCATATCTGGTGTCCTCAGTAGGTGTAGGTCTACCTATTAATTTCCTCTCTTCTGAAACCCACGAGTCACCTTCTGTAGATGATATAGAAGTGCAGAATGTGATCAATTGCATATCGCCTTGCCCATTTGGTCGATCAGTAATCAATAGGGGATTGCTTCATTCACACTTTCTTGTGAAAAATGGAATGTTAAGGCTTCTTTTGGAGATGCTTAATTTGTTTGCATCCTTCTTGAGGGCAATAGACCTTTCTTGTTCCGGGGAACAAAGGAAAGAAAAATGGAGATATCTTAAGCAGGAAATCCAGAATGAAATTCGGACTCGATTACCTGATCCACAAGTTTTATTGAATCTACTTTCTTCATTAGGTAGCCATAACAGAACCTATCATCCATGCCTGAAAAGAATGGCAGATAAAGAGAATTTTAATGACTACCATAGCAACAAGTCAAAAAGATTGAAATCAAGCTTTATAAATAGTAGCACTGACGTTGTTGTAGGTGGGATGTGCTCAGAATTAGACAGTGGTTGGCCTGGGGACACTGAAAAGATTGTGGACACAAATATGCATGATGAGACGGATGTGGACAAGGACTTTACAAATTCCGTGTCAGATATCTGGGATTCTGACTTGACTTCTGTGCCTATTTCTACTCTAAAGGATGCAGAGATGTTCTTTCATTCAAAGCTGCTTGATGCTCTCAAGATCTATCTTGTAAGTTTTAGTTTACTTTATTCTAGTGACGATGATGGATGTAATTGCAGGATTAATTTTCAAAAGAAATAGTGGGATATCTGTGTACTACTAAGCTTTGGTACTTTATGTAATTATTTTATTTGAATTGGGAATCAGTTAGAGAAACAGTTCCTCATGCTTGAATCTTATGTAGCTTTGGTTACTTATTCTGCAGGTGACAATGCCTTTTGTCTTGGAGGGATCATTTGATTTTTTCATAAACCTTCTCAACAATCCTCTAGCATTTCCAATTTATCTTCAGGATTCTCTACTATCCCTTCTTGTTGAGTACATTAAATGGTCTCCAAGCAGTGGTCAAGCCATTAGAATCCCACCGCTGATGTACAAGCATCTGCAACCATTTATTAAATTGTTAATTTTTTCATCAATAGATGACATAAAAGTGAAAGCTTATGATTTAGCACGAGCAGCTATGCTGAGTACTGGTGCCTTTGACAGAAACTTTCATGAAATTGGTGCCTGGCTGCTATATTTGCCTGGCTATGATGCGGTTAAGTCATCCTTGGAGGCTCAGGAAACAGAAGTTCTGTTGAACTTTTCACCAGTTGCTATCTCATTTTTATGTGATGCAGTTTCTACAGTTGGGAACAACTTATTCAAATATTGGAATATTCTTAGGAATCATGTGTACAATTTGGAGGACTTTAAAGGTATGTGGTAGGCATGTGCTGTTTGATATTCAGAACTGAATTTGAACTGCTGATGTCCAACTATTTAGTTGTGCTATTCTTGCCCCTTTCTGCATTTTCATCTTAGGTACATTGTTTATCAATCCCCTAAGCTTTTCATTGATTATTAGATATATTAATGGCGTTTGCATAAATATAAGGCAAATTTCAATCTTGTGTGGGGTCAGAAGATGATTTTCCCATTTGCATACTTTTTATTGCATCATTGTCTTTTTCCTTGCAGATGTATCGCCTGAGTTCAGTCCTCTCATTATATGTGTCTTACAAAAGTGTTTAAGGTTACTCAGGTCTGAATCTGGAACCTTTACCTTGCCTGAAAAGTCGATGATATCACTTTATGTTAGTAATACCTTGATGTACTTGCTGCAAATCCAGGTACATATAGTTACTTCTATTTTCAAAAAGAACTGACCGTACATGATATTAACTCAAAACTATTTTTTTATTCACAGAAAGATGCAGGCTTACTAGCTGCTTTAGTTAGATTGATTTTGTTTGAGGAGCTTAAGAAGCAGTTTTGCCGAGTTAATGGCTCAATTGGTCTATTTTGTGAGTGGAAACCATTGCAGAATTTGCTGCTCTTTGCTGAGAGAATATTAGATCAAAAAACTTGGAGCTTTGTCCTTGTGGAACAGCAAGCCACGGCTGTTGGTAGTTCTTTTAAGCTGATGCTTGGTGAAGTAAAAAGAAATATAGAGTGTGATTATGATGGTGAAAGGACCGGAATAAAAAAAGCTTTTTGTTCAGCCTTGATATGTGCCACATCTGACGAGGTTTTAGAAAATTTTCCTTTAGTTATGGAAATTTATCTACAACTTCGAGTTCCTATATCCTTATCATCAATAGTCTCTTATGACCAAAATTTTCTTGCTGGTGTTTTGAGGTTGTGGCCTAAAGTTTTCTTTTCCGGCCTAGAAATGGCTATTTCTATGTACAATCCTCAAGGGAAAAATGTTGATATTTTAGCTAAAGGCGTAGACCCTAATACCCAGTTTGAAGTAGGTGAATCCGCAGCTGCAGCTGCATTTGGTGTCTTTCTGAGGCAGGTTCCTTTTCATGTACTGTTTCCTGCAATTGTAGGCACATATATTCCTACTTCATCGGATGGCTCAAAAATAAGAGACTTGCTTGTGGTGAAATTATCTGAGTGCAAAAGTGATATTCTCATTGCTTATCTGCACCTTATTCTATTTTGGTTTCATCAGATACGTTCGAATTATGAATCTAAGCAATTGGCTGAACCTAGTCAGCTTGCTGAAATTTGCTATATTTTTGTGAAGGGTCTACTTGCTCAGCTATTAGCTGCAAATCCTGATTCTGAACCTCCCATGAGTACCAACTTTCATCCTTCTGCAGGAAGTATTCTGCAAGTGGTTGAAACTATATTTTGTCACCCCACAGTGACAGCTTCTTTGGCCTTTCCTTTGAGTTGTGATAAGGTTGTCAAACAGGAAAATTTTTGGGACAGTTTGAAGAAAATTATTGGTGTTGCAAGGCAGAGAGTTCACAGGGTTGATCATCTTCTGTTGAATATGTTGAAAGTATCTTTTGAACACTTGCTATCTTCGTCCAATGAGACACTTTCGATACTTGAGGTGAAAAGTGATGCCAAAAAGCGACTTGTAACAGCCATCAATTCCTTTATTGAAAAGTTGATTCTGATATTAAAGGAGAAGATTAACCTATGCTTTAGGAGTGACGACTTATCACCCCTTCTTCCATCATTTAATGCTTTGTATATATTGGTTCAATTCGTATCTCCATTTGACCTTCTTGAACTAGTGCATTGGATTTTTGGTAAAGTTGACTTGAATGACTTAACAGATCGGGAATCTTGTTGGCTACCACTTCTCTCTGTTGGATTTTGCATTGCTGGTGATGCTTTCAAGAATTTGTGTGCTTTTTTGCAGCAGTCTGTGACAAAGAAAGTGCCATTTTATTGGACAATGGAAGAACAGTCTTTCAATTTTGATCTTGTAGAGGAGATTTATCTTTTTGTGTGCAAGTTAGCTGTCAAATTTGAGCTGGATTCTGCTTATAGTTGTTTGCTAGACGCCATTAATGCTTTTTATGTACCAAAAGTTATGCAACAAGGGATGCTTCATCCTTTAAGCTTGGTGTTGTCACGAGTTATTACGGGCACACCTTTGGAGATTCTTTCTTACTGCATGTCCAGGACTAGCATGACAAAAGCTAAATTATTGTTTCTTCTTGTTGAATCAAGTCCCCTGCATTTGTCAGTCTTCGGAAAGATTTATCTAAATTGTTTAAACAAAGATTCTCAGCTTAAGAGCGAGGTGGTTGAAGAGCATTGTGCTTTAACTCTATCACATGAGGACTCTATGATGCTTCTGCCTGCTGCTTTGTCATACATGAATTCTATTTTCACATCATGGGGAAAGCAACAATACGTGCATTTTGAAGTTATACCTTCATTTTATTCAAAACTGATCTTAAGTAGTTTCCATCACTTTGAGAGTTTTGGCTCTAAATTTGTACTTCAGGAAGTTACTGGCAGGTTTTTTCCATCTTCTGTTGAAGAGCTTACTGTTCTTGTGAATAATAGTCTTCTTGGAAAGGCAGTTCGTATGTTACAGTATCATTTTGTCTTTAATGGACACAAAAAAGTGAAGCAGCGATTGAAGCTTTTTAATTCTATTTTTGAGTGTTTTCTTGTACAAGATAATCTTCTAGATTGTGACAGTGAGATGGAAAATTATTCAGTTAACCAGTCAATGGAACTTATTAACAGAGTTATTGCCAAAATATCTTTCTGTCGACTACTTTTGTTCCCAGAGACTGACCAGGTTCTTTCTGTTCCAAAAGAAACAGATGGGAAACTGGAGTTTTCGTTTGAAGAACTTTCTGATAAGGAGATTCAATGTAGATTGCACCTTATAAATGTTTTAGTTGGAACTTGGCAATCTGTGGTTAAGAAATTCTTATATATCTTGGAAGATCGTAGATCTGAAAAGAACTGCAGTTGTTTGCAACTTTACAGATACCTTGAATTATTCATTTTAAGAACCATTCTTGAATTAGTCACAAAGATTCGTGATGGGTTAACTGAATCCCACTCCATGTCCTTCCTTGAACAAT
The DNA here is from genome assembly GCA_025594535.1 of Erythroxylum domingense. Taxonomy (NCBI): domain Eukaryota; kingdom Viridiplantae; phylum Streptophyta; class Magnoliopsida; order Malpighiales; family Erythroxylaceae; genus Erythroxylum; species Erythroxylum domingense. The sequence goes on from JANQBM010000222.1 coordinate 40,229,160, forward strand.
TGATAAGATCATCCCTTCTTTACAGGTTTGATGATCGGGAAACATTGAAAATTCTTCGGACTATTGTGGCATCACTTTCAGATGGAAAATTTCCATTTTCTCTATACCTTCATTTGTTAATTGCCCACTCTCAGTTTGCCTCTACCATTCGTGCGATTGCCAAACCATTTACATCTCAGACTGGTGCTTTTGTCAGACCTATGTCCAGCATCCTTAGATCATTGGCCATCTGTCGTCCTGGGAACAATCTGCAAATGTGTGAGTTGGACTTGAAGCAGCTGGAAATTGTTAAGTTACTCAGATTACTTCTTCATCTAACCTTCAACCAAAGTGGTTCTAGTTCTGGAAGAGATATTGACATAAATCTCAAAGAGTTGTATTTGTTGCTTTTATCTTCTTATGGTGGAACACTTACTGAAATTGACTTGGAGCTATATCATGTTATGCTTGAGATTGAGTCTATTGATACGTCAATCAATGAGGTTCTTGCTGACATGGATTACCTTTGGGGAACTGCTGCTTGGAAAATAAGGCAAGAATGGGCTTTGGATCGAGATACATCTGATATTATGACTGATACCGAAGCAGTTGAAGAACGACGAAGAATTCAATTTAGAGATAACTTCCCAATTGATCCAAAAGTGTGTGTGAGAACAGTGCTAAATTTTCCTTATGATAGAACTGTGACTGGAGACCTTCCATTCTTGAATGGACCTCAGCATCATGAATTTGGAGAATGTTGTGAGGTATGGTCTTAATTGTCCTTTCATTTTGATCTGCATTTTTTCATTTGCCATAGTCATGATCCTCTTGTGGCTTCAATATTCATGATGTACTTAATTGTTTTTTCATGCAGAGACACGGACATCTATATGATCCTGTTTTCATCTTGCGCTTTGCAATTCATACTTTACCAAAGAACTATATTGAAGCTGTGGAGTATGCTGCTTTGGGTGTTCTTGCACTTGCATTCATCAGCATATCTTCACTTGATGTTGGGATGAGAAAATTGGGATATGAATTTCTTAGTAGATATAAGGATGTAATTGAGGTAAAATTGTCAAATACCATAGCCTTCTATATTGAATGCAAGTTTGTTAGTAGATATAAGTATGCAATAGCGGTAAAAGTGTCGAATACCATATCCTTTTATATAGAATGCAAGTCATTAAATAAGTCCTGAAGTTTAATAAATGTCATCAAATAAACAACAACAAATTTGAAGGTGTTATCTCTCAGCAGTTGTTTAATCAATTTATATGTATTTCACTGACAAGATGACCTGGTCGTTTGTTCTTGCTCAGCAGAATTTGTAGTAGTTCTTGGTTAGTCTGGAAGTTTATGATTTGGTTTTGATGAAACATGTTACTATTGCTCACGTGGCATATGCATTTCTTTTAACATTTAATTATTGTTTTCTGTTATTTAATATGTTTAATGCAGAAGGGCCCAAAGAAAAAGGATATAATGCGACTTAGGCTTCTGTTAACATATGTGCAAAATGGTATAGAAGAGCCATGGCAAAGAATTCCTTCCGTTATGACTATTTTTGCTGCCGAGTCATCTTTCATACTGTTGGATCCTTCACACGATCATTATGCAACCTTAAATAAACATTTGTTGCATTCTTATACGATGAGCTTAAAGGTAAATCACTTAAATCTTTGTTTTATATTTCTTAGTTGTATTCTCTTTTTTGATAGTGGTTCTGAATTTGCATTCCATGTATTGCTTTCGTAATGAACAAATCTTACTTTTTCTTCGTTTGGTGTTGCAGGGCATACCCTTGTTTAACGCTATCCTTAAAAGCAACTCCATTAACTTTAAAAAAGAGACATTATGGATGTTACGCCTAGCATATGCAGGGTTAAATCTAGATGATGACGCTCGGATATACATCAGAAACTCTGCTGTTGAGACCCTTTTAAGTTTTTATTCTTCCTTCCTTTCAGATAATGAGTCAAAGGAACTAATTCTTGAGGTAAATAACTGTGCACTGTTGTAGATCTATGGATATTGTTATTGTGTTTCCCTATGATGCTATCCAATCTAATGAAGCTTTGAGTGTATACTAAAGAACCACAAAAATCTGACTTTGTGTGCTAAAATTACTGGCTTTGGCTTCCTGAGATATGGTTTTTGCTTTCTTCATGCTTATGATTTGATGAACCTCTATTTTTAATTTTTTTTTAATTTGTGCTTGTTTATAATTTGATGAACCATGCCTACCCCTCTATTTATTGTGCTCTAGCTAATGGTATACAAATGGGGCGTACTATTGACCAAGTGATTTTATTGGTCTCCCCTTCTGTACTGTGCTAATTGTAACCGACATTAGCATTCGTTGCACTCCTCTTGGTAATCTTTTTGTGTGCTTCCCTTTCTGTTTTTCGGCCATCACTCCTCACCAACTGAATCTTGCTCCTGTTTATGTTTATGATGCAGTCTTCTATCTAGGCATTACATTTTAAAAATTCCTTGGGAAGAGCGTGAAAAGCTTCAATGATTGTTTAATGTTGTTCTAAATCATGAAATTTTCACCTTTTCTTTAAAGGTTTTTCTAAGAATATGAAATCTTTCTGCCATCATTTTTTGATGGAGAATCCTCCTTCCTTGAGAATGAGAAAACTAGTGATGAGCTGGATATAAGGGTACCTAGTATCCTGAGGAGTACATTACATTGCTATGGTTGTGGCTTTTGGACAGACATCCAAAGCTTAACCTTCACATGGGAGGAGGCATGTTGCAATTGTCACAACAGCTGCAAATTCACTTCTTTTAGGCACTATATTTATCAATATGTATGTTTGTGTTTGTGTATGCGTATGTGTATGTGTATGTGTATGTGTGTATGTATAGCATTGCTAGTCTAATTACTGTATTAAGGTTTAGTGGTGGAATCTGAATGCACGTGGTCAAGCAAGGGCTTAGATGGTATAGACTTACTGATGAGAGATTATCGAATAGCCCATCTTTTGGTTGGCATGAGAATGAAGCCGAGTTCCTTGCCATTTGCTTTATTGCAAAATCTGTAACTTCCTATGAAAGAATAATTATGAGGGCCTTGGTGGATGACTTATACACTCTTTGTATTTGAATAGTTGAAATGTAAACCTCTATTTGAGCTTAGATAGTTGATCTTATTTTTATATAATCAACTCATCTAGTAGGATCTTGATGAGATAATATGATTAATGATTTTATTCTTTCTCTTGAACAGTTTTAGCTAATGGTGTTTCTTGCATGATACTGTTGCTTGACAGCTTCTTCTGAAGCATAATGATATTCTCGTTTGCTTTTTAGACAGTGCAAAAGTCAGTTAAATTGCATAAGATGGCTCGTTATCTAGTTGAAAAGTGTGGCCTGTTCCAATGGTTGGCCTCTGTTATATCAATCAGCAGCAACATGCTCAATGGAAGTGAAAATATATTTTATTCACAGCATTTGGCTGTCGCCCTAAAGGTACTTTTTGTTGGAGTGCCAATAGAACTAAAAAGATTTGTGTTTTCTCGTTCTGTACTTATATATTCCTTCCTCATCTTTTTTATTGGATTTAGGTTGTTGCTGATGTTGTGTCATCGAGAAACATCATTGAGTGGTTGCAAAGTTATGCACTTGAGCAGCTGATGGGACTCGCGTCTCATCTCTTCAGGCTTTTATTTGATGGCTTAAAGTTGTCGAATGAAGATGTTGGATTGGCTGATGTGCTTCTACAGACAATCATGTCAACACTAAAGATATCTCAAAAGAGGAAAATATACCAATCGCATTATACTGTATCAATTGCTGGCTTATTTAAAATTTATCAGGCTTGTGATGTACCCGCTGCTGCAAGTTCTTATTTTAGTGCAGAGTCTGGACTTAAAACCATACTTATGAGCACACCCCCAGTTGACATTTTATGCGAGGTCTCTCTCTCTTTTGTTTTCATAGACGTGCATGTGCAGGAAGTTAAAATAGTACAGCTCCAAAAAAATAAATGGATAAAGCTGAATAATATTAGATTTTATGATTATCTTCTACTGCTAATTATTCGGGAACAATGGCTTTTCTCAAAATAAGATTGAGAACAGTGACGAAACACAATGGAAGTCATGTGAAAATAATGCATGCATGTATTGGTCTTTCTTGGGAACTTTTACTTCTCTACTGCTGTCCTATAGTTAGGAATTTGTCTTTCAACTGTCGGTACCTGATTAAGGAAATAAATTTTTTTAAATATGCAGAATGAAGAACAGCTTTCAAGTTTTCTCACGTGGTCTGTTTCTACTGCCTTGGTGTCAGACTCCAGACTAGAATCTCGCTTTGATTCCCTTTTCTTACAGGAATCAGCAGCTGAGGAGTCTTTGAAATCAAAACTTTTACGTTGGCTTGTTGCTTCTGTAATTCTTGGAATGCTTTCTTCAAACTTGGGTACTGTAAATATCAAGATTTCAAAAGGATCAAACTCGAGACATTTGGACTTCTTATTGGATAATTTAGAAGTTGGCAGAGAAAGCAGTGAGAGTAGGTCTCATGGTGAAGGAGTTCTAGCTTGTACAATCCTTTACATTCAACAGCTTCTTGGAATGGATCATCCTGTGCTTCCTTCAGCTGTATCTGCATTATGTCTTCTTCTCTTTTCTGATGCTTCCAAATACCCAGGTGTGCTACTCTTCTTTAATTCTTGTTCAAGAAAAGTTGTTCTCATCTTCACTGGACTAAAAAGTGTTTGTCAACAAGTAATTAGGTTTCTAGTCATGAGAGCATTCACTTTGCTTCTTTTGGGGTGGGTGACTGTGCTCCAACTAACTTTGACAAACCGTATGTGTCAGATTTCAAGCCTTGTTATCGAAATCTCATGGTGTCACTGTCATCAAAAGTTGGTTGTCCACCTGAAGCCAATCCTGGGTGGAGATGGTAAGGCTGAGCTGAATTATTGGAGTTTTGATTTGGTTATACGTAACTATGACATGGCAAGACCAATGAGAACGTAGTATTATCTTGTCTGATGGAATCGAATTGTTCTGCTGCTCATTATGCAGGTCATTTTACCAGCCCTGGAAGGATCTGTCATCAAACTTCACTGATTCAGAGAAGTTGGATCAACGCCATGCGTGTGAAACCCTTTTGGTTATAATTGCAAATATTCTTGGAAGTAAACCATTAGATTCACAACTCTTGACACCCCAAGATATAGAGAAATCTGGTATATTCGAATGGGAAAGAAGTATAATAGAATCTGGATCATAATGGGGATAAAATTTGATCTTTATAGTGTAAATACAAATAGAGTTTTGTCTGCATTATTCTTGTATTACAGGCTTAGCAAAATTTGACCAAAAATGCAACAAATGGGATTTGTAGACATCAACAGGAGCTGCAGAGAGATGTTAGAAATGTGGAATGGTCAAATAATTCCCGACATTGGGGCAATTTTGTATTATTCATTGTACGTTATTTTAGTTTGAACTTGATGGTGTTATGGCACAGGGATGATTCTTATTGTCAAGCTTTTATGTCTCCAAACACATGAATTAAGTCTTTTAGAAAATTTACGCTTATCACTTATGAAGTGAGATATCACATGTCCAACAGTCACGTGTTGTGTGCCTATTAATATAAATGGAAAAGCCTTGCACTTCGTAACCTTTTTGCTAGTCCATAATCATTCAGTGGCATACCACATGATATATTAGGTACAGTAGGCCATTATAAGCTTTCAAGTTGGGAAGATCGAACTTTTGTGGTGGTGGTTCATTAAGAATTATAAGGTGGAAATGTTTGTCATAACTAAAATCCTACTGGTGAGTACGATACACTGGGAGGAGATGTGACCTTTTAGGATTAACCCGCATCAATGGTTCGTTGATCTGCGAGGAGCTCCTTTGGGTACGAGGCATTTCTCCCTCGCACTAGCTTTGCTGTAATTCCAACTTATTCATACAATTATGCGATCATTTTCCATATAAGTTATTGACTAGCGAAGTATTTTCTCCGTATGGTCGTGTCGTCGCTATTAAGTCCTTTATATTAGACTCCTCGTTACTATAACGAGAAAATGACCTTTCTATCATTTCTCATAGACAATGCTCATTGATAAACTTTCTTTCCTAAGATGGAATCTTCTCTTGGGTTGCTCCTCTCTAGGCTAGACTCTCCTCCTGGACTTCTTTCTTTGTGCATAAGGACGTCAAACTATTAAAATAGCATCGAAGGATCAAGCCTAAATGTATCAAATGACAATTTTAAAACAAACATACCTTATACGGGGAAGCGTTCCCTTTTTAGTTTTTAGACTAAAGGTGATATGTTACATATGTATGGAGAATAAGGATGTCCATAATGTAACTTCACCTTGTACTCTGAAGTAAAGGGTGGGACTATTGCCAATAATGGGTTGATCATAATGCAATTGTCATCCAATATAGGTGTGTCAAGCCATGATTATATGCGTGACAGAGTATCGAAAGACCCATATAAAATAAGTTGGGCCATGAAATATAAGACAACATTGTAATGGTAACAACCCTATCATGTTTAATTATTAGTCTTCAAAAGTGCCATCCATGAATAACTCGTATTATTAACCAAAACCATAATATACACATCTGCATCATAAAATAATTAGAATATGGTCTTCTATTTTTATAGGAGAAGATAAAGGTGGAAGAGTAATAGTCTAATTGATCAAAGTCTACTTGTTTAAATCACTCCTCTCTTTATCCTTTTATGCTCGAATTTCAATCGTAAAACAACACACGCAAGCATAAATAACCTAAATAAACTTTCCTTCTTTATAATATAAATAAAAACCTTTTGTTATGAAAATTTGAGTGTATATGCTAATATGGAAAAAAAAGGGTGCGATATTGCATGGTTTAATTTAACGTGGAACACATTAAAAAGAGAAAGATGAAACATCTTATAACAATGGAAAACTAAAAAGAAAAAACATAAAAACTTAAGCAACAAAACTTTAAGATGATTGATTTTGCAAAACTATTCTCCCAAGTTCTCAAAGAAAAAGAAAAAAAACCTATAGATTGAAATATAATTGAAGCTTTGATTATGGCTTTGTTAATGAAAGGAGTTTAAGTTTATAAATATAATGAAGCCATTACAATGTGATGCAAAGAGTTAATGCATTGGTGATGAAGCAAAGTTTGTGATTATTAGGATAAATTGCATTGTAAACTTATAATTTTGCCTAAAATTTCAATATTAGTCAAAACTAACACAAGTAGCAATAAAATGCTAACTTTTAATTTGTTGTAAAAAACTAATCCGCTATTAATCCTACAGTTAAAGGTGTTGACATGACCTACAATGTTTTAGCAGGACTCTTTAGCATGTTAGCATCTACATGTAAATAATATCACATGTTAATATTTTTAGAAATTAAAAATAAAAATTCATTTTTTATGCAAAATGACAACACCATTGATAAAGAGAACTTTTCTCTTTTTCTGCTTCTCTTCACATTTAGTTTCCTTTCCCGAATATTTCCCTCTGTCTTTAAAGGGATAAGAATAGAATGACATGATTATTTTGTTTTAGGTTATATAGTAAATGTCTAATAATTTCGGAGCTTATTTATGCTTTGTTCTCTTTGTTCTTGTTCATCTATTTTCTTTTTTTTTCACTTTGATTTTATTGATAATTTTTCCTAAGAAGGAACTTTTAACTTAAATGCTTATCACATTCTCTATCATCCATAAACATTTAAGGGATTCCCTATTTGGTTGAAATACATTCAGGTTTCTCTTTATGAAATTTTATTGTTTTGAAATACTTAAATTTAGAAAAAAATAAAACTTTCAACTAATTAATTTATTTTTTCTTTGAATCATTTCTATCATTTTATTGTTGTAAATCACAATGGAAAGGTTCATCAGAAAATTATATAGATGATAAAAAAATGAAAAAATGTTTATATCAAAGGTGATTCAATTATTCTCTCTTAAATATGTTCTTTTGGTGTTGGAACCTAGAATTGTTATGCAATTTGTTTTCTTAGAAGTAAAAATATGCAGTATATTACCAAATGAGAAACTTCAACCAATTTATATTCCCTTTTGTAGATTGAAAAATGAATATGGAGTAAAGAGTAAGGCTTTTGGAGATATTGGTCAAACATATGTAAATTGGGCACTCAATATGGCTATTGAATTAAATACTATAGTTTTATATCTAATGTGCAGATGAGGTTTAATAAGCATGGGGATTCAGAAGAAAGAGAAGCTTTGGCTTCTCTCTAGACTTTCCTTTGTGATTTTCAATGCTCAAGCCTCACCATTATTGCTTCTTCTCTTTAACTTGGTTCCTATTTTCTCCTCTTCTTTATTTGTCCCTTATTACCTATTCCTTGGTGTTCATTTTTAAGGTATTTGTACTCCCTTCTACTAAATCTTTTAGGGCTTTTTAGTCGCTCCTATTTATCCTTTCTTATGGCTAATGAATTCCTTCTAGGTCACCTTACTCTATTAGATAGCCTTCTCCCAAACCTTTATTCCTTTAAATACTTTGCTTCATCAATGTTCTCCTAACCACTCCTTATTTTCTCTCAAGTTTCCTGCCTTAGTTTTTATTTTTTATTTTTAGTAACACCTTTTCAAAATATTTTATTACCCATTAAATTTTGTCAAAATTATTATTAGTTCTAATTTTTAGTCTCCCACCAACCAAGTTCCACCTTGACCCTTCTAAATTCCCACCATTAGTTCTGCAGTCCTCCATATTTGGCATCCCTACCTTACCATCTCCTACTTACTCAACTCCTACTTTGGCTCCCTCTTCTTCAACTAAAGGGACCATTACTCAAAACTAGGAGCTTGGATGTGAGCTTAATCCAAAAGCAATCCTCCTTCCTTTAGTCCCTCTAGATTTGCTCCTATCCTTACCCCTACTCAAACATTAGCCTCTAATAACCTAAGCTCTTCTTAACGTGTGAGAATCATACTTAGCTAGAAGTAGGTGGTGAGTAAGTCACCATAAGAAAAGCTCTACTACTACCTACCATCAAATTTGGTGGGCTCTTTGATTGCTACTCCTTTCCTTGAAGTCCTTAAGGAAGGATCCAAAAAATGGAATCCAACTCTTATAGGATTTTTCTTGAGAAAAAGATATGCTTTGCTACTCATTCACTCTTAGGTGAAGCACCTTTGAAAGGCTTAAGGTTTGAAGGAGATACTGATAACAGAAGATAATTTGTTTTTGTTGAGCTTCTTCTTGAGGGCTTTGGCTAAAAAAAGAGGGGCCTTGGCATTTTAATAAAAGACACTTATATCTTTAACTTTGGTAGCCTAGTATGAAATTTGAGATAATAAGTAGAAATAAGTGCCCTTAGGGATCATCATACACATCTTCCCTTTAGAATACTTGTCCACTAATAGACTTAATTATTTGATAAAGAACATTGGTACCCTAACTAGTAGAGATAATTACACTCACTTGTGGGGTTAAAGGAGAATGAACAAGATAGGGAATTAAGGTGTAGGAAGGAACGTGATAAACCACTGGGACCTAGTGAGGTTAGGAATGAGGGATTAAATCTAGAAGTAGAAAGCCACTCAAATAACTTGTCAGGAGTAAAAGCAATCCCTCATTTAAATTCTCCAAATATTTTAAGGCTTTCGAAATTAGAGGACTCTTTAAGATTGTTAGAATCAAGGGCTACTAGAACATCATTTCATAATAATATAGAGTTTAATATCTTAATCCCCTCCAAAGAAGAACATAAGAAACTAGATAATGAAGGCCTTACTTAAGATTATACCTACAATCAAATTTTTAAAGAAATATGAAATCTATATAACCGTTGGCAAAGATAAACAGGTGATAGAGGAGTAAAACATCAATTCTCCAACATCTAAAGAGTATAAGTAGAAAAATAAAAGAAGCTCTAGGAGAATGAATAAGTTTATAGGCTTTAAAAGATTCACCTGAATATAATGTCTATAATATTTTGAAACATAAAAGGGATAAATTACTCTAAGAAGCACCTTTTGCTTCATAATCAATTAAAGAAATAAATCCTATCCTTATGGGCACGTTGGAGACTAAATTAAGGGAGAAAAAAAATGTAAGAAGCTACAATTCATTGCAAGCCATTAAAGCATAATCACTAACCACTAATTCACCATAATTGAAGCATAATAATTGCTTTTGACCCCAACAAAATCAAAGTATCCCTCTAGAAGTCATTGGTCAGATCAATCATCTTGTTGCAATTATAATTTCTAAGAAGTTTGATTTTTAAATATCATTTGTTTATGAATCTAGCCACTCATTTCAGAGAAATGAGTTTAGGTAGAAGCCCAAAGAAATCCATTCCTCTATTGACTCTCCTTGGATGATCTTTGGGGATTTTATTAATACTTTGTATACATTTAAGGTTAATGAAAAATATAAGCTTGAGGAACTTTAATGAAGATTTTATGGAATCTGTAAATCAAATAGAAGTCATAGGACTCAAGTCAGAGGGATATTTCAATACTTAGAGCAATAAATAAAGTGGAGATTGGAAAATGAGGAAAAAAACTAGATAGAGCCCTTCTTAATGAAACTTGGTTATTGAAATTCCTAGACAACAAAGCCATCTTCTCCAATCCTTTATTCTTTGACCGTTGTCTAATTCTAGTCCAATATTTAACTTATAACAATTCAATGACAGCTCCATTTTGCTATCTCACAAAGCTAGTGGGATTTGAGGATGTAATAACTAAGGGCTTTGCCTATAACTTATAGGGGAACAATGCTTTTATATGCATATAGAAGTTGAATATGGTGAAAAAATAACTTAAAAAGTTAAACTAGAGATATGGAAATAATACTCAACTCTCCTTGTCCAAAGCTACTCATAATTTAAGATTAATAAAGCCTAATGATCTACTTATTCTAACCGAAGAGAAAAGTGCATTTATAGAATTCTGAAGAGCCATGAAGATCAGTAATTCATTACTTAGACAAAAATCAAGAGTGCAGTGGTTAAAAGAGGGGCATAAAAAGAATTCTTCTTTTTTTCGTAAAATAATCTCATATAGAAGGAACATCAATTGGATAATAACTTTTATTAAACAAGATATAAGTGTGCCTTAACCTCAAGAAGATATGAAGCAACAAGCTTATAAGTATTTCTTGAACACTCTAGACACTCTTCTCTCTACGAACTTATCAATCCCTCTTATTAAATCATTCATTGCAGAAAAATTATCTCCAAAGAAATTTGATCGACTCATTCAACCATTCACTCCATGGGATGTGGAAAAAAAATGCTTTTTTAAACCTTAATCCAAGTAAGTCCTTTAGTCCTGATGGGTTAAATGGTTTATTTTTCAAAAATTTTAGGTTCAATTCAACGATATTGTCATTAATGCAGTATTGGAGTTCTTTAAAGTGACAAGCTATTGAGAGATACTAACAAAATTTTATATGCCTCATCTTTAAGATGCAAAATTGAAGTTATCTTAAATATTGAGACCCATCTCTTATTGTAATAGCATTTATAAGAATTTTTCCAATATAATGGCATCAAGATTAAAGATTGTTCTAAAATCACTCATTAATGGCCACATGGTTCTTTAATTTCTGGTAGATTGATTGAGGACAATATGTTGCCAGCCTAAGAGCTTCTTAAGTGTTATAAAGGGAAGAATTCTAGTAAGTATTATTTAATTAAAGTTGAATTTTACAAAACTTTTGATTATATATAGTAGAGTTATATCTTGCACTGGCTTGAAGTTTTTAGCTTCCCTAAAACATTCATCTTGTGGATCAACTAATACATCTCAAGCAAATCTTATGGAGTTCTAGTTAATGATGAACCCATTAGCTTATTTAAAGAAGGGAAAGGGTTTAGATAAGGGGCCATTCGTCTCTATATCTCTTTATCTTACTAGCCAGGCTAGTTGATTTTTCTATAAGGTAAGATAACAATTTTAAATTCCATTCTAAATGCAAAAAGTTAAGGTTTTTAATCCTTGTATTTTCAGATGATCTACTCATTCTTTCCAAGGTTAAGGATAAATCAAATTATTTGCTCATGAATGTTTTAAACTCCTTTAAATCGGTATCAGGTCTTTCTACCAACAAAGCAAAAGTTACAGGATAATTGTAGCTAAGGAAAGAGCTATTGCACCATAGTTATCTACAATTTTGGACTTACAACTCAAGAAGCCCCTTTCCTCTATTTAGGTATCCCAATCACCATTAAAAAAAAACTAAGATTTAAGGATTGTCTTCCATTGTCAAAGAAGATCTAAAAAAACGAGTTAACAATTTGTATGACAAATCATTATCCTTTGCATGTAGGATCTAATTGATTAACTCCATTCTCAACTCTCCTTATACATAATTTCCTCTTTAATGAGATGATAAAGACCACAAAAAGGATGTTGGGAAGATTTCTTTAGTCTAGTGAATTAGGTAGGAGATGCTTTGTCAAAGTCAAATGGTCCAAGGTATGCACGTCAAAGGAAGCAGGAGATCTAGGCTTCATTTTAGTATCGTTAGCTAATAAAACTTTCATAGTGAGAAGAATTTGAAGATTTTAATTAATAAAGAGGCCCTTTGGGTTCAATGGATTCATCGTTATTTCCTTACAGGGATAAAAAACTTATAAGAAGCTAGCAATAAAGCTACTCATTTATAGTTACTCAATCTCCTTATGGTTTGAAAACTATGGTAAGTTAAGCCTCTTTTACATGAATAAATTATTCTTAACACCTAAACACATGTTTCCTGATTTAACCAAGGTGAAACAGCTAATAGATGGTAATGAATGGGCCAACAATTCCACTTGGTTTAGTATTTTCATTCTTGATTATAGATCTAGTCAGGGTATGGACGATCACTATGTCTAGATGAAGCACAATTCTAGTAGATTCATTGATGCATCTTTTAAAATTTTTCCATTCCTTAATATGAAAAAGTAGCTTGGTATGGGATCATCTGGTGTAAGAAACTACTTCCTAATGTCTCTTTTCTAATATGACTTGTTTATAAATAGAAAATAGGGACAATGGATAAGCTTAGATTCCTCAAGTCTTTCTAATCATGCTTCCTATGCAAGAAAGAGCAAGAATCCCTTTAACACCTCTTCTTCATTCATGAATTATCAACATACATATGGTTAGTAATAAAAGATCTTTATAAACTTTTTTTTCAAACCTTAGCTGTGTTGATATACTCGAAAAATAGTAGCAGGATAGGCATAGATCAGTTAGAAACAAAACAATTTATAGTATTTCTTGTGGTAGCCCTACACATTTCATTATAAGGAAAGAAACTCTATAATTTTCCAAGCAAAGGAAAAAATAGGGACCATGTATCTCAAGAATTAACTCATTGGATAAGGGAACAACTTATGATGAATCAACTTCAAATAGTGCGTAGTTCAACACTAACTTCTATTTGGTCACTTTAGTTGATCAACTGAACTTTTATTTGGTCACTTTAGCTTATCAACTGCTAACTTAGCTCATTAATGAGGGTATCAAGTTAGCAGTATAAAATCATAAGTCTTATGGTATATGTTTCAAGTCTTATGTTTGGTGTAGCATAGCTTGACAAGTAAAGTAGTTATCAACCTTACTCTTATTGCTAGGCCTGTGGAATTCTAGAATTTCTTTATAAGGAGTGTTTGTATTCTTGACTCAATCTTGGAATGTATGATTTATTTAATTTCCAAAAAATTGGAAATTTAACAGCATTATTAATTAGTGTGTTAATATTTAGGTAATTTGATAATTTGGTTTTGGGTAAAATTTTAGGGTTATTATATTATGTTTCTTTTTTTATTTCTAAAAAAGATACTAACATGTAACATGTAATATTGTTTGCCACATGGTTGTTAACATACTAGAAAGTCAAAGTAAGTTACGCCAACATTGTTAATACTAGGGTTGACGAAAAACTAATTTTATAGCAAATTAAAAGTTTGAATATTTTATTAATATTTTATTAGTTTTGGTTAGTATTATTAAATTAAGTAAAATTTAAAATTTCAAACGTAATTTCCCCTAAATCTAAAAGAGAAAACGTGAAAATTATAAAGAAGGCACTTTTATAATGGTCAAATTTGATGGGAATACACTTTTGAAAAAAAATTATTGCATTAAAAATTAATTTAAAGATATAAAGTTAATGAGAATTTTGTTGAGCCCTCAAAAGTAAAATATATTAAAGTTTGTAATATAAAAAAATGATCAAGAAATTATATTTAAAATTTTGTTGAGGCCTCAAAAATAATATTTATTAAAGTTTATAATATAAGAAAATGATCAAGAAATTATATTTACACCCATACTTCAAAGAATAAGAGATTTTATTTGATTAACCATGGTCATTTATTTTACTACTTTGACCAAGAGTAGTATCACCTGTTTATATATAGAGTTTATCCTTTTAAAACACTAAATTAAAAAAAAGTTAAATTTCTATATGAGTTGGGTTGGATAACATTTATCTAAATTTGTATATATATATGTATATGAGTTAGGTTGGATAACATTTTCTAAAGCTTAACTAAAAATAATAGAAATTTTAAGTTTACACCCTACTCAAACTATAATATAAACGTAAATTTTAAAATTAAAATTAATCTATTATATAATTTTTAAATTTAATTCTAATCCATATGTTTATATCTTAGAAACATTTTAATAACTATATAAAATATAATTGCAACATTTTTATGACTTAATTTTGAATAACAATTCTTAATTATTTGTCAAATAAAGATAAGCGTAAACTTGTTTGAACATTAAATAAATTAGAATTAACTTGATCATCACTAAGCATTGTAATAAACAATAAAACAGTATATAAACTTCCCTAGATAATTTTGTGTCTTTTATTCTCTTTCACAATAATTATATAAATGACAAATTATTATATAGTAATTATAAGTTCATCTAAATTTAAGATATTTATAAATATAAGTTTAAACTAAAATTTTAAGATTTTTGATAACCCAAACTTGAATGATAAATTTTTTAAACTCAAATTTAATTCATGGAATAATATTTAAAATTCAAAATTTTTAACAATATAAGCCGGGTCAATTTATACAAATCTACCATGCACCATAATTTTCATAGCCTTCCCAACAACTGTGCATGTTTATAATTTCCTACTCGCTCGAATTTACCATGTGTAAGTTGAACAAAACAAGGGCATCACTTCAATAACAAACTCTCCGACATGTACATGGCTGATTACGCACATATTGGACTTAGCATCCAGATGTTTAAGCCATTTAGTGTCACTTCTAAGAAAATCTGTGTGACTATATACAAAATATTTTTGGCTTGGAAGACATTTCCCATAAGCTTTTCCACCCTTTATATGTGAAAAGAATATATCTAGGAGGAGTCACCACAGCCAAAAATACTAGATTAAAACCATTACATCTCTTTCTAACATTTATTTGCATGTATATGGATTTACCATTTATTTGAGGTTCAAATCTTGAGTTATGTATAGTAGTGTGGAAAATTTTCAATGGCTTGGATCGTATTTTTGACACAAGTATTAGTGATGAGACATAATATCACACCCCCCTTAACTTTACTTTCATAAACTAGATTAGATTTATGATACCATATTTAAGTGTGTATAAATTTGGAATTCAGTTACAAGAAAAGCTTTATATATTTAGAAAATGTTAGGGAGTCATAATTTTAGTAACTTTTTAGTTATTATAATTAATATTGTTTGAATTACTCTAGCATATTATAAAATATTTATTAGTGTATTAATTATTGTAATCTTTTATTTATTATAAACATTTGTTGATATGTAAGAACGATTTAAACAATACTAATTATGGTAATTATAAAATCAACAATATCAAACTATCATTTATAATAATGATTTAGAACAACTATTTTCCATCTAAGTAAATGATAATGGTTTTGTATCTTATACTAATTAGATCCATATATCTACATATAGTAAAATTTAAGCACTTAAGAGATTAAGAAATTTTGATTATTGATTATTGTGAGATATGTCTTAAATTTTGGTTAATAATAAAACTATATAAGTTAGCTAGTGTCGAATAGGGACAAACAACTTGTGTCGAACTTATACTAATCGGAGAGAATAAAAAGTCACAAGTAAACTACCACAATTGTCAAGAGTGGATTAGGTTCCAAACTTATAACACAAAATGTAGCACCTCACTCTTGCTGGATCCGAACCCGATATATCAGTTCTTCCAACTCTTATAACTTTTTACATAGATATCCAAAATTTACAAATTTGGTCTCGTTGGAAAGCTCACAGAACACCCTACAAGTTTCATGAAGGGCTTAAAAATCAATTTCACCTCTAAGGGGATCAAAATTTACATCAATCAGGTCTGTTCTCCAAACCCCATTCCAGAACAATAACACAACTTTCAACCTTTATAACTTCCTATTCTGTTCTCCAAAAATTCCATGCTTTATAGCAATGGAAAGCTCTCTACACTTTTTATGAAGAGCTAAAAAAACAAATTCTAACTCAAACTGGGTCAAAATCACAATCAAAGTTTCTGCCCATATAAATGTCGTCCTAACAGTAATAGTATCGACCAAAAATCATAACTTCCTATCCCATGCTCTAAAAATTCCATACTTTACCTCACTGTAAAGATAAGAAAACAAGCTA
>JANQBM010000222.1:40264205-40281718 GCA_025594535.1 Erythroxylum domingense
AAAAGTGTACTGAGTTTTGTTAGTGATGTGACACGCCACCCTCGCGGGGCACGGATCCGGGTATCACTGTCGATATCAGGTTCGGGTTTTGCGGGAGTGGGGTGTTACATGTTAAATTGCATCTGAAATTAACTATAGCTAATGCCTTGTGTGTGCCTGATTTTAATTAAAATCTGATGTCAGTACACAAGATTGCAATCGATAATAAATTTATATCAATATTTGCTAATAACCAAGTATTCTTACAGGACCCATGGAGTGATGACATTGTCACAATTGTGGAAGCGGAAGGAGGCATCTATAAATTCACTTCCAAAAACCTAACTACGGGATTGAAAGGTCCATCTCTCAAATTTTACTCAAATAATCATTTCGTTCATTTTGTATCCGATGAGTACACTTTATGGCATCATAGACTTGGACACGTATCTCTAACAAAACTTTTACATGTACCGATAAATATTTCAAAAAAATCATCAAATTTTGTTGTGACGTTGTCCTTTAGCAAAACAAGAACGCAAACCTTTTCCAAAACATGAGATAGTAGCTAAAAAACTTTTGAACTACTTCACCTTGATATGTGGGGTCTATATAGTACACCAAATATAGATGGGTCGAAATATTTTTTAACAATCGTTAACGAATCATCACGTGTTATATGGACTTACTTACTCAATAGTAAGGCCTAAGTACACGATGCACTCAAAACCTTTTTCACTATGATTGAAACACAAATTTTAACCAAAGTCTTATATGTGCTATCTGATAATGAAACCGAATTCCTAAACAATTCTTGTAAGCAATTATTTCAAGAAAAAGGCATTATTCGTTTAAAAACTTGGGTTTACACAACACAGGTGTTGTTGAACATAAGCACAAACATCTTTTACAAATTACTCACGCCCTTATGTACCACGCCAACTTACCTACAAAATTTTGGGGGGAAGCTTTGCTAACGGTTACTTACATAATTAACTGATTACCTATAAAAACTCTTGAATGGATAACCCCTTTCGAGAAACTTTATTCTAAACCCTATGTACGACCACTTACGAACTTTCAGTTGCCTTTGTTTTTCAACGAACACCAAACCTGTTAAGTGTAAACTTAAACTAAGAGCTACCAAATATATGTTTATCGGATAGGTGTCTGGTCAAAAAGGATACAAATTGTTCGATTAGGTTTCGAAAAAAATTATAATTTCGAGAGATGTGACATTTCATGAACAGTCACTTCCCTTCTTCACAAAACCATACCCAACAAACATTACCACCCAACCTGCACCTCCTGACATTTTATTTACAAGCCTAGAACAATATACACACAACACAGACCCAATACTTAAACCCGATATAGAAAACCAAATAAACACACCCGAAGACAAAATTGACACACCCGAAATTCCACTCGATTTTGAACATTCAGACACAACCCAGCCCATAATTACCTTATCGATTTCTGACCTCTCCCTCGCTATCTCCATCAACTCCAATCACACAATTGAAACAATGTCACTCTCCTCGGGTAAATTTCAAACTGAAACACACCATTCCGTTGTTTTATCTCTTGATTTCTCTGCTTTCATGGCTACCGTTTCTAGTGATTATGAGCCTTTGTCATACGAAGTTGCAAAAGAGGACTCGTTGTGGGTAGCACCTATATTATCAAAACTTGAAGCCCTAGAGAAAAATGAAATGTGGGTTTTCACCGATTTACCGAAGGGTAAACGTACATTCGATACCAAATGGATTTACAAAATCAAGCATCTCCTGGATGGTTCAATTGAAAGTCATAAGGCTTGATTGGTTGTCAAAGGATTCAATCAAAGGGTAGGAGTAGATTAGTCGGACGTGTTCTTCCCAGTCGCTAAGGTAACAACTATTCGACTGATGTTTGCATTCGTTGTTGTTTGTTATTGGCCTATACACCACGTTGATGTTAATAATGCGTATCTACATGGTTCGATTGACAAGAAAATTTATCTCCGCCCTCTAGATGGCTACAATAAGGTACCAGCGGGACAGGTTTGTTATCTTTGAAAATCACTTTACGGATTTAAACAAGCCGGAAGATAATGGAACAAAACTCTCACTTCCGCTCTCGTCAATTTTGGTTTCTGTCAAGCAACATCCGATTATTGCCTATTCACGCAAGGTAACACATACTCTTTTCTCGCAATTGCAATTTATGTTGACGATTTATTGGTGATGGTTGATAATGAGGAAGTTATATTAGAAGTGAAGAATTGTTTGAATGCTAAATTCACAGTTAAAGATTTGGGATATGTAAAGTTTTCCATCGGAGTGGAAGTAGTTAGATTTTAGAATGGCCTGTATCTATCTCATTCAAAATACATTTCGGATATTCTTCATAATGTTGGATTAGAGGAGGTAAAGCTTGCAAATGTTCCAATCCCACTTGGCATAAAACTGTCAACTGATATTGGCTCATTGTTGTCTCAAGCAGAAAAGTATCGACGCTTGGTTGGACAATTACTTTACTTGTTCACGAGATCGAATTTGTCATTTGCAGTACATTACCTTAGTTAATTCAATACAGCACCTCATCAACCACATTGGGAAGTTCTTTTAAACGTTCTTCGGTACGTAAAGGGAACAAAACATCTGAAATTGTATTACCCAATTCAGTAGGATCTGTCTATGTGTGTTTTCTCAAACTTGGACTGGGAATGTTGTTTGTACTCAAGAAAATATCTCACAAGATATTGTATATTCCTAGGTCTATCACCAATATCGTAGAAAACTAAGAAACAATCAACAGTTAGTCGATTGTCAGCAGAAGCGGAATATCGATGCATGTCAAGCACTATATATGAAGTTTGGTGGATTTCATACTTGTTGCAAGATCTGCGCATACATGTTTAATTACCATATACACTCTTTTATGACAATAAAGCCGCCTTACGTCTATCCAAGAACCTAGTCTTCCACGAGCGGACCAAATACTTAGATATAGACTGTCATCTAGTCCGCAATGCTGTCAAAGAAGGGTTCATCACAATTATATACATACCTTCTAAACAACAAGTAGCCGACTGCTTCACAAAACTATTATCCACCGTCAACATTCGCTCGGCAATTTCCAAGTTGAACCTCATAGATGCTCCAACTTGAGGAGGGGTTGTAGAGATAAAAAAAAGCCCATCTATTTAGCCCAACGAACACATACCAATATAATACACTCAACTTCACACGATAAACTCCAAAAATCCCTTTCACATGCAGATAACATTTTCTCCAATAAACCCAAATAATCAAGGACACACGCAAAAACAATTTTATTCCTTCTTTCTTTTGTAAATGCAACATGACAAATTCTATTAGATCAATTTTTCGTGTATAAATACTGCTTGTACAGACACTATCATAACATATAGAAAGGATTAATAAAATATTCTTTCGATTTTTTTACGTGCTCTACTTTTATCATCTTCGTCATCGGCGTTACTCCGGTACCGTACTATTTTGCATGATCGCATTGATCCGTCTATGGTTCTCGGGTTTTGATGTACCATGTTTTGCTATTTGTAAGCTTGAAATAAATGGTACGTAAGGTTTGTGCATGTGACATGAATTTGCAACGTCGTTTATGTCTACCAACGTCGTATGATTAATAATCCTCTGATCTTATACAATTCACAAAATCAATCTAACAGTGAGTATATAATAACTTTTTGCTACAAGGTCCAATTTCTAAAATAAGAGTCGTAAGTGGCCCATTCTTATGGAGACGAGACCAACCACCAGAACTAGACTTCATATTAGGCCCAACTCTGTAATAAATTTACCAAAAAGGTCCAAAAATCTTTAAATTGAAAATAAAAAAAATTACACACAATAGCATCGAATGACGTCGTTTACTGGGGGTTGGCCTCTATCATAATATATACATCAACCCTAGCTAGGGCAAGCTTGGAGCGCTCTTTCTTCAGACGGCACAAATCGTGTCTGGAAAGCAAATCGCACCAAATGGTAATGCGAAGTAGTTGGTTTCATATGACTTTGATTTCTAGATATTCAGATTTTAGTATTTTGAATAATGGATTTGTTTGTATTTGGGTTTTTCTAGGCACCGAAGAAGGATAAGGCACCGCCGCCGTCGTCGAAGCCGGCGAAGTCAGGTGGAGGAAAACAGAAGAAGAAGAAGTGGAGCAAGGGGAAGCAAAAGGAGAAAGTCAACAACATGGTGCTCTTTGACCAAGCCACATATGATAAGCTTCTCTCTGAGGCCCCCAAGTACAAGCTTATCACTCCCTCCATTCTCTCCGATCGTCTCAGGGTAATTGCCATTCACAATACTTCTACTTTCTATTTTTAGTATTCTTTTGTCTTTGGATTTTGCGTCGTGGTTGTTTTCTTTTATTGGATTTTCATTTTAGTTTGTGTCTTTTTAGGAAACTCGTTTGGTTGAGTTTATAAGTTCCATGAATAGGTATCACTGCTTATTGTTTCAGATTTCTTGTTGTCATTATTTTCTTTGTTGGACTTGACTGGATCTTCATTGGGTCTGTTTCCTTTATGTGATTATGTTCCTAGGAATGTCTTTTTGTTGAGTTTGCAAACAGGTCTTGGCTTTCGCGATGTAATTGTTGTGATTATAGGGAGTTTTAGTGTGCCAATAAGGTAAGATAGTGCAGTTGAATGTTTCTGAGTTTGTGTTTAAGTTACAATATATATCCTTGTGTAGCAGTGAAAGACTTTGTGTTTAAGTTACACTATATATCCTTGTGTAGCAGTGAAGTGTTTAGTTTTTAAGTTTTCAATCAGTTGTTAATGGCATTGGCTTTTAACATCTAGATGTGTATGCACTTTACACGTTACTGCCTTTCTATTAAAGATAAGATTTGTAATTGAACATGAATTTGGGGATTTCTATAACATGTTCTATGAATCATTTCTACTAACTAGCTCACTGTTACGTATTTTACTTTCTGTGTTGGAACTTCATATGTTCATGTTCTGTGATCAACAAGATGACTGGTTCATATTATCACCCTCAATAACTTTTGATTTGAAAATGAATTTGCAGATTAGTGGTTCTCTTGCGAGGAAGGCCATCAGGGAACTGATGGCAAGAGGGTTGATCAGGATGGTCTCAGCCCATGCAAGCCAGCAAATCTACACTAGGGCAACAAATACTTGAAAGAATATGTTTAGTCTTTGTTGGATTTTGTTGCTTTTACATTTTGTTTAACGAGATTGTCTACTGGTGTTGCGAAACTTGATAAATTACGATTCCAAGGCTATGACTTGTCATTTATGTTTAATGGATATTCTTCACGAGTTTTTTTCCCACAAATTTTCATTATAAAGGAATGCATTATAGTTTTTTCTTTTGGCATGCATTGTGAATTTGTGGCTATCTTGTGGAGAGATTCTGTTTGGTAATACAATTGAGACCATGAGTTTATGATTATCTATTGAATGGCAAATGTACATTGTTAAAGATGCTGTGAAAGAGTCATTGGAAACAATTGCATTAAGTTTGCTCCTGAGCTCTTAGTCCTGATATGAAATGGGAGGAACTAAACATGCCGTGATAGTGCAAGTTCACTGAAAATCTGGATCAGTTAATTCGATGAGGGAGGCATGCGTGTTTGATTGGCAACAATGATCCAAGGCGAGGTTAGCGCCAGTCTAAGTTGAATCTGCTCTTAGATAATTTCTCTTGCAAACGGGACTCTAAGTTGACACTAACAAAGAGATGCAATTGGAACGATGTGAGGATTAATGTTTGTTTTGAGCTCATGGATAAGATGATCCTTTTAGGATTACTCATTAATAGTTTGATGGATTCATCTTCCGAAACAAAATGTGGCCTGGATTCGAGTAACTGTGACCGCCTCTTCCATATTCTTCTTGGGCTTAAACTTGGGTCTCTGTCGACCGTTGCTTCGTCCTACTGAGACTCGGATTAACGTGGAAGAGCAAAATGCTGATCAGGATTTGTGCTCTGTGCTCTTGACTCTTGAGAGAAGGTTCTGGCGTTGAAATCTCGCATCTGAAGCTCACACACACCGTTCCAAGGGTTCAAACTTCCAGATCTGAAGACTCGGAGATCTTCTTTTGAAAGTTTTCCTTTAAGTTCTTCCGTTTCGAAGCCTGAACCTATTGGTTTACATCACAACAGATCGAGCTTGAACACTGTGAAGCTTTTCTCTGGTCTCGTCACTCTCTATAATCGTCACTCTCTCTAATCGCACTCTCTCTCTCTCTCTTTCCCTATCTTTCTTATCGGTGTTTTGAACTTGCGTGGAACTATTTCTAGATGTGATTGTATTCATATCAGTATTGTTTCTATTGCTTGTATTTAATTAGTTGTTTTATCTAATATAGTCCTAACCTCAACGTTGCCGAGGGGTCTCACTTTTGGTAGTATGGAGTTGTCGAATTGTTTCGCTTCCACTTTTTTATTACTTTTTTTTGCATGATTAGGTAGTATTTGCACTATTGCACAATAAACCTGTGTAGTAGTAATGATAACCAGAAATCGTATCCAGTGATTAGGGGGTCAAGGTGGACGGGGGTACAAGATGTAAGTTTACGTGTCAATACTTGAAATGTGGAGACTTTGAATGAGAAATCGTTCGAACTTGTCGATGTATTCAGAAAAAGAAGAGTCGATGTCGTCTGCCTTCAAGAAACAAAATAAAAAGGGCAGAAAGCAAAGGAAATTAGAGGGTACAAACGTGGTATTTAGGGAATGAAAGAAGGAGAAATGAAGTAGGAATTATAGTGTCAGAGCAATACAAAGGCAGTGTAATGACGGTGAAGAGATTTAGGGATAGACTTATGACGATAACCTTAGTTGTAGGTCTCGAGTCGGTGAATATAGTTTGTAGTTATGCACTCCATGTAGGGTTAGAGGATAGTGAGAAAACGGAGTTTTGGGATAAGTTAGACAATGTAGTAACTACAATTCTTAGAAACCAAAAAATCTTCATCGGTGGGGATTTCAATGGTCACGTCGGCGTAAGGGTCAACGGATACCACAGGGTACACGACGGTTTTGGCTTTGGTGTGAGGAATGACAGCGGCAGGGAGCTGCTAGACTTTGCATCAGCACATAACTTGATGGTGGTTAATACTTTCTTTAAGAAGAAAGATGACTATTTAATCACTTTCTAGAGTGGAGGATAAAATACACAAATTGATTACGTTCTTGTATGTCAAGGGGACAGACGTAGTTGTAGAAACTACAGGGTGCTCCCAATAGAAAAAGTGGTGTCGTAACATCTATTATTAGTTACAGATGTTGCATGGAGAAATAAGACTAGAGAACTTATTTGAGCACAACGAGAAAGGATACTCTGGAAAAACCTCAAGAGAAATACGACGGTAAACTTTCGAAATGCCATTGCTCCAGTTTATGCGGTAGAACGGGTAAGGGAGGCAGATCGTTTATGGACGATCATAAATGATATGAAGTGTGAGAGATAACGATATACTGGTAAACACTTAGAGTGGTTTAAAGTAGTAAAGGTCATCCGTGTTCGATCTGTCATTTTTATATGTAGCCCTTCCCGGAGTTGAAGGGCTATACCTTGGTTGTAGACACCTAATTCGGCGGATAGAATGTCTATCGGTCGACTGTATCTCCGCACGACCACTTGCCCTCTTCCTGAAACCCATGAGGATACGACCTCTGCCTAGGATAAGTAGAAAACGTCTAGAGTCGAATTAGAGTCTCTTATAAGAGGTGATTAGGTTCTATCTCTCTTGTAATAGATCGCCGACGTTTGATCATGAATAGGCCGTATAGGAAGTGTATGTGTATATAAATAGATATGTAAGTATATATAGTATGTACCTAGTGTACTTTTATTTTATTAGTCTTTATTTTATTTTATTGGTATTTTTATCACGTTAAATTCTTCATTTCAATTTTTTTTTATCTCTGCTTATGCCGGCTCACATATTTGCATCTTCATGTATGTATATATTTTCAGTTTCATATGCATTCTATAGGTTATAGTCCTCATGCATATACATATATTGTTATCCTTATACAGTGCTGTACTTGCATTGATTTGCTCTGTTTGTTGTTTTGTTTGTTGGGTGTGTTCTTGTGTTTGTTTTTGTTGCTTGTGTAAGTTTGTTTGTGTTGGTTTGTTTGTTGGTATTTGTTTTTGCTCTTACCTTAGTCGGGGGTCTATCAGAAAACAGTTTTTATATCTCCATCGGAGATGCGAGCATGACTGCGTACATCTTACCCTTCCCATACCCTGCTTAGGCGGGAATTTAGATATGTTTGGTTTAGTTTGATATTCTTTATTCCCTATAATCTTAAAGAAGAGACACCAGAATCTTTAAGTACTGGTATGACTTTGAATTCAATAATTTCAACTTGAGTTAGATTAATTTTTAAGTCAAATTTTGATCCTTTTTTTTTTTAGTTTTGAGTTAGTTCGAGTTTGAATTCAAGCTTTGATCGTCTAATTTGATCTGATTTAAAAATTGAACATATGAAATAAAACAAAATTATTTTAAATAAAATAATATCATTTCTAAATTGAAATTAAAAAATTAATCAAACTTGATTTAGACCTAATTGAACTGCAAATTGCCTAAACCTAATCGAATTTTAAGTTAGACCTAAACTTACATATGAATTTTCATATACGAGCTTAGCCTTAACTGAGTACCAAGCCCATTTGAGTATCCATTCATACAAGGTAATAAGTTAATTTTGATTTAAAGATTTTTTTTTTATTAGCCTACAAGGTGTTCTAGAAGGGTCCTAATTATGAGAAGATGTCTTTAAGCTATCCACACCCAGATTAATCCCCGCTCGCATGGGGTTAGTCCGTAAGGAGTAATTAAAGTGCTGGCTAAACAGGTATTTCCATTCTTAGGACTCGAACTTGAGACCTCTAATTAAGAGATAAGAGTGCTGAACTACTCACACTAACCATGTTTGATTGATTTAAAGATTATGTTTATCAACTTAAGACTATTCTCTCGAATATGTGATCCAACATTTTACAGGCCCCTAACTGACCTCTGATTTTAGTTGTATGTTTATATAAGTCCGGTGTTTACAGGAAGAAAAATTACACTAACAACCCGACCTTAGCTCAGTTGTTAGAGCGGAGAACTGTAGCTGACAGAAGCTGATATCCTTAGGTCGCTGGTTCCAATCCGGCAGGTCGGAAGACTTTATGAAATTTGGATTTAATGCAAATGTAAACCAACCAACATCACAAATGACTCGTTAACTTAAAAGCATCTTTTGAGATATTGTACTATGCTCTTTTTCATAGCACACTTTCTATGTTGCTCTATCATTCCTTAATTTCTTCTGAATCAATACTTAGAATTAAATATTAAATTGGGCAGTATTATATAAATATTTACTTGTTCGTTAGCAAAATAGAATAAATGCAATCTCAAAAATGGAGGAATCCAACGTGTGGGGAAAGATGCAAACCAGAAAGTCACATATTTACTTTACAACAATTAACAACATATGGCGCCAAGAGTTTTTAGCCTTTTTAATCCAATATGAACGAATATAAGATGAATCTATACCTCTCGTGTCATCTATTCAGCGTCCACTCCCAAGACACTCAGAATATCTGATGAAAAGAAGTAGCTAAAATTTGAGGTAGATGAAGGAAAATAAAAGGACGTTCCATGTCCCATCAACTTAAAAAGACCATTTAACCAAATGGTTTAAAACCAAGTAGTTAGGTATTAGTCTCTTTCACCTCTTAATCTAGGTTTTCAAAAGGTTAAAGTGCAAGCTTTAGTACAGAAGGCCCTCCAAGTTATCAATTATATACAATTTTCTTTTTTTGCAGGAATTTAGAGAGAGTTATAATGTATTTAATCTTCTTTTTATATTTTTTTAAAAAGATTGTTTCTATGATTTAAATATGTCACAAATGAGTAAAATGTTCAATTGCGTAAAGACTCACTCTCAGTCTGCCTTTTCTAAAAAGAATTACTAGCAAACATAAGTAAATTTGCCTCAATAACATTAGATTCAGCCAACTTGATGTGCTCTCTTATGATTAAGGAAGGGCTTAAGGTCTACGGAAATGTTAGTACTTAACAATTTACCACTAAACCCGAACCCTAAGTAAATGAATAAAATTTCATTCGTGCATTAAGCATGTCGCAATGTTCAATTAAGTTGTGCATACTAACCAAAAAGAACTCCGTAAATGGATTTGAATAAAAAAGAAATTTGTATAAATTTGAATTTAGGCCCTCAATCTATGACTCTTTTTTCTTTTTTTCTTTAGTCACAATCTACTTAGTAAAGTAAATGGAGCCCAGAGATCTAGGCCCCGTTTTGTGTTAAAAGCCCGTTCTGTTACTGCAATTGTCTCCATCATTGACAAGTGGATTGAACTCGAGTTCCTGTTTCTTTTCTTTTTTTTAACCCTTTTTCATGATAGTGCTCCTTTTGTTTTGGTTGATTTGTTACTTTTGAAATTATGCGTCTCATTTTCATTTCTTAACACATCCTTACTTGTGTATGCTAACTCTTGTTCTAATCTTTTTGTGGCATGTCCTTTCTTAGTGTCCAAATGATAAATAGCCCACTAATTCAAACATCATTAGAAACTAAAAGAATAAAATATTAATCAAGTGGTACTCCTAAGGCTATTATAATCCCTCATGGCAAGTCTAATCTATCACTCGAGGCTTGCTTGAAGTTTCTTAATCAACAAAACATTGTTAAAAGGGGACAACAAACAAAAGAAATAAGGAGGTCAAATGAAAGATTATTAGGATAGAGGAACCAGACCTCTCATCTCAGCAGGACTCTCATTGGTATTTGTTGTTGTTGTTGGGGAAGAGGATTACTCAAGGAAGATTTTCCTATCACACCTTAACCTAAGTTTTAAGTGAATATACTTGAGGTATCATATTCCAAATAACTGTATCTAAATAATCAGTATCGGATACTGATTCTTGAGTGGTTGAAATTCAGAATGTTTCATTGATTGAACTCCACATTCACTAGAAAAGTAAAATGCTTTTTTTTTTCCCCCAAGTTTTGAAGCTTAAAGAAAATATGCCTGTTTTCAGAAATACTGTCAATATATCTACTTAATTGTTATTTCACTCTTTAGCTTTACATATGTTGTATGAATCGATGGTCACACAAAATCCTTTCGAGTTGATAGATACCAGTAGACAGAAACAGGGTGCCATGAAAGACAATGGAAGTAGCATCAGAAAAGCATAGTGAAGAAACAGAGAAAGGCTGATCTATTATTATTTGGTGGGGGTGGGCCTACAGCTAACAGAAAGAAAAAGACTAAAATTGAGTAAGTGAAAAGAATGAACAAGTGGTTACATGGGATTTTCTTAGTGAGTAAGAAATGGGAATATTTCCATTGATAAATATAATTTTGGATTTGCCATGGCATTAACGGTCTTGTATGGTAACTCTCTCAAGAACCCCACAAGATAAACTTTTTAACTAAGAGTATAGTAGTGTATGTTCCTGGCGATAAAACTGTTACAATTATTCAAAAAATGAAAGCTTCAGGAAAGGGTGAGGCTGTGGAACACTGAAAGCATTCACATGAAGAACAAGTGCTCTATTATTATATGGACAATGAATATTCTGAAAGAATGTAGGTACATTACATTCGGTGGAATATTTACTCAACAAAGGCTGAGGATAAGTCTCACTTGTCTAAGCAGTTTAGAGCAATATTTTGCTACTGGGACAAAGACCATTCTGCTTTGCTGTATCATGTAAACCCTAGTTCTTGGTGAATTGGATTCAGAGAGAGGTGGGAAATGGGAATAATAAGGCAAGATAAAAAGAGGATTAATGCTTGGAAAAATCCCACTACTGCACATTGGGAATAAAGTAAAAGGAAGGGAATATAATACCTTTCCTTGAGAAAATAAAAATTAAAAAGAAAAGATGGCACACTAAGGGAAATGAGGATTTGCTTAAGATGTTGCACTATCTATATATAGCATACCTGTGGTCTACGGACCTTTAAGGTTTGGGAACAACAACAACATCATTTTGTAGTTGATAAACCCTGATAAAAGCCACGGCTCTGCTCTGTTTCCTCCATATCAGTTTTCTTTTCTCTCTGTTTCCATGCTTTCAAGCAGAAAATTAACTTTGATATTTCCAGCTTTCATGGTAGCTTTAGTCTTTTATCTATTTGGAGAAATGGCTGTTGCCAAGGCTTTCATTCCTTGTCATTCCTATTTTGAGTGAGAGCCCAATTTCTTACATCTTTTCTGCCTACTTCCCAGTTGATCAGAGTTCTCAATTTTCTGGAGTAAATGGATTCTTTCAACTTCTGTAACATAAGGGTTGAGAAGGCAAATGCAATCAAGAAGCACCGCCAACTTCAAAAGATAGCAAATTTGTTCAGGGTTGTCGAAATATGCCTTGTTCTGGCTTTAGTTTCATGGTTTTCAATCCCGCTCCCAGTTGCTGTCAAAAACTCTGGAGGGTATTTCAAGGACTTGACCGTTTTCCTTTTGAGTCCTCAATTTGTGTTCGTGATAGGAAACGTTATAGTCATCACTCTTTTTGCAAAATCTGGTCGGTTTTCAGGGCAAGATTCTAAAGGAAAGAGCTCAAGATTTGATCTTTATGAAGAATTCGTTGAGAAGAGTCAGGGCATGCATCGATGTGAGACTGGTCATACAGAAAAACAGAGTTCTCGTGTCAAGCACCTAGTGACCGAGAGCACTAATTCTTCCATGGAAATCAAGAACTATCGAAGAAGTCAATCGCAGACATTTCAGCGACCAAAATCTAGCAGGCCTTGCAAGGAATTGAGAAGGGCAGTGACTGAGACTTTAAAAACTTCTGATTCTCGAGAGGGACTTGTAGAAAAGTCATATGATGAAAATAACATGAGCAACGAGGAGTTTAGATGTGCTGTTGAAGCTTTCATTGCCAGGCAAAAGCGGCTTCGAATAGATGAAGAGAAATATGTAATGTAGAGTTGATCTTCTGTATCAAGTTCAAGTCTTATAGTTTTCCAATTTTCATTTCTGTAAGGCTACATGGGTATCTGTACTTTGTATGTCAGAAATGCAATGAAAATTACCTGTTAGCTTTAGTCTGTTTTCCTTTCTAAAAAATTATCTAATTTTTCAGGTTACACTAGTTATGTTATGTAAGTACTAGATATTTTGGAAACTTTCATATAGACCAGAGACAAAAAGGCTAATTGGAATTCCAAGGAATACACCTTTCTCAATATTGGATATGAACTTTGCAGCTAAGGGAATTTTGGGAGATGGTATTTATGCTCTTGATGAGGTATGGATATGGCGTGATTGCTGGAATTGTATTCTAAATTCTCATCCACAGAAACATATGCTTTGATTGTGAAATTTCTTCTCCAAGTAAGGTTTTGAATCTTGTAAGTTCAGAAGCAAAGTCTTAAGGCCAAGCTGACAAAGACTTTCTTTTTTTTTTTTTTGACTGGCGTGACCATTTTGTACATTCATGGGTGACCCATATTAGAATGGCATCTGTCATCCTTTTAAAACCATAAATAAAAATCTATATAGACAATGGAACTGGAAGGTGGTTTATGTTCAGTTTAAAGAACAAAATGTGCTGGTTATTCACTATATTGCAATCATGAATACTTCTTAGATGAGATCCGTTGACACAGGGTAAGAAGCAGTTCCGACACTGAGAATCTCATCTGCATTATTGCAGCCTTTTGTACCAATTAGAAAGTTGTGTCTTATTTAAACCTCTTGTTTTCTTTAAAAGCTATTAGGTGAAATTCATGAATAAGTCATCTTTTATATAACCCAACATTCTTAAAAGTACAGTTCACTCACTTATGCAATGTTTTAATGCATGTATTGTCATGTAAGGCTCTCACCGTATCAGTTTTTAACATATCTCGTTGATATAGATGCTCTTTAACCCCTGGCTCATGCCAATCTCTGGAGGTTGGCAATGTTCAATCACATTGTTCGTCAAAATTCGCAAAATTTCCCCCTTCAGGTTAAGTTCAGGAGTCAGACTTCAATTCATTGATGGACATTATACAAGAACAATCGGCTTCTTACTAACTTGTTTTTATGATAAAAACTACACCTGCAAGGAAGGGTCTAGTTCAGGTCTAATTTGGCAAAGTTAATCGGTCAGCTCAACGCATGGAATACGAGTCTTCACACGACCGTTCCCGCGACCCTAAGGTCCTGTTTAGTTGAAGGATTAGTAATAGAATGAGATGAAACACAGCATACTTTTATCGTTTAATTAAGAGTTTTATAATTCCATTTCATTCCGTTTCATTCCATTTTAAACAGTAAAAATAAGAATCAACCGATTCAGGGATTTAAAAATGAAATGTAAACTAATAAATACATACTACTTAATATACTTTCAATAATTTTTCTTGATACCAATTATTTTTTCTAACCCTAATCCTCTTTTACATGACTATTGACATTTCTGTTAGGACAGCCATACAGAAATGCTGTCTCTATTGAAACAAAGTCATTTTCTTATAATGCCTATTTTCAGTACTTACTTTCAAATAACATAAACGACCCAAAATTTCCACTGGATGTAAAAAGAAAACAAGGGTAACTTTTAAATTGGTTGCTGAAAATAAAACAATAGCAAAAAGAACCTGTCATCGGGGTTGTTAACGTTGCTGAAAATTTTGAGTGTTTTAAGTTTGTAATGATCTAAAGCTGATGAGAATGAGGAATAACACGAGTTAGTGACTGAGAGTGGAGTTGTCGCGGTATAACTCATTCCATGGTTGTCACTGGCGACGTAGACGGTCTTTGGCGCGATGACAAATCTTGGCGTCACACGCCATGAAATGCTCTGATGACTGCGTATGATGGTGATTAAAACTTCACCATTAGCAGGAGCCAGATGAAAACTTCATCATTAGCAGGAGACATTGGCTGTTCGTTCATGGTAGAAGAATTGCAACAAACTTCAAGTTATAGTGTACTCTAGCAGGAGCCAGATGGAAACTTCATCATTAGCAGGAGCCATTGGCTGCTCGTTCATGGTAGAAGAATTGCAACAAACTTCAGTTTATAGTGTACTCTTATCATTATAGTGATGATATTAATTTATTTCAATTGATCATTTTTTTTCTCTTGCAATAACTATTTTAATATCTGAAATTAATAGTCATTTATTATATATTACATTTCATTCCATCTATTTTTTAAAAAATATTTCACTACATTACATTATAAACCCTTTTATTTTTTCTAAACAACTTTTTACTATATTACATTCTATTTCATTATAAACCAAACCGTTCCGTTCTGTTCTGTTAATTAACATCCAACTAAACAGACTTTAAGAATAATAAAGAAATCTGAAACATGAGAATATAAAATCATCTATCAATCCCTTGAAAAGGCCGGTCGAGTTACCCAAAAATTTATGTAAATTGAAATAGCTCTGTTAAAAATAGTCTGGTGCTATTTCTTGGCAATACAACAAACTCAAAAATACCGTGTACTAAGAGTAAGAAGTATCCAAATTCCAATCCATATGCAAAGGTAGCGTATTAATATATTAAACATAGAAAAACGGAACCTGTAAATCAAGAAAACACAGGTATCCTAAATCGCCTTAGAACCACCAAGTCTTCGTGGAACTAAAGGATTCTCGCTACAATGTGCGAACAGAACATTAAGTCCAGCTAACATTATGTTTATTTGGCATTACATGAGACACTACATCAAGAAAAGCCTCCAATCGCTGTGCCTGAAACGTCAGATAAAATGAAACGGATCAAAACATATCTTCAGTAACCTCTCTCACAGGGGCTAAAAAGAGATCATAGAGAATGTCACTTGCCTCAAATTACAACCAAATACTGTCTAGAGGAACCACAGCTTATGAGTTTGGCAAACTTCCAAGACAGCTCTACACTGCCATCTTCATTTCAATTTTGTTGTGAGGATCATAACCTATGAGTGTGAAATCAGCTGCTACAAAAGAATCTATGCTCTTTTTCTCTGGGTTTATAGTCAAAATCTGCATTTGAATCATGGGAGTCACTAGATGCATAAAAACAATCCGAATACTGACTGGAGACCACAAAGGACTATATGAAGGAAGAACTCCACCTACTTGCGAGGAATTCAGTATAACAGAATGGAAAAAGGTTTCTCATTTTCTACTTACTGGAAAAGGCTTAGGTAATTTCTTAAGTTGATCTTCAAGAGGCCTGATATGAGTGCGATAAACATGGGCATCGCCAATCACGTGAATGAAATCACCTGGAATGAGATCTGCACAAGATAAAAGATGGTTAAATGACAATGCCGAACAAGCACACACACACATTGTATTCAACTGATTACAAAATGTTTCCAATAAACATTCTTTGATTGGATGCAAGCTCAAAAGTTTCTTCAACCTAAGAACCAATCATGCAAGCAAGAGGAGTCATCATTACATCTTAAAAACCATACCACAAACATGAGCAATCATGCATGTCAAGAGGGCATAAGATGCAATGTTGAAGGGCACACCAAGGCCCATATCAGCAGACCGTTGATACATTTGACATGATAACTCCCCATTGGCTACATAGAACTGCAACACAAAATGTACCGATTAGTTGAAAACTGATCAACCGACAATGAAATGAAACCTGTATTACCAACCTGAGCAAACATGTGGCATGGTGGAAGTGCCATTAATTTGAGATCAGAAGGATTCCAAGCAGAGAGTATGATCCTCCGATCATTTGGTTTATTCTTTATCTTGTCAATAACATCTAACAACTGATCAAATCCTTGGCCAGTATAGTCAGCATGCATGTCAGTATACCTGGGCAATTAGAAACATAAGCAAATAAGAGCCAACTAATAAAGATGAAGTTCAATTTGACTGTCACCAAGTCGCTGATTTATATAGAGAAAGAAGAAGAGTCAATTAACCTAGCACCAAAATGCCTCCACTGGAACCCATATATTGGTCCCAAGTCACCTTCCTCCCTGTCCTTCAACCCGACACTGCATTGCAGAAATAAAAATTCAACAAAGAGTTCTACAACGAAAAGGAAAGCTCACTATTCTTGTGAAAGCTGATGGCATCAAATGCTTGCCTATCAAGGTAATCTCTGGATGCATTGCCATCCCATATATGAATCCCTTTTTCCTGAAGGACCTTTAGAGACAGAAAAAAAAAGGGCATCCTCTGAATATGATTCTCATCAATATCAAATATAAAGCATTTTCAAACCTGTGAAGTGAGACGCTTAAAAAGCTCGAACTACTTAAACCAGAATAAACAATTTTGAGTTCAGATAAAATTGTTTAAAATAGGCAAATTAAACAATAG
Organism: Erythroxylum domingense; assembly: GCA_025594535.1. Lineage (NCBI taxonomy): Eukaryota > Viridiplantae > Streptophyta > Magnoliopsida > Malpighiales > Erythroxylaceae > Erythroxylum > Erythroxylum domingense. The sequence continues at coordinate 40,281,528 of JANQBM010000222.1, forward strand.
ATCAGGGAAGGCATTATGTAATTATGCTCTTGGTCTTCCCAAACAAAGAGAGTGTAACAGATAGCATGCACTCCAGTTCTATGAGAACACAACATAAAGCTCAAAATTTCCAACGTGACACCATTTACCTTGGCATCTGTTGACCCACTGATGAACCAAAGGAGTTCTTCAACAACACCTCGCCAAAATAC